>VRYO01000180.1:527657-600555 GCA_009812075.1 Sialia sialis | reverse complement strand
TGTACTTTCAAGAGGAAAATATACTGAAATTAAATTAAAGCAAGGAAATATATGTTGAATACTTTGTGCTGGCATTTAGTGGTCGAAGGGGAAAATATGTTAAACATTTTTTCTCTATATGAGAAAATTTTGTAGTATCTTTTGAACTTTCATTCCTCTGCTTGGAATCTATCCCAGCTACTTGTACACATTCACTATGTCGGTATCTGGGGTTCTGCCCCAGCCCAAGAGCTTTCATCTTAGAACTCCTCTGAGACCAACAGGAGAGTCACACCAATGGGACTGCTGGCAAGAAAAGGCTGCCTGGCATAAACTTGCAAAACATTTCAGCCCAATGCTTGAGTTGGGGCCACAGCAGTAGGACAGAGGCAAAAAAATCAAAGCATAGTGTGCACAGCAGCAAGCCAGGTGAGAGCTGAGCACATGTGAAATGAGGATAATGCTGTATTGCTGCAGATTTCTTAGAGCTTTGGAGGATAGTCTTGGGAAATGCTCTTCTCAATTCAGTTAGAGCAACACTGAATAGTGTAATTGTCTGAGCTGTAAACAGTCCTTTTCTCAAAACCACTTTCCACTAATTGCTTGTCTGCCAAAAATGCATTGCTCATTCTGTCCTTTGCCAGATGTGTTGAGGCAAATTCAGGTGTATACCAAAGTATTTGCTGCAGGTATTTTGTCACATCTCATTTTGACAGCATACTATTAAATAATGTGCTATGGATTAAAAGGAATGCCTATAATGAGAATTCATAACTTTTGTACAATTTCTGATATCTTGTATTTAAAAGAATGTGAAAGATGTCTTATTTCATCTTCCCCTGAGCAAAAAAGAGGTTTGAGCCAGTGAGGGCCAAATCCCTGCTGTGCCTTGTCAGGAGGCTAAAGGACTGCAGGGCACAGGGAGGGCTCCTGGCTCTCAGCTGGCTGTGCTCTGAGGGCTGTCCCTGGGGAGTGTGCTCGCTGTGCCAGGGCACTGGGGCAGTGCATCCCTTCCTGCTGGGCTGGGGATTGCTGCACTCCTCACAGCAGGCTGGGCACGCTTCCTAGAGTGTCCTGCTCTCCTCTCTGCCAACACTCTGGGACTGGCCTGCCCTTTTATTCCTAGGTCTGTTCTTAATCTCTCTGTAGCTTTTCTTCTGCCATGATTTCAAACCTTAATCTTTTTCTAACACCCACATTTGATTTTAAAATGTTCTATTTGGAGCTTGCAATCTTTTGAAGAATTCTCACCTGCACTGCCTAGAGCCTTCTCATGCCTGTTTTATTTTATACATCACCTTCCACTCCAGAGAGTAATATCATTAGTGCACTGTCTGCATAAAGCTTCACCTTGACATCAAATACAATGTTTTATTATACTGTAATTTTGTCAAATTCTCTGTGGCACTTAGCAGTTAAGAGGTATCTTTTTTAAATCTCAGTGTTGGCTGAACCATCAGAGCTTATCAAGCTCTCTGAGTACCAACATGGGTCTTTTTTATGTTGTTATTTCTTGGCTGAGTCATTTCAATATTCTATATATTTTCCTAGTTGCAGTCACTTGATCCTCTTGACACTTATAGTAAGTATAGTAATCCAACTACATGGATTTACTGTCCAAGTTGAATCCAGTTTTCTAAGAATTATCCCAACTAATTAAATGTGTCTCCCACTTATATTCAGGGATTGTCCAGCTTTAGTAATTGGAATAGAAGGCTAGAAAGAGAGGAGACTGTAAGTTGAGTTCCTTGTTGGTGGAGGGATTTCATGCAGTGAGGCCTGAGATTGTGGTAAAATACAGAGTTATCTATTCAGCTTTAGAAAATTAGGGTGTACATGCCCAATAACTAGAACAGCTCTGCTGCTACCAGTGAAAATAAAGTCTATGCAATCTGAGTTGAATATGTTGTAATAATGTCACAGAGATTTATTAGTTCATAGAGTGCTGCATTCTCTAACTCACCCACATTTCTCTCTATTCACTTGGAAAATCCAGGTTCTAATACCAGTAAAAATCCAAGTTCTAATATCCTATCAGGAAAGATTGTATCACATCACACTTTTCAGGTCTTAAATGATCTTCTCTTTTCTGGTGGCCCTGCAGTTATTACTTACATCGTCTGTATTGCAGTTGATCTTATGCAGAAAACACCACTGCATTGTTAATTCTATAACATTTCCCTCTTCATTTGAGGGGCATCCACAGAAACCCTGAAGACAGCAAGTAGCTTTATCTTCATTCTCATTTTTAATCCTACATAGATCATGATTCTGCATTGACTCTGCACCTTCCCCCTCAGTAAAAGAATAACTTTGAGAATTCCTTTGATAAATTCCTGGTTTTTTTCAGTAATAATACTGAACTATAAAGACAGACATCCGTGTAATTTGCATCACAGAAACACTTTTTGCATTTAGTACAAATTTTGCCTTTATTTTATGCTATCCACTACAACTTATTTATTTTTGCCTATTTTGTTTCCTGAATCTTTTATATCTTTTTTCAAAGGTGCTATGTTGGGCTATAGTCTAATAATAAAGTTCAATTCCTGAAATTCATCAGCCTGCATCAGACATTCATAATCTGGGCATCTGGTTTTTGGAAGCAATGAAGGAGGAGTAAAACCTTTGAGGAGAAGGAGGAAAACCCAAACCACAAGCAGGTACACATAATGCAGTCCTTCGTCCATATTTATCCAATAAGCTGATGAGAATTCGGAACCTCCTGGCTTCCAGCTGCTTGTTCTGACAAGCTTTCCAGGGCTTTCCAGCTGTACTGGATTACTGCAAAAGGATTCATTAAATGACCTTAAAGCACTCCTTCACAACACTCTGGGGAGACTGAATAGCGTTGTTAAATTGCGCGCAGTTGAAGCAACCATGGGTCAATTACCCTCGGCTGCTGAATCTTACAGTAGAGCACATCCTATCAGCATCAGTGCTCTCTTTAGCAAGCTCCCAAGAATAAATCTCTTGGCACATTATGCCCTTAAAGAGAAAGAGAGGTGGGGACTTAGGGCATTCTGAGTACCTCGCTTTTCTGACAAAACACTTCGAAAGCTAATCTGAAAAGCAAGATTGTTAAAATAATTTCGACCCTTGAAAAATACAGGCTGTCAGCCCAATCACCTCCAACTGAAAGCATCAAATATAGGTAATACCAGAAACTGCAATTCTATTTCACAAAGTTTTATCTCCCAGCAATGCAAAATGGACAAGTAATTAACCTGAAATTTTTAAAATTTAAAAATATATGCTAGGCAATAGCTTAATTCAATTTAAAACTACAATGTTGAAAAAAATAAAGAAAATAATTAGTCTTAAAAGTGTGAGATTATTCAATGAACATCTGGTACCCCCTCCAAAAAAACCCTGAATGTGAGAACAACCAGAATTTTGTCTTATACTTAAGCCAGAGCAGTTGTAGTAGATTCAGAATTTAGTATAATAGTTTGTTGAAGACGTACAGAAAGTCTGCAACAAGCACAAATATGATCATTTTCTCCAGCAACATCCCCAGGGATACTTTCAAACAAATATATTCATCTTTTGTGAATGCTATAGGAAAATTAAGTGACAGAATTCTGAAAGAGTCCTATTTGCTACTGATTTTTCATCAAACCAAATGAAGGAAAGTAGAGATAACTGTGCCTGCTGGTATGTTGTTTCTGATCATAAAGGTCCAAGAAGTAAAAAGGTTTTCTGTGAAACAACTACAAAGTGCAAAAAGGATTAGTTGCTGAAACAAAAGCAGTCTCCTTGAAGTAATGACAATGTCAGGAAGCCATAATTAACATAAAACTTCTAGACTTAAATACAACGTGATCAACACTGCGTCTCTCCGTGTACCTAATTTAGAGAAAATACTAGCTCCTAATTTCAACCTCAGGTTATTATTGTATGCAGACTGGTCAGCCAGGAAGTCCAAGGAGCCACATTTCTCCTAGGGAAAAATCCACCTTCTTTATTCTTACCCCTCTGCTTCCTTTTTAGTTTAGCTAGGCTGGGTAGAGATGGAGGAAACTACATGAGGAGTGTCACGGATGAACTTTTGAGTTGTTTTTGCAGATCCTCAAGGAGAGAAAACTTTGCTGGATCTTGTTGAGGCAGAACACTTGTCTGTCAAACAAAGTACTGAAAAGTTACTGAGGTGGGGAGAAACTTCTTGAAAATCTTCTGCCCATTCAACTAAGTAAAAATTAATTCCCACTGCTGGAAAAAAGACAGACTGTTGCTTTCTCCAGTGCTACAAAGATTAGACATTTGTTTTTACTATTCCTTGATTGAATCAAAAAGGCCAGTACAGCAATTAATCTACTTCTAGTCCTACTTTGCCTAAGAAGGGGAGGTTTTCAGGATATCAGGAAAAGGTTCTTCACCCAGAGGGTAGTTGGGCACTGGAACAGGCTCCCCAGGGAAGTGTCACAGCACCAAAGGCTGGCAGAGTTCAAGGATCATTTGGACAACACTCTTGGGCTCAAGGTGTGATCCTTGTGGCCTCCCTCCAATTCAGGCTAACCTGTAATTCTGAAATAAGGGAAAAAATTCCTAAGAGTTCAATGTAAATTTGGGACAGATCAAGTCCTGCAATTATCATTCTAAAAACACAAGGTTTTCATTTTTCAGCATCAGAGGTACAATTTCCTCTCAGAAAATGTTTGGTAGAGACCTGCAAGCTCAAGAGACTCAAGTTGCTCAGCATTTCCAAATTCTGGAAATCAAGGAAACAGTTTCAGTCACACTATGGATTCCTTCACTTCCCTTGTACACTGTGGATTGCAAGTGATTCTTTGGAATGGTCTCTTAATCCTCCTGTCTTTAAAAGTACAATTGACTCTACAGGGAAATCGAGAGGAATTAATTAAAAAGTTCTATGCAAGCATCTGTTTTACAAGATTCTTAAAGGCACATGCACCTTTGAAGTTATTTCAAACACAGAAATGTCCAGAGCTGGAAGTTAAGCAGAATATTTTGATATCCACCACATTTTTTTCTGCTGGCATCATCTGTGCAGTGGAAAAGCAATAATTACTTTATAACTTGCTTTGAAAGGCAATGTTACTCAAGTGAAGGTGAGCTCTGACACCACTTACTGCAGTAAGTGACATGAGGCCATGGGCAGCCCCAAGACATTTGCACTCTGACGCTCTCAAAGTCTCAAATTCCTGCATGGACTCCATGAAAGGTCTCAAGCTGCACTCAGGCCCTGAGTTTTCAGCTCAGACTGAAAAGCTTATTATTTCAAGAGGATTAATTTGGTATTAAGACTATGATTACTCCTTGGATAGTTTTCCTTTTCAGTATGCTGAGTATTTGTTTGTGGATTAGCCTGATTCTTTATTACTACTGTTGTTGCTATGGACAGCACTATTTAATTATTTTTATTAAGTCTCCATCTAAAATCCCAAGAGAAAATTGCAATAAAGAAATGACACAATAATAGTAAATCCATGTACTGTTGGGAGTACATGATACAAGTCTGGTTTATGTCAGAAGCATATTACTAATAACAATTCAGTTCTGAGCTTCCTCTTTAATAGTCTCAGGGAAAGTTCTAAAAAATGGGGTTAGTTTATAAGAACAATTACCACACTTTGTGTATTTCAGTTGGTACAATTTACATCTGACAGCTCACAAATGACCATTTACATTGACTGATTCATTACATTATACTTACAGTTTACTCTTTGCCCCTCTTGGTAAAAATTCAAGACTTCTGAAAAAAGAATCCCTATGTTTATTTATTAATTGATAATTCATATGGAAACTGTAAGGTCTCACACAAGCTACAAGACATCTCGTAAAAGCCCACAGCTGTGTGAACTTTCCACCCTTCATTCCCTCAGCTTTTAAATGAGTATCTCAATATTAGCACAACATATCTCCCATGTGAATAGGAGCTTAGTTTCATGAATGTTGAGAAATTAAGGAATCAGAACTTGACAGAAATGCACTATCTACAGCATGACTCATGCTAAATTGCATGAGCACATTATACTTGGTCTTTAAACTAAATTTAAAAAAAGAAGAAAAAAAAGAAAAAAGAAAAAAAAATAAAAGAAAGACAGCTTATACCGAGGAGGAAAGACAGATTATCAGAATGGTGTTAAACTGTTCACAGCCCAATCCTGGTTTACACAGTTTCACTATCTTTGATGGAGACACTCTCAAATCATCTTAAAGCCATCCTTTCCAGCAAGGAAAAGTCACCACAGCACTTCGATGAAAGGAGCCAAGAATTTGGTACTTAGGTCACATCAATTCTCTGATTTTTTTTTCTTTAATTTTTTTTTTTTTTAGGGAATGGGGAGGCAAAATTCAGAATTATTAATTATTTGGGTTAGTTATGCTCCTTCTGGGAAATTTACATCTAGTCAGTCTCTTCACTGTGGAAATCCAGGCTGTAAATGCTTAAAAAAGGAGTGGAGAGGTCTGTCAAACCACTGCCAATTTCTTCGGCTTGTGGCTGAATAGAAAGTCATACACAGGCAGGTTGATGGTCTTTGCCATGATTTCATTGCCATTGTTATAAAAAACCCCAATGCCTTCAATTCCCAACTCAGAGATTAAGGAAGTATTTTTTAGAGGTTAAATCTAATATGAGTCACTTTCAAAAAAATGTTTTGAACACAAAAATTTACAGAGGAACTAAAATATTTACTTCCATCATAAAATAACATTGATTGAAGAAAAAGAAAACTTAATCCCAGTTTTTGACATTTTGATCAATCAATTAATTTCAAAACTGGCCTCAAAATCCATTTTGTTTTAGCATCATTTCTGCAGGCATCTTTGTAAAAGGGCTCTCTCTTCAGTGAGCTTAATTTTCAATTGGTAGGCAAAGAATGATCTTAATTTCTGAGCAGGGTCATAGGTGTTATCACAATACAAATTCAAGCAGCTGATTTATCTTAAGGAAAGAATGGTGGAATATTTCTCTGGAGTTCACTCATTGGTTTATTTAATGCTGGCACATCTGAAACTCAGAAACAAATAATTTTCAGCTGGGCACTGCTCACACCTAGCTACAGATAGAGGGCATATTTTTACAGTCTCCTTATGTAGATTCAACACACACTTGAATCAGACTTGACTGACCAGCATGTAGCCAGTTGAACACCCATGTTATCTCCAGAGATTTGTCTATGGCTTATATTTGCAGAATCTCTATGTCCACAGATTCTGAGAATTCTGAATTGACTTGTGAGAAATTACACCGTACTCTAAATAAAAATCCTATTTCCAGAAAAATAAATTAAAGGTAAAATTCTATACGGCAAGTGAAGAGCCAGGATTTGCAGCTGATAACAGAAAATATTATTCTGAAAGGGAGATTGGATGGGACTCAAAGCAACCTGCCCATGGCAAAGGGGTTGGAACAAGATGGTCTTTAAGGTTCCAACCCAAACCATTCTATGACACTATGAAGCTGCAGATACAGAACACTAAAGGCTGTGGGAAATAAAGTGGAATAAAAGGACCTAAAGACAGTACTGACATTCCAAGTTGTCAAAACATGGCACCTTCACTGCACAAAAGCATTAGTTGTAAAGTGAAAAACTTTCTCTTTTGACAGGTGGTTTCCTGAAGTACACATTAACATCTCATACAGGCAGAGTCCTTTTCCAATCTCCTTTCACACCTTCATCCCTCTTACTAGAATTCTGCTAAACCACCAGGTGTGTGGGGAGGCAGAAATAAAAGAGACAAGAGAGTATACTCATCATACATGTTCTTACCTTTCTTGTTTACCCTTGGACAATGTTAATAAAAGAAAGTTTGTCATTGTTTCAATAAAAGCAGCACTGCAGGGAAGTATTCAATGGTTCTACTTTGTCAAGGGAAATGTATTGACATTGTAAAAGGCTGACTGGACACAGGTCTCCACATAATCTTTGACAATACTGTCCATTCCTTACAGACCACTAAGACTCTTGATTGTTAGAGCATAGAGAACCTTCAAAGACAGTGTTTCTTAACTAAAAATATTTAACAATTTAGCTTATTGTGTGGTTTGATTTCTGCTGGTTACTCTTCACATCCTTACTCCCAAGATAAGCCTTTAAAAGCCATGATAAGTTCACATTTAACCTATAAAAGTAAGAAGTTAGATCTTGATGCCTTTAACAAAATTTTATGCAGATTGTATTTAATAAGGTCATTTACACATTTTTTCACCAGAAAAAAAACTGAAGCAAGAATTAAATAAAACAGAGGAATCCCTGTATAGAAACTCGCACTTCATTGAAACTGTTCTGATTTTGCATCTGTTTGTTGCTTTTTTTTTCTTAAAAAAAGAGTGGATTATAATGAGAGTCTGTACAGCCTTCACAAAGACTGTCTGTGTTAGTTAAAGCACAAAATGTGCTTTTAAAATAATGTTCAGCAATACAACCTGTGAGCCTGTTTGAAAGTCAATGTGACACCCGAGGAAAAGAATGTATCAGCTATCACAATTTCAGCAACATCAGGACCTGTCTGGCTCTGTCTGTGAGCATGTTTAAGCTTGCACTCACATTAACAAAATAACAGGTGAGGAAAGTTTAGTTCCACCAACAACTCACTACCCTGACAAGCTAGTAGGTTCCTATTTGGTCCTATCCAGGAATCTGATTTTTTTTCCTCTGGCATACATAGGTATTAAAAATGGCTTGATTGCTTTGTGCCATGTGGGTTTGTGCACTGACCTCCCTCAGCACAGACAAACAGAGAGGGGGAATCAGGTGCACCCGTAGAAGAAGTTGCATTTGCATTCTACAAGGAAAGATTGCCATTTGCTGTGTATGAGGGCTTATGCACTGGGGACTAATAAAAAACCACATAAAGAATTCAGTTAGATCACATTTAAAGCAGTTTAGTTGGTGCAGAGAAATCCAACTTAAATTGATTATTCAGAAAAGCTGGCAGAAAATAAAACATTTAACTGTGTGCATCATTAACAAATGCATTTTAACCAGCTCCAGTTGACAGCAGATATAGAATACCAGAGGTATTTTTGTTGCCATTGTTTATTCCTTTAAGGGAACCAGTAAGCTCAGAATGCATCCTGTCCCAGCCTTTTATCCTCCAGAAAACCAGAGTGAACTTCCTTGAAACATATTTTTTAGCTTTGGGCATCTGTGTAGGAACATGGAATATGACTTCCAGTGACACATTTTCCCTCCAAACATCTTTCCCAGGCCATTCTGTTGTAGCTCATTTGTTTCCTGAAAGATTTACTCTCTGCAGCATTCCAGGAAGATTCAGGCAGACATTAGGAAAATCTTTCCAAGATTAAACATTGAAAGTCACAGGGAAAATTTGACTGGATTTTTTGGGAGGCAGAGGAAGGATGCACTGTTTTTCCTTCTGTCTGAAGTCACAGTGGTGTGCCAGCAAGTTGAATATCACTCTGTTTTCTATGATTCACTATGCTCTCCCATCAAAATGAGAAGTTATTTAAGGATAATTCACAGTTGCTTAGGAAGAATAAAAATAGGTTCTATCTGCAAAACTCACATCCATGATTTACATACTGCAAGAGCTAAAAAGCACAAAGATTCAGAAATCTTTTCAGGGATCCTGCCCTAAGAAAACTTCGTTGTTATATAATATGAACTCCTACAAAACTAGTATCAGTTCAGTGAAAAACCTGAAAGTTGCAGGTAGTGGATGTATATTTATGGCCCAGAACAAACTAGGTAGAAAAATCAAACCGTTCCCAGTGGTCCTAGATATAAACAATGAATGAGCTGTACTAATTAGCTTTCACTTACAAGTGCAAATCAGGTTAATTAAAAATAAACTTTACTACATTACAGCACTGAAGACATCCCTCTCCCTAATTCAAGTACAGATGAATGGATACAGCAAATTTGATGTATATGCGTTCACGGGGTTAATTAAAAGTCAGGCATGCATCTGCAGAACCAGACAGAATTTTTTATTTCTACAACGACTGTTGGCACCTTGGGATTAAGAAAAAGATGAAGGGAAAAAAAGCATCTGGTATCTGTTGAAGTTGAAAGATTCTTTACACCAGGAAATCTAAAACACTGCTGACATGAGAAATGTTGACTCTCAAGCGAAGCCTTCCACACCCTGTCTTCTGCATGGCCTTTTTTTTTCCTGTGGAGACTGCTGTGTCTGTGGTAAGAACAAGCCTGAAGGCATGAACTCATTCTGAATTAGTTTATTGCAGCCTCTTGTTTAGAAATGTCAGCAGCACTGAAAGCAAAATGACTAAATAAATCTCAACTAATTCTTAAGATGGTCTTGTTGGCAGAGGCTTTAAATAATCTTCAGAAGTACTGGATCCTCTCTCACCTTTCCTGGAATATCACAAATGATGCATTCCCTAATGTGGTATATAATCTCGTCATATGGAACCATGTGTCACGAGAAAATGTTAATCAGATCTCCCCTGTGTGGGGAAGTCCATAATGACCTCAATCATCAAGAGTTCAAGCACAGCCATGTCTTAACCTGCCTGTGGTTTCAGTGGCATGAAATAGCAATTTAGAACAGGAAAACACAACGTGTATGAGGAAATTCTTTTCAGGAATGCTTCCTCCTCAAGACTTTTGACAAATGGTTGTGCTCCCACACTGGTGGCCTCCAAGGCAGCACCAAACAGGATATGGGAATACCTGAACATTGCAGGAAAAAGAGGCTGAAGATGGGAGCACAAACAGTTCTACTGCTCATGAATCCCTCAGTCATCTTCAGTCCAAGAAACTCAAAGCAACACCAAAATGGCAGCATTCAGACGTAGAACTGGGCAAGATCAATTCTTGCTGGATTTCTGCCATCACAATGCGAAAGGATGTTCACAGTACAAGAGACCTGCAGGAGGTGAATCCAGTGCAAAAGTAAGAAGCTGGCACTTGCAACTTCCATGCCAGTCTCAGTTATTCCAGTGAACTATGAAATAAAGATGATGAGGCCTCTCTCCCAACAAAGCTAAAATGTCTATGCTGTCTTATTCAAAAATCATAAGCAAAAATTCCACTTATATTTCAGACACTACTTTTCATGTGAAACCTGCTGAGTAATTTAACATATTCCAGAATGAAAAAAACCCCAAAAAATAGTGGAAAATATGCTTCTTTAAAGTTACACTCTTCATTTAAAGGAAAACTGTTGGGGAGTATAAAACTAATTCTAAGTACTATCACAAGTGCAAGAGAAGACCAAACTTCAATTATCTCACTGCTATAGTTTTTCAATGAAGATTTATTAGCAATTGGTTCCAACTGACGCAGTTGAAATCTTTCAATGCTGAAGTCAGGATGAGGAAATATAAAATCTATTTGATTCCAAGGGAAAGAAGATATTTTTAAACAAAACCAAAGTTGCAGAATACTCTGCACAGCTACACAATTAATCTTTCTGAAAAAAAAAATAATCAAAAGGCATGTATAAAACAAAATAATCTAAATGCAAGTACCTTAGTCATGAGGATGCTTTAACTGTGTATTTATCATTAGCAACCTAAGGTTGGCAGTCTAAAGCTTATTAACCTCAAGAAAAATTAATACGTGTTTTTTAAGCACCTCTTTTGAGGAAGAGTCAAATTTTCTGTGTTTGAGTTTTATCATATTTGGAAAACAGATCAGATCACAGCTTCAGATAAAATCTTTACTCATCAGAAAGCACCTGACATTCCAAATCAACTTGGTCTCAGATTACAGCAACTCGGCATTCAGTGCTGAATTTTGAGTTGAACAGAACTCATCACTTTAATGCCAAAACAAAATCACCCAGCTGGCTTCCAAGTGAGCGGGGCTGAAACTGTTCTGAAATTTCACTGTCAGCATATTTTGGTATTAACAGACATCTCTTGTCGAAGACATTCTGATTTTCCTCCTCACTCCTCTCTTGATTTTGTGTCAGATGAAGAAATATGCCACTGGTGTAGTCAGATTAGTAAAAGTAATTTTGTGTTGAAGGAAGTAAATGCACCTAAAATCAGAGTGAAAAGCCTTATTTTTATTCACATCAAGTGTCCTTCTAAAAGAGAGAGAAGCTGCAGAAACCTGTATTGTCTAGCCACCCCTACCTGCAAAATCTATAAAAAAGCAAGTGTTACAACTTTCAGGTGACAGAATTATAAATATGTGAGAAGTGAGTTATTCTGCCATGCTTTACTGTAAACAGATTCTTATTTACCTTTTGATATGAAATATTTTGGAACTGAAAGATGGAAGAGTTTCACTCAGCTTGGCTATGGTGCACTAGCTGAGTTTGATTATGAGTAGGAGAAAACTAGGGGGGAATTATATAGGAATATGTTCTCCTTCTTCACCTTTTGGATGTTTGAATACATTTTAACACTTGAATAAAATTTTACTCTGCTTTTATTATGCTTGAATGCTCACTCATCGTGTTGTGCTGAGCAGTTTCATTTGAATATTCCACAAATGATGCTACCTCTCAAAGTATCACCAAGGATTTTGCTATAATTGAGGTGCTGGAAAAGGGTTCAGAATCATTTCAGCCAGCTTTTAGAGAAAAGCAAAGGGAAGTTTATTTTTAACTCCTCCCATTATTGTCTCTTTCCCAAATGATTTGATCTTACTGAAAGGCTGGCGATGTCCCGCTAAATCTTTCCCTGTTGCAGACAATGTCATAAGGTCAAATGAGAAGCAGTCATAGGAAAAATTTTTCTTCCACTCAACTCCCTCTCTGCAGCACACCTGGCACCTCAGTTCTGCTTCAGCACTTGGTGGAAAGAGTGGGATGTGCTTTCAGATGGCAGAATAGCAAAGATGGAGCACAGCCCATCAGAATTCCCCTTACAAAGCCACTGCTGGAGTGGAGAAGACAGACATACAAGCAGCACTGCCTCCTCTGAAAAGGAAGAGGTCAAGGAAAAGACAGAGAACAAATAATGCTCAAACGTGGCTGACTCATCAGTCCCAAAGTTAAACATCCTGGAGGTGAGGTGAACACATGGCAGACCTCATAAAGGGCCGAATAAGTGACACTTCTGGTGACTTATCTAAAGATGCTAAGCTGACACGGCTGGCCCAGAAATATATGACTGACAATCACTTTATATTGCCATTATACACACATATGTATCTTATATATTTATACACACATAAAAATAATAGCGATCTATTATATATTTGTATCACTGTAAAAGTATATATTATATAATGAACAGTAATTTCACAATTATAAGCTGCACCTGAATATAAGCCGCACTTTTTTTTTTTAAAGTGAGGATCCATGTGTAACAAAGTAACAAATTAGTAACAGAATCGCGCCAGCGCATTTGGTGTCAGGTGCTCAAGTTGCAAACAGTTTTCATAGACCAGTGAAGCCTTTAAAGGCAGCCCCAGGTGCCCTCCCCGGCCGGCTCTCACTTCCGGGTTGGCATTTCGCTGGGATTTGTCCATAGATAAGCCGCACCTGAATATAAGCCGCACTACTGGGGTAGGCTGGATTCTTCAATGAAAAAGGTGCGGCTTATAATCGTGAAATTACTGTATATATTATATATATGTATATAAAAGCCCAGTCCCACCTCTTAACAGGAAGGTTTCCTAACAACCCCCTTCTCAGAGTGTATGTGGAGATTGCTCCCTTGAGTGAGGTTTTTCCTCAAGGCTGAGTGACAGAGATGGCCATGGGTGAGTGACATCAATCTCTTCTTAATAACTGGTTTGCTAGCTTTAATATAATTGCTTTGAGATAATTGCTTTAATATTGCTTCACTATTGCTTCAAAAACAGTGCACTATACTTCTTGTTATAGCTACCTATGCTGTGTGGGAAATAATTCTGATTAAGGTCTTCTAGTCCAATCATCATCATAATAAATAATTTATGTTTATATAAATTTGGTTTGCCACCCTTAATCCTGCTGGACAAAGTTGGATAAAGGCTCAATTACACCTGTATGTTCCTTTGGACATAAATCAATTACAAAGTCTAGGCCTATCTGCACTTAGGCTCCTCTCTGGGAAGTTTAGAAAGCAGGGGGGTTTTTTCCACACCTTGTGATACAAAAGAATTGTGTGAAGCCAGACGAACATGAAAATCCTCAATCTACTGGAGTTAAGGATTCTAAATTCAGATTTTACAAGACTCTAGAATTTGTTCTTGCTTGAAACGTTTGGAAAGACACTGGAATATAAAGAGAGAAATACCTTTAAAATTGCATAATCTTCTTTGTTTTCCCCAATAGAAAGAAATCTCAGGTTAGAAGGACAGCCCTGTGGGGCTCACTACTGCTGTATCATTATTACTGACACCCACTTCTGTTTAAAAATTTGAGAAATGTGTGACAGAGAACTGGCAGCAGTTATCCCATTTTAAAACAGCAGTATACAATTTCATTACACTAAAGATCCTGATAGATTTTAAACACACCAAATTCACATTTATTTCTTAGAGTATTATCTTGCCAGGAAAGTTTATTTCAACTCTTATGAGGACCTCAGAAACAGTTACAGAGTCTTCATGAATGTTTTAAGGAGAGGAGAAATGCCAGAAAAGGTAAAGTAATTAGGTCCTTGGTGTGAAATTACTGCTAGACTGCAGGCATGGATTAAAAAAGTAAAAAGTAAAAGCTCTAGACAAAATTAATTGTCTCATATGCAGGACATAATCTCCATAGCACCAGGTGACAGAAAATCTGAAGCTAGTGAGAGAGAAGAATATAATGATCATAACTATTAATGCCATGTCCAGGAAACAGAAGGCAGAGAAATCACTGCCTCGATAACAGCTCCCTCTAAGGAGGAACAATCAATACACAACTACACTACATGTCAATTATCTGCTTAATTGTCCTAGATGTGTCACCATATCCACCCTTTAAAGGGCTGCAAACACATTTTTGCCAGTGGTTTTCCTCAGCAAACAGATCTGTCTACACTCACTATGCATTTCCCCACTTTCATTGCCTTGTGAATCTAATTGTTAAGTTTTCTCTCAGGTGACTGCTTCTAAATTTTTCTCTCCTCCATGGCTATAAGAAAAGTCTTCATTACTTATACTTGATAACTGAACGAGCATCAACACCCTACTGCCTGTTAAGTGTAACAACACATATTGATCCATAATTGAATTAAATGAACATTGCGTTGTTTGTGCAGATAAGCAGAACAGAGAACTGTTATGAGATAAGCAGAAAATATTTTTTAAAGCTATGAGAAAAACAGTTAAAAGTGGCCCCTCAGGAGACATTGCAGCCTCAGAAAACACTTTTGCTTTGCTAAATTGAAGAGAATGCTTTCACAGATCTCTGCACAGGCTCCAGGAATTTTGGGCTGTGTAGTCTCAGGCTATTCTGTGCATGGAGCATGGAGACTGAACAAAACACAGGCTGCACCAACATGCCCAATACATTTTATGGAAGCCACCTTACAGATGCCATTTCTGGAATTCAGAGCACAGACCACATTTAAGATGCACTTCTGTTTTCCCAACATGCCTGTAATTCCACCTAAAAAACACCCTGGCCATCATAAGTTTCTGTGTTTAGTTTGCATTTCTGGAACTGAGGCTGCTCTATCCTCCACGCCAAATCCTGATGTGACAGTCAGAGCTGTACAGCAATTGTGCTTGTGACCATTAGTGTCAGACACACGTCCTACAGCACAGAGAATCATGTGCTTTGGGCACACAGAGCTCATTGCACACACTGATAAAATTGGTTTATCTGATATCTGGCTGGCACCGTGTCCAAAGGAGTCACTGACAAATGCTAACTGTAAAATGCCAAAACTTGGCATTAAAAACCTTGGCATTAAGGGACTATTTCATTCCCATGAAAAATCATGGTGTTATACAGAGTTCTCAGAACCCAGGGCACCCGAGGAATCTTCTCATTCTCTGGTGAACTCTGTTGACATATGACTAAAAGCCTTTTCAGAACCTTGGCAGTGTCACACCTCAATTAATCTCAGCTAACTGCAGATGTTCAAGCATTTCTGTTCTTTCCTGCAACCTCAAATTTCTCAAGAAAGGAGTACCCATAATCTCCAGGATGTTGAAGTTCTTGGAACAAAATAAATATTGCTTCCAGATCAGCTGGGTTTAATGGTCATTTTAGGTGAGGAGAAATAGATAGAACCATTCTGTTGAATTTACCATCAAACTGAAAATTCATTTTTATCAAATGGTCCAACGATTTGAAACACAAGAATCTCAACTTGTAAGTATGATTAACTGGTATGATCACTAATTATCAAATTACAGTGAATTATTTGAGCTATTGCAGGCTGGATTCATGGCTTGGGAATCGCAATAATCAACAGTCAGGGTGAGAAACTTTCCATGCATTTCTATTGCTGTATTGTGAACTAGAATACAAACTGGCCTCCAGCTCTGGTAAAAGTTCATCTTATTTCAAGAAAGCAAACATGAAAATGTAAGTATTTGTTTTAGGTCCCATACTTGTCAGGTCACTAGAGCTTGTAAGTCATACAGTGATTTAACAGACTCTATATGAAAGAAAAGGTACTGCTACACAGAGGTAAGCATTTACTAGATTATAGTTTCTGAACAAACATTTTGTATAAGTTTTATACTTCATATGCCACATGTGTTCACCTGAGGCTGTAAGTCCAGAAAATGTGGGAAAAAACTCCACGAGGGGGCTCAAAGTCCACATATCTTGTGGTATCATTAATTTCACAGCCAGTGAATCTGAGTAATCTGAGGATTACTATTGCCTGAAGAGACAGGTAGAGGTATTTAAATCCCACACACCCTGATTTGGCTCCTGACAAAGAGGTGCCAAGAAGGTGGCAGTAAGGTGACTCTGTCCTCCACCATGCTTGCTGAACCATGTTGAAAAGATCCAGAATAAGTTGTTACAAAACGCAGGAAAAAAACTGCACGCAACACTCCAATTGAGAAAAATCTCATCCCAATGTTAACTTTACTTTGCCTTGCTTGATATCTAAATGCTATCACTTTGAGTGTGAACTAAAAAAAAAAAAATTGTTCATTCAGATAACATCCACAGTAAGTGCTCCCATCAGCTCTAGAGTAAGAAATCCATTTGGGAAAAAGAGTTATAAATCTATATTTTTAAGCACTTTAAAATTCTTAAGAGTAGTTTCCTTTTCCATTTTGTATCTAATATTTGGTGAGCAAACCAAATATTTAAAAATCAGGGCACAGGCAAAGCAAGTGTGTACTATTTTGAGTTCTCACCTCCTGATGTAGAACATTTGTAGGAAAAGAGCCCATGGAGCCTGAAAGAACAAACTGCCACAGCCAGCATGGCGGGATTGCAACAGTGCAAGAAATTTCAATACCAGTGGGTTTGTAGGCAAAAGCAACTACCCACCACTAAATACCCTGGAATCTGTCACAGGCAGCTTGCTCTTGATTGTTCTTTTTCATTCTGTAAGCAGATTTTAAAAACAGAAAGAGAATTTAAGGTACTCACTTTTCCACGCTGTGAGGTTCTGAAACAAAGGGTTCGGAAGTTGGGAAGCTCCTCAGTTTTTCTGGCAGTGTTTCCATTCATGGCTGTGCTGCACAAGCAGGTTTGATGCAATCTCCCTTGGAAATACCAATTCCCTGTGGAAATACTCCATGCTCTGAGGCCATGGGGAAGGCTCGATCCCCTCGGGGAACCCCGCCATGGCTCTGAGGGGAACCGCCTGCGCCTTCTCTCCAAACGCTCATTGCAGCAGTGGGAAGACCCTGTGCTACAGCTTCCACTTGAGAAATCTGATTTATTTTCTTTCTTTTTTTAAAAAATGGATCTCTCTTTCCCACCCAGCTCATGAGCCTTTGCCTGAAGGAATATCACCACCAGAACCCAGGGCCTCCATCTCCTTGAGGACGAGGCCTCATGCCCGTCATGGCCCCAGGGCTCCTGCAGCCCTTCCATGGGGCTCTGGCACCATTCCCAAGAGCTGCCTTCTTCAAACACACTCTGCAGAGCTTCCCAAAGGTTCCTCTTGTCTCCCCACACCTTCCAGAGGGTTCTTCCACCACTGCAGTGGGACAGTCCCGAGGAGTTTTGGGTGGAGGGGCACAGACAGGAGTTGCCTGCAGGGTGTCCCCGCTGTGGGCAGCAACACAGAGCCTTGGAAAACCCTCCCTGGAAAACACCGGGTCTGTCTTTGCAGAAGGTGGTTCTTGGAGTGGGATGGCCGTGCAGGGGAAGGTGAGGTGTTGGCTCTTGCTGGGAGCTTTTTTCCCCCTCCCCATATGTCTGTTTCCTTTTCAAACTGCAAATTAACTTGCCGAGATTCACCAAAACACACCAGTTTGGATGTTAACAACATTCCTGCCTGCCCATGTATGATACCTATGATGAAGCACATGCTGTGGAGTTCAGAAGAACTTGGATTGATTGTTTTTCTCCATGGTGCTGGCCCCAGACCCAAGGAACTCTGCTGTGCTCCCTATCAGAGGGTTTGCACTCAGGGCTGTGTTCCTTAGTGGTCACACCTGAAATCTATCTGGAACAGCTGTCAGAGAAACAAAAACGCCAAACCCTGCCTCAACAAAAAACAACCCTTCCACATTCAGTCCCAAGATGTTTAATATTCCCAGGGAGAGCTGATTTTGTTTGGAATGATTGCTAAACCCGTCTGTTTAAGTAGCTAATTCTGTTCCAATGACTGAGAAGTAGGTACCATTAAAAGAGCTTTTCTGGAAGTGCTGACTATTCACTATTGCACTGACAGGCAGCAACTTCTGAAGAGAGAATCTACTCATTTATCTTTCTTCCTTCAAGACAAAGGGAAGCCATTTTGGCAGGGAGGAGAGCAAAGGGTATTTGGGGCAGCCAATATATTGCTGTATATTTGAATGTCATTTCTTTTTATGGCTGTACAGATGTGAAAACTGCCAACAAATTTCTTGTCAGCACTGCTGTGATTATTCTGTGATTTCAGTGCAAGTCTCAGCAACTCCTTACATTTCCTCCAAGCTTAGAGAAGCACGTCTCTGTGGAGAGGAATTCAGGATATGGTATTCAAGCTGCTGCTTTATTTGTCAGCTTAATCTCACAACCCAGATGCTTAAAGCAACGTGGCTGTTGCTTGTTTCCCTTGAAATGGCAGGCTTGCATCCCCTCCCACTGTTGCTCAGGTCATGGGGCTGGCAGGTATTCCACTGACGGCCATACCTACTGTGCTGTCTGCCCTGCTTTCAATAACAATGATTTCTAACCTTTCCAAGTTAAAAAGCTTGATCTTACAGCTCAGCACAGGCATTGCTATTGAATTTGCACAGAGAGAGAGCCAGTAAGAGTCCCTACATGTAGCTGCAAAGTATTTTATTTACCTTTCATTTCAAAACTTCCTTTCACCAAGTAAAAAATTAAAGTAGATAAGCAGTTTGACCAATAGCCAACTTTTAATATTACTGTCTTGTCTGCAAATAGATTAAGGGCTACAGTCATAAATTACTTACTTACTTTTAATGTCACTGCAGAGTAAATGTTGCTGGCTAAATTCAAGATGCACATCCTGATTATTAAAAAGGATTTTTGGTACTGAATTTTTGCAGACTGGCAACATAGTGCAGACATATCCAAACAACCCTGTGTTCACTTCCTTAAAAGAGCTTTTATCTTGCTTTTCCATACCTTGAGCATTCCTGAAAATGCTTTTTCTAACAAATCTTGGGCTACTTTGTGCTTTTTAAAGAACAGCTTCCTTTTTCTTTCTTTACCTGAACAACACTGACAGCTGAAAGGTGCTGTGGCTAGCATTCAGAAATCCTAACTTTGGCTTAGGAGTCTAATTTAAACTGCTTTTCAGAACTCCCTATTTGGTCCCTTCTCAAGTTAGATAAAAACTAGTGTCTTTAGAGGACAGGTCACACATTCCTGAAAGAATTGGATTTTTGATATTTCTCCTGGGAATGTCAATGACAATTAAACTAAGTATAGCCAACAGAAGTGACAGAAAGCAAGTCTCCACTTCAACATAAAATCTTTGATTATATATTTCAACTTGCTTTTTTTGAATAGCCTGTCCTAAAACTAAGGAATACATCACATGAACTTGACATGAGCTCAGCTGCAAAGCACTCCTTTCTTTATCTAAATGTGGCCAAGCTTCATCTATTTCCCATGCTGAATGGTTTGGATTCAGTAGGTACCACTGGATAAAAGAACCGCTCCTGATGAAGAACAGCACAGGAGAAAGCTTGCAGATGTTTCCTACACATCCCACTAAGGAGTCTGTATGCACATGTGGGGTACCAGTCATGGTCAGATGAGAAATTCTGAGAAGTGGCAACAGCCCTGGGATTTGTATTGCTCCCAGGTACATGGGATTATCTAGGCATACTTCATCTGGTTCATGTCATACCACAACCAAAAAACTTAAGGAAATTTCTGGGTTTTGTAAGCAATTAATTATGTATTTCTAAGGAGTGAAGTCCTTCAGTCTAATTAAAGTAATTTGATTTAAAGTAGAAGTACCTCTTGTAACATGAAGCATGGAGGAGTTGATAATTTCTTCTGGCCTCAAGTTCTCTATTGAATAAAGCAATAGGATCTGACATGCCATAGAAGTGCACAACTATTTTTTTCCTACATGCAACTCTTTGGACCATCGTTTGTCTTGCTCTCTTAGTTATGGTAAGTTCAGATATAAATAAGCTGTTATAAAGGTCTTTACAGAAAAGAAACAATGAATGAGTTATCAACTACCTAAAAATATAAATAATAAAATATAGACTTATAATAAAGATCCATCTTGCAAAACCCACGCCATTTTAAAATGTGATAGTCTTAATGATACCTAATTTATCAATGAGAGATTTAATTTTCTTTTGGAAAACATTCTGATGTGTGGAATTCATCACAATTCCTCCAGCAGATCAAATGAAATAAAGCAGCATTAAATTTAGATTGCAGTTTCAGAACTGTGATGGCAATGTATTACATCTTGCTTTATTTGCAAAATCTCAGTGCAGTTAGCAACTCAGAAAACTGTGATCAGTTGCATTTTCACTGAAGTCTACATCTCAAACTCTAGAATATATCATCACAGTGATGGCAATTTGCTGTAGAATAAGGTATAGAGACAAAAAGTTACTTCCCTGTATTCCACCGGTGCACAATATATCTATATACACACATTGTTATGAAGAAAAATGCATATTACTGTGCACTACAACTTTTTTCCTCTTGCTTTATGTCCTTTTCTATACAATGGAAGAGGATGAAAATTATCAGACAATAAAAACTGTAGCAAATACCAGACAAAGAAATAGAGGAGTTTGACAAACTGCCAACATTCCAAGGTCAAGCTCCTGTGACATGGATTGCTTTAGGGAAGCAAAGACGTTCAAGTTTGAACATCTAGCTGCCTCAAATAGGAATAGATATAAAACTCTCCTATCTGCCTTGTGTGCTGAACTGGAATTTAAGTTGCCTTAATTGCTATTAATCTTCATTTTGCTATTTCAATAACGCATTACAGAAATAGGAGAGATTATGACACATTTCCTTGTCTAACCCAGTCATGAACTGAGCAGTGCACTGGGAGAAAATGATTGAGGAAACTGTTGAAGTGGAATAAGTTTTTAGTTCCATGCAAGAGGGATGAGCTTGCTATTCTAGTTTTTAAGTTTGAAGCATGCTGATCAAAATGCCAGCAGCCAGGATACTTAGTTTTCCTGATAGATTTAGCTAATTTTTGTAACTATTTTCATTTGTGTAATATCTAATTTCAGATAGAACAAGTAGTGGTTTTTTCAAATAAGAAGTCTATTACATATAAATTATCCACTGACCTATGGCCCTAGCACAACCTGAAAATAAGGACTTTGCCAGAAAAATTGTATTATTCCCTAGCTGCAACACTATCAAAACGTCAACCCAAACTGTCCAAAATTTCATTAATACAATACTTAAGAGCGACCTACCTTGCGTTCCAATTAATCAGGTATTTTCTTGATTAACTGATTTTAAATATATATAAAGACTCCACCCAAATCCTGTTTTTGATTGTGTTATGAATGATGTTGTCAGAATGTTATTTTTAGATTTTTTTTTTCCTGCTGTCAAATTTATTGTCGTATTTGAGTTGCATAAGCACAGATCAACATAATTTGTGGGTGTACACTTTATTCTTATAACAGATGATACTTCAAAACTTTATTGGAGGACCAGATAATTTTCCATTAAACAGTAAATTAAATGTGCACCCACAAATTTCAAGTTTATCTACATTCATCCTGCCTTAGATGCAAAACAGAAACCCAAGTTAAAGAAATGCAACTAACGTCAGAACAAAATGTGTTCTATACCTGGCAGATGAAACAAGTGTGCATTTTGGAGAAGGTAAGTGACCATTATACCTGACATTTCCTGAACTGCATTATCCTGCAGAAGATTAGGTGGGTACTTACTGATCCCTTTGCCTAATTTTGTTAAAGGTTCCAGGTTCTCTCACTGGAATCCACATTGTCTTCTTAGCAAGTGTAGTAAAAACTCACTTTAAGACAAATCTTCCAAGCCTTGGATAAGTAGATGTTCTATTTAACATAACCTAGATCCAAAACCACTGATATGCCATATTTTCCCTACTGCATGATAAAATCTGAACTGATCCAGATCCCCAAATTTTATTGAAGTGCTCCCTACTTGCAATGGGCATATCCAAGGCAAAGTTATCCCACAGAATTTTCTCCTGATGGATCTGATTCCTGCTCTTGAGGTGTAACTGGGTAGCATGACACAGCACTGTTTGCTGAGCTTACACTTAAGCCGTAATTTTAAAGAGAGTTCTCTGTTGAGCAATTCTGCTCAAAGGGCTCAAAGGGCAAAGCTTGTACAACAGCTCTCCTGACCCAGTTCTCCATCCAGCTTCCAAGTTACCAGACAAACAATGAAAGCAGGAAGCTAGCTTGTAAAAATAATTCTGGCAGAGTAAAACTATGTACTAGAAGTTTTCTGTGGTGTCTTAGAGCTATATTGCTGATAGTGGCAAGGATTTATTGACATAGGGATGATTCAGATTGAGACTCACCCAAGGTATTTAATCAATAGAAGGAACTTTTCATGTGTCTCGTTATCTTTTGTAACACCATCCTTTCTGAAGACATGAAGTCACCTGCTTGAGAAGGTTATTCATTAAATCATTAATTACTAGTGAATTATTAATTACATCATTACTTGAAAAGAACATAAGAGGTGTTAGAACAAGACAAAAGATCAGGATATTTAGTAGGCCATAGGATAAATACGGCAGTGTTTAAGATTCATGAGGGTGTGATTACAATCCATGAAAATACCCAAAGGTCTCTGGATCCACACAGTTCCATTCCCACCTAGGGTGCCCCCAGCTCCTCCCAGACCCACCTCCGTGAAGGACAGCAATGAGTTAATCTGTGTGTGAGCCCAAGATCTCGCTTTCTGCTGTTACTGAGGCTCCATGATATTGGTGACTAAGAGCCCTAGCAGCCCTTATCAGCAATCCACCAGCCTTTGGGGCAATTTAAACTCTTTAAGTCAAACCAATCTGTATTTGGCTGCTGCAAATGGAGCACACCTGGGGGTTAGATCTGTTTCTAGGCCCATCACTGAAAGTCAGTCAACTACTAGTTTTCTAAGGAAAAAAACCCAAAAAAACCAGTGTAATCACAGTATGATCGATATTGAAATATTTAAAACATTTTATGATGCTTCTTAAGGAAAGATGTAAGGGGAATGAAAACCCTCATGCCAAAGATGTGTGTTACTTGTACAGAAACACCTTATACTAACACTAAGTAGCGCTCTGCTGAAAAAAAGAATCCATAGTTAGGAAATGAGCCTTTCAGAACACTAATTATGAGAAAGAGTTTTAAATTAATGTCATATTGCAATTAAAAGAAAAATCCATTACTCAGCCCCAAAATTTTCCATTTAAAACCTGTCACGCCATAGCAGTCTCCTTCTCCAAACACCAACAGCCATGGCAGCTGGAAGCTGCACCTCAAGCACAGAAATTAGTGGGAGTAATCTGTAATGCTGGCTTTGCAAAAGTCAGGATCCTGTCTTTTGTGTGCTTCATGATCTTGAACAGAACAGTGGCTTTTTCTTAACTCTACAATTTCCCCTTGTGCAAATGGCTATTTGTGTGTGTGTGCAGACAGTTAATAACTTGACAGGCATTTCAGTGCCTTAGTAGTGATAGAAGTTGTAATATTTTCATTTTAATGGTGTCCAAACAAATTATCTGTTAAAAATAAACTGCACAGTGGGAAGCAGAATTTAGCAGGCAGAAGATCAAAAGGAATTAAGTGCCAGAACTCTAGCCTATGTGCTCGTAAAAATTGATTTGACTTAATAAGTTTAATGCAAAAGGGAATTGCATGGCATGCACTGCTTTTCTGTTGATTTTAAAAAAGTGTTGGATCACATCTCCCCTGCTGATGTCCATTAACTGCAACCATGAATACGTGGGTGCTCCACTTTTTTGGTTTTTAAACTCTTATTTAGCATTTTATAGCTAAGCACACTAACTGGATTCAAACACAAAAAATCTGCTAACAGGTACAACTTCCCACTCATTAAATGATCTTTTCTGTTTCCCATTCTGATTTTTAAAAAGTAAAAACCTTGACTTTAATTTTTTTAATAATCCTCTCTTTCAACAAAGCATGGAGGTGGTGTATCATGAGGAGGTAAAGGTAGCCATTAAAAGAATTGCTTTACACTAGCTAATGTTATTTTGTGAGTTTGGGATTGTTTTTAATCCAAGCTGAAAATTACCTTGGTTTGTATCAAATATTCCTGTGGAACAGTGTAAACAATTAACTTATTTAAACTTAACTGGAAGTACTTAGAAGCAAGTACTTTCTATTTATATCAAGACTTGCAATCAACCTCTAAAATGTTTTGTAATCTTTGGATGTGATAACAATTTTCATCAATCATAAAAGAGATTGCTTTGATGCATTCTCGCACTCCTCATTTTCTCAGCTGAGCGCTGTCCTTGTCCCTTTCTGTTGGGAGAATGTACAAAGTGGTAAAGCCACTTTTCCCTCAAAATAATTTTGGCTGTATGAGAATATTTGTGCACAATACTTGTTAGGCCAATCAGCAACAGCCCTTACAACAATCCTGTTTTTGTTCAAGGTTATTTTTAATATTTTCATGGATAATCCTGTAAGTCTATGTCCATCATAGCTGCTACCACAGTCACAAGGTAGTAAATTTTTCCAACTCCAAGAACATCTGAGGTGAAGACAAAAGTTGAATGCAGTCTAAAATGCAGAGCTTAGACATAACCTTCCTTATGTAATCTGTAGATCTCTTTGCTCCCTGATTTTACTGCATTTGTTCTTATTTCTTTATTACGTGTTTATCTGCTGAGTGTTTCACCTATATCAAAGGAGCTGAACTCTGAGTTCCCTCACGTACGCACCGTAACACAGCTGCTTTCTCTGAAAAGAGAACCCATATGCCATGATGCAGTGATGGGGTGATGGGGGACAGTGCTTACCCGTTAATCCCCAATACTGGAGCGTAGTTATGTTGCTGAGTGGTAAGAAGGCTGGGATTTATTGAGAGGTTTGTTTCAGGATTACTGCGTTCAAGTTGAGCCTGGCTGACAGCTGCCATATTACAGAGCAGGCAACAGAATTTGGCTGCTGGAAACCAGTCATGATGTTAACCACAGTAACATGAGTCTCATCTTTGTCACAAAGACTTTGAGTTTCCATCTGCAAACAGAATCAAATTGTTTCCTGGTACCTTGGTCTTGTTTGAAAAATAGTGAAGAGCCAGCCTGTAACATTTCATACCAGGGAGAAGTACAGTTCAAATAGAGAATATTGAGACTCTACCTAGATTTAAGTAGGAAACCAGACTTAAGCTCCTATTTATGTGATGTTTTAAAAATAATGATAAGTGCCCAAGAAAGTTGGATACTACTTCTTAATAACAAAACCAGATCCCATTCAGATGCTTTTGAATATTTTACTCCACTTAAAAAGTCCTTCTAAAGAGACTGTGCTGATGGCGTATAATTCCTTTTGTGTGCAAGTTCATTAGCATCAGCTAATTATTATAATAATAATTTACAGGAAACTGCCATCAACTTCCTTGCCATGACCATGAATAAGTTCTTCCTGTGTGAGGCCTTGTACAAACAAAATGTTTTTTGCAGTTCTGAACCAAAGTGCAGAAATTATTCTGAAACCTCTCACAAAACCTGGTCCTTGGAGTTTCTCACCTGAAGTGCCCCATTTCTAATTCTTTCCTTGTGAATAATGACTTTAGTACCAAACCTTAAACTTTTCTGCCTCTAAAAGGAAACTTCTGAGGAGAGGTATCACCCAAGGGATGAATTCTGCTCTGCTTATCTATGACAGTTGTTCTAACTCTGTTTAAGTCAGCAGTCCTGTAAATTGCAGCAATCAAAATTATTGTTCCATGAAAAAGGAATATAACACGTAGACTTTGCTAGGGAAAGATAGCAGTATTCTTTCCTTATTCTTGTGCTGTTACTCTCCCAGCCTTGTGCCTGTGGTCTGGTACTGCTGGGGCAGACACTTAGGAAAGTGACTGCTACTGGGACAGAATTAGCCCCTTCCTTCCTCCCCTTCTTGTCCCCAGACTGAAGCCTTTTGTTTTCATGAGAGGTTCCAAGACGTGGATATCAAGGTCGCAACCTGTCAACCGAGAGAATGCCCTGGCCAAGCCCCACTTCAGTTAGCAATGGCAGAGTTATGAGAGGCAGCAGCCAGCCAGGGTTTGAGATCTTCAAACTCCTGACAGAAATGGCAAACTCCAGACCTTCCCTTTCCCATTTCTCTCTGCAATTTTTTTTTCCCCAGAAGCAACTTACCGATAGAGTCAGTACATCTCACCAGGCATGCTACAAGCTAAAGCTTTGTTCATGTGAGCCTGTCCTTGGTGCCACACTTCCAAAAGCAAAATTGTATTTGACTGCTAGAAATATCACAAGTTCCATTTTTCAACTGATCATATGTCACTGCCTTTGCCTATCCTACAACACATAAAAAATATTAAAACAATATGTATGAAGATACATGTGAATAAACACATGGAAGAAATCTTTCAATTCAATTTCTTATCCCAGCTTATTTAGAAGCAGTTTACTTCCACTCCTCTAATAGTGTCAAGAATTTTGCCTGCAGCAGAGCAAGTGTACTTATCATTTATGCACTGGATTAGGACTGGGCACAGACACCTTACACATGCAAAGGGTCTGTTTAGCTGGGCAGAGGAAGCAGCACACCAGTATAGTTTGCATCTAGAGCTTTCTTGTCCTTAATCCCATAAACAGAATCTGTCACATACCTGCTGAAGGCTGTGATTTGTCCAAGATTCATTGCTAAACTCACAAGAAAGCTTGTGCCTAGCAGAAGCAGCATTTGTGTACACATTCTCTTAGTGGCTGCAATGGTCATCCCAGTGCAGAAAACTTCAGACTGTGGTTCAGGAATTTCAGGTCATATACACAAGCATGCCCTGAAGTAACATTGGAAACAAAATTGGTGAAAACTTAATTTTACTGTCATATAATTGTATCATCTCACTACAGCTATAGGTTGTTTCTCTTTTTCTCTCTTACATTGTGAGAAGAAAATAAAAGCCATAAACATGCAAAGTGAGACAAAGTAATTGTAAAAGACTTTCACTTTTATTGGTAAGAGACAAAACTCCTAGGCTCCTGTTAGCTGAATGCTAACAGCTTTTAAAGTTATTTCCATAAGAACCACTAATTCACAGTGTTTTCTAAAGTTTTAAAGCACCTTGCAAGTAATTAAATCTCACTAAATATAGCTCAGTAAAACTAAAAATACTAACTTATAAACAGCGATACTAAATTATGCAACAACTTTCTACTCTTAGTGTCAATAGCACATATGAGCC
The DNA here is from genome assembly GCA_009812075.1 of Sialia sialis. Classification (NCBI taxonomy): domain Eukaryota; kingdom Metazoa; phylum Chordata; class Aves; order Passeriformes; family Turdidae; genus Sialia; species Sialia sialis. Next base: position 572,763 of record VRYO01000180.1, on the reverse strand, counting down.
ACATTTTATCATATGTCCAATAAGATCTGTTTACTACATTTCAGACTACCGTGGGGAACTTACCTTTCATTGTGGTGACAGATCATATAATAAATCTAGATATCCACAGCAGCTCAAAAAAACCAGCACAGAAGCAACCCATACTTTTTTCCTGAGGTCTGTGACTGAGATGGTGAAGATGTAATACCAGACAAAGCACAATATGTCACCTTTTTAAAAGTCTTCATTATTAAAGGTGTTGATCCCACCTGAATTACAGATCAACAGTTATGTGAAAGGGATTTCCTTATGGGCATGTGCATGTTTGTTTTCTTTGAACTAGAAAATGCATGACTCACCTGGTTCTGAGATGAAAGCTGTGGTAAGAATATGAGGAATAGGAACTATTACTTTTTGCCCATTGCAGGCTTTTAATTGTTGGATCAGAACTTTTCTTAAATCCCTGCTCCTAGTGGTGACAAGACCTGTGAGTGGGTTTCTACCAACTCCTTGAGGAGGGAGCACTCTTACCAGCCTGGACAATCCTCCCTCTGGGCAACACCACCGCAATGACAATGAAAAATGAATAACAAACAAAAAAGTCAGAAACATAAAAAATAAACATTACATTTATTTAAATAAAAATATACACATGGTGTACAATGGTCATGGCTTACAGACAGCAATGAAACAAAAATGATAAATTCTGAAATATAAAAAGCATTGAATTCCTATAGTTGTGCTTTGTTTTTCTGGACCAACACACGCTGTGGACTGAAGTCCTGTTAAAGTTACTTATACACAGCCCTGTGTGCTCCAGAATGTAAGACAGGAACATCACAAGGGACAGCTACACAAAAGGAGAACAAGTACCAAAGTAATATGGGATTTTAAAAGTTTTAAAGTCCATTCATAAACAGAAGTGCTGAAAACTTTTAAAGCACTTTGCATGCATGCAGGAGTAACCAAAAACCACTGCCAACAGTTACAGATCTAAGTAAGAACAGCGTGGTTCAAATCTCACCACCCTGAACTTGTCCAGGGCACTCTTTTACCATAGTCAGACTCCTACTGTAACTCTTTTTCCCAGGCAGCACACAAATCCTGTGCTGTATGTTTCAGCTCTTTTCAAAGGGAGACACTGATTCACAAGTGTCTTATAGTTTATTTATCCTGAAGTATTTGCTCATATTTGAGCAAATGCAAGTTTTTAACCTTGGATCATGAGTATCATGCTGATAGTAATGGTTGTTATGTTACATATTCAGCAGATGTTATGAAAGAAAGAGGAAATAAATGTTTGAGTCCTGCAGAGTGCAAGCGGAATTCTTGGCAACACAACAGTCGAGGTGTTGCACGACTAAGGGAAGAAAGCAATGTTCTAAGGACTGAAGTCTGTGAGGGTTTTTTTCCCCCTCTAAAAAAGCATTTCTGTGATTTTTTTTTTTGTAAACATGCAATATACAAGATAAGTTTGTGTTTTCAAGTGCAGCAAATTACTTTAAAGCATTTCCATTGTAAACAACTGCTTTTGAGCTGCAAGGAAGTGAAAAACAAGATGCAAATTCATATCTCATGGCATTGCCTATACAGTACATTTCTTTATAATAAAAAAGAGCATAAATATAGATATCAATAGTTTCAAGTTTACAACATAAACAACTGACGCAATAAATGTTTAAGACTGTTAACTGATTATATACATTAATTCGCACAAGTAATTTTGCTGCATAGTTTTCAATACAATTGCTTTCTTTATGGCACTGGTTGATGTTCAGTGCATTTTCTGCTTTTTGGACCACAGGATTTCTTGGGACTTGTGTTTAATCTAGAAATAAAAGTAAGTTTTTCCTGAAACTTTTAATAGCATATTATAAAGTAGGCTTCAAAATGAAGTGTTGCTCTTCTTTATACCTAAATTACTAGTGAAGATTTAGAATACCATTACAATTTATTCCACTGCAATTAAGTGAATTTTCATCAACAGATATTGATGTTGACACAAAATTGTTTGTTAATTTCCTCTTTTCATTTACGTAATGGCAAAATTCAGACACTACAAAAATTAACATTGCAAGCCTTCATTAAGGCTATTTCTTAAATAATATTTTGTTTCAGTTGTCCTCCTAAATTATTATTTCTTTATAACACAGACATTGCTAGGATTCCATCAAAATACATAGCTTCATATAGACAAAAATCAGATAACATAATTAAAAATTTTTGTTTCCTAAATCCTCCGTAAAAGCCAAAGTATAAACATTAACCATAATGTATTTTAAATTCCTCAAAAGTCTTCAGGAAAAGAAAATTCCTCAATGTCAGCTATAGACATGTTATGTATTATAACAATATTACAAATATTTCTGGGAAAAATTATTTAACATTCTTTTCCTTATTTTTTTAGTTATTTTAGACTAGCTCTCTATTTAGATACCACTCTGTGGTACAAAACCCCCATGTAAATGTGTGATGCAGTGTACAAATATTGAAAGCTAGAAGCCCTTATTTCAGGATTCCTCAAGACAGATCCTGATTTGATTTCTACAAATAATATCTTCTCTAAGACAAGATTTGGCTTTAGATGCCAGATGTATTTTTGAATTTTCGTCTTTTAGTCCTTGAGAACTGCCCTCCCCTAAAAGCAGATTATTTTATACCTTACAGAAGTTTGAAGAGAGCAGGCATGGAACAGTTTTTGCAAAGCCACCACCAAAATCGCTATGCTTACCTTATCCCTCTCAAAACAATGTAGTTTGCTTATAAAAATTATATTATTTAGTTTTGCTCCTCTGATATCTACAGTGAGCTACAAGGCAATGTGCAAGACCCCAGGGATGATTTAACTCCTCTCTTAAGTATTCAAACAACCCACAGGACTGGAAGCAGCTGCTACAAAGAGTTAATGTACTCCAAATTACACAGCCACCACCCTGCAGCAAACCCCTCTTTGTTTTTTCCTACAAGGTAAACCAGAAAACCCATGGATTTTGAACGATTTGGGCCTTTTTTGGTACTGAAGCAACGAGGCTTTTCCAGGAGCCTTGGGGCACTTGAGCAGGTTTTACAAAGCTCTCCTGACCTACTACAGGATGTTTCAATCCAAAAATTATTGAGAAAAATTACAATATTATTCAGCACAAGACCCAGCCAACTCTTCTCTAATGGCCCAAGCACAATGAAGTTTCATTACAGCCCACTGATGTGTTTGGGGTTTTGTCTTAATGGTCTTTAGCAAAAAAGAGATTATTTAATTTCACAAGAACATACTGTGAATGGCTGTTAAAACAAAAAGGACAGTAATCCAGTGACATTTTTTCTTTTTCCTCATCAAATCCATGGCTTCAACGTGGGAAACAACTTCAACAAAAAAATAATACAGTAGTGACAACGGCAATTTAGAGCCCAGGTAGCATTAAAATGCTCAGGCAAAATCTTGAAAGACTATTTTCCTGACAAGAAAACCTAGGTAATTTCATATTTTTAACTTGACAGAATGCCAATGGGACCGAGATAAAAAAGTCTAGGTACCTATAGCACCCAGTAGGGATCACCATCCCCACTGAGATTTTTACAGATGGTTTCAGAATTACTGTATGATGGTTGGCATTCCCTACTGCATACCTTCAGAGATCCATGAGGAATACATCACTATCTCTAAACTGCACATGCAGGGCTTTTTAAGCTAATAATAAACATGTATATAGTGAGAGCTAGTGCAGCAGCCTGACAAAGAAAACATTACTTTTCCATGAAGGATTACGCTCCATAAATCCACAAAAAGTTTCATACAGATCAGCTACATTATATTCATAGACCCAAACACTAATTTATGCACATATCCAGCTACCCAATGAGTATTGTCCACTTCCACTGGTACATGACAAGAAAAAAATCAAGGCATGATGTTCTCATCAGTCTGAGCTTATCTGTAATGCACTGCCTACTCTTCTGACATCTACTCAAGTAATGCATTCCAAGAACAAGGAAGCAATTAATGACAGCACATTGTATGCGTTGGAAATAAAAAACTAATGCACCAAAACACTACTTATATTACCCACTTTTCTCTGAATAAAAGTTCTAAGTTGCTAACATATTGTATAGGTGAATTTCTGGCTCCACTGAAGTTAATGGATATTAGAACAAGGATCTTTTTCTGGTGTTTTCCTACGAACTCCAAAACCTGATCTTGGAGCAAATATACAAGATGTTTTTAATTCTAGACAAATGACAGATCAGCTCCATGGGATCACCCAAATAGAATTTGCAGACTCAGGCTCTTAAATGCCATTATAGTTACAGATTTATACCCAGTAGTGGGTATTAATGGATTAAAAAGAACAAATTATAACTCATGGTGTACAGAGATTTCTTTGACTTCCATAGGAACAAGCAAACATTTACTTCTTTATCCATGGCAATTACAATTTCCTACAGATGCTCAAATTCCCAGGGTAGTTTCATTAGGATAAATTTCTCATATTTCTGCTCTAGATATTAAAAGAATGCATTACATAAAGGTCAGTAACCAATGAATACTTGGGAGTTTAAAATTGTATTTCTCTCTGGAAGGCAAAAGAAGGTAATAAATAGGTACAATTAGAAAACACAAACATTCTTTGCAAGACAAATTTCATGACTAACACAAGCTGGCAGAGCATTAACATTCATTTTTAAAGCTGATAGTTCTTCATCCTAGAGTGTCTACCTGCAGCATTACAAATTTGAAATAAATCAGCTGCAGTGACTAACTAATCCTAGTACAGCAGTTTACTCATAACATTTATTTTAGGCTTTGTAATAACATACATGTTTTCATAGCCTAAAGATACATTAAATCCTGTAAATACAACTTATTTTCCCTACCACTAAAGAAAATGTATTTTTAAGGGTTTACACTAAATAGAAGGTCAAATTCAGGTCACTTGACTTGTGGAATTAATCTCCATGATTTCAGTGTGATTTATGTGAAAGTGAAATAACTGGCATTTGGCTGGAGTACAGAAAACCAAGAGGGATACATCCAAATGAAATGTGGGGAATCAGAATGGAATTACTGAAATTACAGTCTCCAATTACTAAAAACATATTATGAAGTTACCATGTGTATGTAAAGAAACAATTTGTAATTACCAAAATTATATTGAGCCCAGGTATTAACATCAGCATCTTCCATAAACATTTCTGTGAAGGGTTTAATCATTAGTGATCAAGAGCTCAGTGCTCTGCTGGTTCCAGAAAATACCTTTTCAGCAGTAAGAGACCCCTTAAATCAAATCTCAGGGTTTGGTTTGGAGTCAGAATGCAACTTTCCAGATTATGAATCTCTTCCTGCAGCAAATGCTGTTTAAATGCTTTTAAATCTTCAATCAAATGACCCTAAAAACTAATTCCAATTGGCTTATGAGTCATACTAAGCTTCAACTTCACAAAGTTGAATATATTTGATTTTCAGAATATCCAGTCCATTGATTTTTCATGGTATTTATTTCAATGACTAACCAGATTCATTTTAATGTAAAATGATAAAACCTGATAAAAAAACCACCTCCACTGGTTACACATTCCCAATTCATACGTCATAAACAGTGGTTGTTATATTCACTAATTAGCATGATGTATGCTCCTGATTACACTTTTGTTAAACTTAGGTGTCAGCTTTTCCATATGTCCCCTCTGGAGGTCTGTAGTACTTTGGGAAAGCCATCAGCTGTATCATGTTGAATGCATACTTTCTGCATTTGACATTCTTCAGAACATTCTCTATGCGGCATCCTTCTCTAGTGAAAGGGGAAAAAGTACAACTTCATGAAACACAGAATAAATAAATATGCTTTATTTGTTCATTGCAGAGTTTCAGCAACAGTTGAAGTAAAAATAACAAAGATTCAACTCTACATTTTTGTTTTCCACGAGTGATGATACATCTTACAAAATTAAATCCAAGGCCAGGCCCAGTACAGTTATTGCCCTCAGAAATAGGTGATAAGATTTTCCATCCCCCCTAATATATCTGCCCTTGAGGTTTAAAGTTTAGTAAAAAAAATTAAATACTTTAATGATACATTTTGTTCTAATTCCAGAAATATATTTGCCTTTTAAACCTTTTAATATCTTTTTTCTTTTTCAATTTGTTTGCTATATATGTGCGAATATACATTGCCCTAAAATGCGCATTCTAGGAATAAGGCATTTTATTAAGTCTGGCCCTAGAGATTTGTGAAGGAAAGTTTAATCTCTGCTTCATTTCCTGTATGTTCAGCTTTGCAATGAAAAAAAGAGAGAATGGCTTTTCAAACAGCCCAATCCACCTCTCTGCTTTATAAAGGAAGGATGTTTGTTCACATACAGTACAAAAGTCACAAGTGCCAAAGTGGTGCATCAAGACATAAACAGGACTTTGTTAAAAAGAATATAAAAGTGTCTTGAAAGCAAAAGCAACTAAAGCAACAATTACAAACAGGTTGATTTCATTACAAAACAGAACTTATTCTATTCCATTTAGTTACTCTACAGAAAAGGGTTAGTTGTAGCAAAGTAATAATCATTTATTAAATGAAAACAATCCCATCAGCTAGTAACAATGAAAAAAACACAACGAAAGATAAATCTCACAAACCATTGCCCTGCCATATTTGTCTAGGGGTTAGTTTGTGTTGTGCAAATTAGTTTTTTAATTTTTTTTTTGTCAGACTAATTACTCTGGAAAGAGGGGTTCAAGCATTCAGGATTCCACAACTTCTATACAGTGACAGCATTTTAAGTGGGCTTTCTTTGCGCTAATTACAGTGGGAAAGCTTTACCATGAACAGAAAGAGCAAATCAATTCACTCAATGCATAGTATACTTCTTGGAGTTCAGAAAAAAAGAATGAAAACACATTTCAGTACATTTCAGACATTGGTATCTTAAAGATGAATCCTTGGGGTCTGAGACTGTAGAAATATTACAACATAATTCCTTTTTTCTAGAGTTAGTTTGTTGCTGTTTGTAGAAAAGAAAGGAACACAAGTGAAGTTTATTGATATTTGGCTAATAGCAAAGCAAGACTTAAAATAAGCCACACAACCAGCAAGTGTGAGCTGACAAGCAGCAAGGCGACAGGATAGAAGTGTCGAGAAGTTGGCTTGTTATCAGTTAGACAGCCTGTTTCGGGATCATCCGATTCATTCAGTGCTCCCTGGGTTTGTCTGCTGTTAAACAGGGGAAGTTAGGAACAGATAGAACAGCGTTTAAGCAGCAAAGAAAGCCAACACACAGGCATTTTGACAAAGTGAAAGTACACAGCCATTTTGATGAAATAGATTTATCTAAGTACTTCCAATATAACTCCTGTGTTCTACAGCTGACATGGGAAGCATGATGGCTACTAATATATTAATACTGCTAGGTGCCTTGGACTAGTATTCACAAGTGAACATTAACTAACTTCCACAATGAACTACACTATCACTAAAATGAACACACACACTGAACAGAAATGGAATAAGGAAGTTTAAAAAAAAGTTAAGGAAGCAAAGAAAAAAGGATCATGAGTATGTCACAATGCAACACCAAAAAAATTGTGTCTCCGTGATGTTCACAGGCTTTTCAGTCCTGCTTCACTATCTAATCTGAAGTTTACTGGCAGAAATAAAAAGGCCATACACTAACAGCTATTCTAAAATAGTATTAAATGAAGGTAAATTGACTTCAAAAATTCATCGGTGCTGGTGACTCAGTTTCAAAGTCAACAGCAGTTATTATTTAAAGGCTTGCACTTATATTCCTGTAAGTAAATCACCTTGTATCTTCAGTCAACACAGGGAGGAACTAATCTGCTTACTAGCAAGTTCTACTCAATCACTGAATTGTGTGGCCACTGTCCTACCAGAGCAACAGGGCCACTGCCAGGCTTTCCTGCTGGACTCTTGACAGATTCTCTATAAGTAGAATTACTAACACTTCAACCACACTTCCTTAATCCCTCTGAAATTTATTTGTATACACTTGGGAGACCTGTTTATAGACATCCTTTGGGCAGTAAGGACTGGCAAGATTTTTATTTTTCTATTTACTATGAACATCCTGTGATGAAAAGATAACATGCCTTTATTTTTTTTTCTTTTTTTTTTTTCCTGTGGACTTGAGAATATCCAAATATATCAGATGACAATACAATGTCTTTTCAGAAGTGCATTTCACAAGTACACTCTTTTTTTCAAGAAGAAAATGCTGGACAGTTAAGGTAATGTCACAGAGCCTCAGTTAAGATGAAAAGGATACTCTGAAAACAGCAGCAGCCACATCACCTTACAGAAAGCCTGCCTTTCTGACTTGTGTGTTAAAGGGCAGTGTTGCATTTCTTAAGCTTGGATAGCAAGAGAGGTGCAAGAACTGCATTTACAGTGGAACCCTAGGCAAGGGGTTGATCAAAACCATTCCTTGCCCAATTTCTTTTTTGAACGAGCTTTTCATAATAAGCTCTTAATCTTATTTTTTACTTCAAACATTTAATCTGTATGTTACACTGATAAAGAGGTCAACACATACTATTTTAAATACAAAATAAAAGATAAAAAAATATATCTCTACTATTTTCATCTAGGTCAAAGTAATTGCTGGTGGCCATGTGCCTGCTGCTTTTGGTCTACAAATTTCAAAATTCCATGGATAGAACTTGGGCAAAACTGAAACTATACTGTAGACATTCAGAAACTATCAAGGAATGAAACTAATTGCATGATTTATTGGCCTTGTCAACACAGGAATAAGTAATCCTGTGTTTCTCTATCAGACCACCCCAGTTAACACCTCTGTCCTAGGATCCACCCACAGACCTTCCTTCCTCTTCTGCTCACAGTGACATTACTATTTGTCATCAGCGGTGAGGACTAACTGTGTTGCTCTCAGTTAATGTTGTCCTCCACCATGTATTTCTATATACTATTAAGAACCTCCTGCTTGCTAGTTTTCCTTTTTTCTTCTTTTTTTTAAATCTCTACAGCATCCCCCAGCTTTTCCCCTTTGTCCCTTTTGCACTGTCCACTAATCCCCTTCCTACTCTTCCAAGTGAGCCTGCAAGTTTCAGCTTACTCCCATTACGCCACATCTCTTCCCATCTCTTCCTTCCCAGTCACAGAGTCCAGGTCCAGATTTTTGTTTGCCTTGTGTCTCTTCCCTCACAGACATCACATGTGCTCCTATGGCTAAGCGGATGCAGAGACCAAACGTTTTTCCTCTGGAGAAATCCATCTGGGCAGCAGTAAAGTTGAGCATTCAGTAAGTTTTCACAGCCACAGCATCAATCAGATTGATTGGGTACATCAGTCTGGAGAGGCTTGGCTCTGCATGCCAATGGTTTATTCCAAGGAGGCTGAGTCACACAATTAACAGGTTGTCCCTACAGGGACGGACCCTCCTACTTCTGTGGTGTGCCTTGTTCTGTTGGACTCCACATCTCAAAAGCATGATTAGCTTTTATCTACGTTGCTACAAATCCCATTAGCATCAGTGAGATTTATGCAGGTGTAATGATGAAAATACAGATAAAAGCCATTTGTTCTATTATTTTTTTTCAATAGAAAAGCCTATGGTACATTTGTTCTTTGATATGCTGAAAAGAATGATCAGTGTCTTTTAACATAAAATCTTCTATCTTCCCCCCAGGAAAACAAGCGTGAGCAGCTGATGCACAGGGACTTCTGTTCCACAAATTAGTCACATCATTCTATGCATGATTCAATAAGACAGCCTCAAAATAGAGCAAGAGGATCCAACTCCATTATTAGCTAGCTAAGAACAGGCTGAGCAGAATAGCTAAATAAGCTTTTAATTTAAGAGGAATATTTGATCAGGGTCAGATGCCTTGCTAAGCTCTGTCAATATTTTTCAATGCACTGCAGCAACAGTGCCTTCCAACACACCTGAAAGTGTCCTCTGCAGTGACTATTAAACAAAGCAAGGACCTACACCCAGCTGTCAGCATCATAACATTGCTTCCCCTGGCTCATCCAACTCTGGAGAAGTCTTACTGCAAACAGCAGGAATGCTGCTAGTGCCCTGTCAGCTGGATTTATGTGGCTCCTGACTGACAGCACAACCAGAACATGCTACATGCTAAGGTGTGCAGATACAGCCATACTTTTAGATGCCATCTCCATCACAAACTGTACTTTAACTCCAAAGGGAAGGAAGAAAACTCCCAAAACAACCAGCAAGTTTCTATTTCACAAATAATTTTAACAGGAGTAGTGAAAGCTTTTAAGTTTGTAACATCTGGAGTCATGAACACCCCACTAACCTATTATATAATTTTTATTCATTTTCTCTCAAATTGTTCATTTGAGACTTACAGCACAGCACAAATACATTGTAACAGCCAAGAGTGCTGTAAGTTAATGACAATATAACCATTTCAGCCTGCCTTCTATCTCATTTGATGTTTTATGATCTTAAACTCCTATTGGGATAATGCTGCATGGTTATCAAATGAGACAAAGCAAAACAGCAGGTATTTTCTGTTGTTTTCATATTCAGATGATAAATAATTTGAACCTCAACACAGTGAAGCAGAGATGATGAAAATGGTGTGAGGAAAAAGCCTCTCAAGTTCTTATAGAGTCAAGCACACATGAAGCCATATTCTGACTTTTGATTATCAGTCACACTGATGTCCCTTGCAAGGTTTTTGGAGGAGATGATTTTCACACTTTGGGATATAAGTTTCTCTTTTCAGAACTTTTCCATCTCCAGTTATTATTGACACTGGAAATGCTGAACTGTTCTACAGGAGTTCTTAACGTGGAAAATTAGGCAACTTTCTATCAACAGGGGTCCCATGTGCTAGTGGTGACTACAGCTTGAATTCATGTCCTACTGCACTTGTACTTTATGGGAATTTTCCCTTTTTTGCAGACAGATTCAAGCAAGTAGTTTCTGGTCCTGCTGTGTTTCTCTTGTCAAACTACAGTGCTGACAGAAAAACAGCAAAAGTAAGATGCTTTGCTAGATTCCTGTCTGACAAGAGTAGAGACATTTCTTCAAATAGAAAGGATTGCTAACAGTTCTCAGTCTTACACAATTCTGATAACTTACCTATTCTTTTTATTTCAAGAGAGTCAAATTCAGAAGCAGCTTTCAAGAAGCAGCTTCTTTAAAGAAGTTTTTGGAATGAAAGGATCCAATTTCTAATATTATACATGTTACTGGGATTGACTGAAACACTTCAGAGAATAATCAACTGTATCAGTGTACAGCACTACAGTTCAAGAAGACAGACTTAACTTTTTCAAAGACAAGAGGCGGGATGCTTGTGAACATCTCCTAACCATTATGAAGTTGCTGCACTATAACATCTAGAAGAATAAAACATGATTCAGAAGGAAATAAACAGGTCTCAGCTGAGTCCTGACGGATTTCAGTATCAGAGCAGAGCTCAGATAAAACATATAAAGGAATACTGGGAAACAAAATTTTATGTTGAAATATAAAGTTGATACAATAAACCTCCAACAATTTTTAAAAACAAAAAAATGGTTCTGCATTTTTTCAAACTGGAAGATATAGGAAGGGAACCAGCAGAGACACCTTCTGTGTCAATGATCTTTACAATTATTATTTTTCTGATGCATATTGCTGTCAATAACTTATTTTTCCCCCCTCAAATCTACATGGCACTAAATAAAGTAGAAGATGCTAGAAATCAATTTTTGCTGCTTACGTGATCCCATAATCTCAGTTCAAAACAACCAGCATTGCTGAAACTGAGGAGCAGTCTCAGATCTAAGAAGATGAATTCAGTCAGTTATTTAGAGACAACTGCTAGTTAAGCATACACCAAATCTGTTTATCAAATTATCACAAAAACCCCTTCTTCCTGTTTTAGCTTTGTGCCAAAAGATTTTCCCTACTCTGGTTGCTTGTTCTGACATCCTCAATTTCCCTACTCCTTTCTTCTCTCCCTGTTTGTTTATAACATATGATTTTCTAATGCATTATTTAGGAAATTAAAAGGAAAGCATATCATATTACTTAAGGCTTGACCATTGACTTGGACCAAGCAGTAGGTTCATGGTGCAGTCATGATGATAAGACATCCAGATCTTGAAAAACCGCTATTATGAAATAACTGGGGATTTTGAGCTCAAAACTGTTATGGGGTTTCAATCTGACCCGAGGAGGTGGTCAGAGACAGCAACTTACTGGAGGCTAAGCTGTGGAGAGGGTACAGATTTTAAGGGCTATTATGGACAGGCCATAATAGTTCAGTACAGGGCAATAGACTAATAAAGAAAGCCTCTTGCAGCAGTAGTTAATAACAAGCTAAGAGACACTTGGTCTTACAGCCACACAACCATATCCAGGAAAACCCTGCTGTCTCATGTGAGCACATGGACAGACAGGGATCCTTTGGAAGGAATTCTGAAGTCAAAATTCAATTTACAGAGTTGCTTTTTTGCTCTGCTGTGTATGTGTTCTCCTTGAAGTCAAAATAATTATAAATGTGCAATTTTTCTACCTATTTTTTCAGCTTAGCTGTGTTTGTATTTCCCAGGGCAAGTGAAAAAGGCACACACCCTGCACTGCAGGAAACAAAACATCACAGCTCACTCCAGCTTTGGGCTATGGAAACATCTCCCAAACTGTTGGTTCACCACAGAGCAAGACCCCTACTATTTGCCTATGTTTATTTTTAACATACCATAAACTTCAAAGAATAAATGAAAAAAGGGCAGTTTCAAGTTTTGTATCTAATATGCTACTGAATAATATACATCTCTACCAGTGTTAATCCTAGCACTTCAGAAATCTCTATTAATTGCAGAAGAATTAATATTTTCTTTTATGACTGACACAGAATGCCTGCAAGAATGTTTTTCCCTCAGCATTAAGAGCATCTATGTGGTAAAAATAACATTGACAGTGAGAATTACAGTGAGAATATAAGAAACATAAAGAAAAAAATTCCAATTTTTGTCGCTGGTGCATTTAAGATACCTACATTAGCAGGTTAAATCCACCCTCAGCAGCTGAACAGCAAAACCAAATTTTGTCTCTTAATCTGCCAAAATGGACAACCAGATATTGCCACATGGGAACAGTACCTTGGTCATGTCAGCTCCCAAACTACCCCGGAATCACTTGAGAGTACACTAAATCTGCCAATACTACATCAGGAAATATTTAATAATTTCACTGTATAAAATGACTGAGATTGTGTTATAGAATCTATCCCCAGTGGTTTTCAATTTACAAGTGTGGGCAGAGGCTTCAAGTCCTGCAAAGTCATTGTAATGACTGTGTGAGAGATTAGCTTCAGAACTGAAAAGTGATGGGTTTGCAGAAGAGATTCTGCTTTACCTGTCAAGACAGCTGAGCAGTTTTTGAAACATGATTTTCACCTCTATTATACTCCAAAGAAAGGATTTGCTGTTTCATTCTGCTATTTACCAATAGTGCTCTACAGTATTACACATCAATTCTACAAAGGTTTCTCTTTCTATCGAAAAATACAGTTCTAATAATCTTCCTAGACACTCTTCTATAAGCTATTAGGATTACATATATATGGGAATTTCTCAGGACAAAATTGCAAAACCTTTTTTGACAAACTTCTCTTGCAAGGTTTGAAATTCAGTCCAATGTACAACCAAAACTAAAGCAAATGTGGTCGATATCTTTATGCAGGAAAACAACCAAGCAAAACCCCACAGGATCTAGCTTCAGTTAAGCTCTGAATACCTACAACATTTCCCTTCCATAAGGTTATAGCACTGCCATAATTGGTTAGTGACTCACACTGGTTTCCAGTCTGTTTCTGTCACAGCAAGAAAGTTTCCCTGAAGATGCATTTATACATTTAGCTCACATAGCACAGGGAAACATAAATCTGTGATAAATTCTTTCATAAATCTAATCAGGTTTAAATACTTTCTGTTGACCATGAAAATAAATCTTTTTGAGTCATCCCTTTTCTTTCGGCAAAGATTTTTTCAGTCTTTCTCCCCATGCTGAGGACAAGTAGCAAAGCTGATTTAAGGGGCAGAAAGGGCTTCCTACACTAGTTAGCAGACGTGTGAAAGATGGTGCTTAAAATTTGTCATTCATTCCTAGGTGTTCAAATCTGTGGGTAAAATGATAAAATTAATGTCAGAGAACTGTTGTAAACAGAAGATAATTTAATCTATGTTGCATCTATGATTTGGATATTTCAAGGAAGGAGGGTGTTGAATTCTAAAGCAGGAATTCTAAATTTGAATGCTGTGACTGGCTTTTTTTGCCTGCAACTTCAGTTTGAGATATATGAAAGGAGGGATATGACTGCTTCTCATTAACGACACCAACTCACATAATCTCTTCATGGGATTAACCAAAGTGTGAGTCATAAACCACAGGCAACTGCTGCTCCCTTTCAGCTAAAAAATGCCAGTTCATTAAAAACTTTCACCTAACACACATACATTTTTTAAAACACCACAAAACCAGTTTGAGATCTGATCTGTTCTGACCCCAGCTGTTCTTTGAGCAGCACACACAGCATGTGGGTATATTTATACAAGGGGAATTTGTGCACATATAAATTCCCCAATCACAAAAAAAAAAAAAAAAAAAGAAAAAAAGAGAAAAAAAAAAAAAAAAGAAAGTGCCCCTAAATCTGATTTTAGCTGCTACCAGGAACAAAAAATGTAGCGCTGTTTTGATTAGGTAGGGAGCTAACCAAAGCAACCTATCCAAACTGCATAGGCTGGGATGCACACTGTAGCAATCTGGAAATTGTATTCCAATACTAGTAATACTACCAGTAAACCACCTTCTCTTCTCTTCTCTTCAGCAGGAAGATTTTAGGAGAACTTCCTAAAATGCAAGAAAAGTTCTATTTCAATCTGAAACACACTACTTTTTCCATGTACTTCCTTCAGGGCAAATGACAAGGCTGGATACAATCCTCATTTAAATGCCTTGAATGCATTTGTTGTCTTTTCTGTTAATAGATACAATGTAGAGACTTAGAGGAATAAACCTTTCTATGAGAAATTAGGAGTGAATGTAATTCTTTCATCTTAATTGTTTTGTTTTGGTATTTTTTAAGAAGATGGCTGAAGTTTTGGAGCCTGCTCTTCAGACAGAAGCAATTTTCTTTCCCCAGCAGCAAGTAGGAGAACTGACACTGAAATATTTTAAACAATATTTTGAATACAAGCTTTTTCTCTTTGGCTGTTAACTTGCATTTCCAAGGAAATTTTTATTTCAATGCTAATGCAGATCTGTTAAGAAGTTCACTGTATCTCATAAAGACAATATTAGCACAGACTCACTTTTTAAGCAAAAATAACACTGCACTGACAGAGAGAATAAAGAGATGAAAACCCACATTGTTTTGCCCCCAGTATCAAGAAAAAAGAGACTTTTGGAAGATTGGAGATCACTAAAGACAAAAAAACTCAATAAATCATATATTTACCTTCTTCACTCCTAAATCTTTGCTGGCAGAAAGGAGTAAATAATTTATAACACAGATGCAAATATCTTCCTCTCTATAATAATGCTCCATTTTTTCTTACTGTTATGAAGAGCTGAAGGATGTGGTTTTGCTCAGTGCAGTCACAGTAATTGTCAGTGTGCCAAAGATCAAAGATGCAGTGCTCAGGATAAGCTCTATGAACTACACTCAGGACTCCCTGAGCAGAAGAGGAGTTCACTACACTGTCAGCATCACTTAACCATGAACTAAGTCTCTGACAAGTAAAAAAAAAGGCAATTTGCTTCCTGACCTGGACTGAACTATCAGATACATATTAATTTTTTATAAAGCCAGTCTTTCCTGTCTTGCAGACTGTGTTCTCTCAAACGCACTATCAGTAGTGAGGAAACAAGCTCACCAGAGTTTTCACTAGAATGCCTTGGGACCTTCTACACAATCTTCTAATTTCTGAAACTTTGGAGTCTCTGGATTTGAGATATTTTAAGTATGAATGTTCAGCAAGCCACACATGCAACTACCAAGCAGAACAGCAATGGAGCTTTCCACTTTTGGTGGTAATTGTGATCACAAGTAAATGGAATGGATGCTATTTTAAAATGCTTATAATTGGGAAAAGAGGGTGTTTTACTATGAAAAATCTAAAACATATAAAAAAATTGGAAAAAGCCAAGATTTTGTGGGAAACATTAATCCATTATTATTTTCTTCTGAAGAAGCAGCAAGCCAGTTGCAATGTTGGAGTATTTCCTTCCTTCCCCAGGATGGGACACAGAAGATAGCAAATGGGTATAAATCTCTCACTGGGATGGTGGAGGGTTATCTTTGTCTCCAGTGTATTTTTCTACTCGATTATGTGCACTGCTTATTTTGCACACTGGAAGGAAAACAATTTAAGAAACATTTCAGTGTTTCAGCATCTCATGGTGCTCCCACTTTAGATAAACAATGCTCCAATTTTCCAGAAAAATCCTGCATTTTGAAATAACTTCAAAGTAGTAGACAACACTGACTGAGGTTGTGCTGGGGGCAATGCTGGCATCTCCAATTTTACACTGTCTTTGTAAGAACACAGTTCTCAACAGAGGTTTGAGACACATAAAATCCTGGTATTGCTTCTGTGTCTGGCCATGGTTTCTTTAATCACTAGGAAAACCAGTAATACTTATTCATATGCTTGAGGTGTTTGGATTGAATAAATATTAGCCAGAGGCCAGGTTTTCATACAGAAAAATCTACAGAGGAGCCAAAAAGCACCTAGGTTGTTAATGAGAAACATTTAATCCTCTCCAAATGCCCATAATGTCAGGCCTTAAGGAATTCTGCTTCCTTTTTAATTTCTAATAAATGCTAATGCCCTTTAATTATATTGCAACTCATCCCACATTAACCTCACTGGGAATGATACTGCCTTTCCAGGTAAGTGAGGGGTGTCAGCACTCACAATCTTCTCTAGCGCTTGCTCATGGCCAGTGGACTATGAAAAAGTGCAGCCACTGTCCAAGAAAATCTGAGCAGACTGATGCTGTCCTGTTTGTTGGATAATCCTGAGCTTCTGTGGCTGTTGGACAGAACTTACAGGCTTTTGGTAACTAAAGATTTCACTTTTTAGAAAGACCTCAACTATTCTTGTAGCTTTATTCTCAATTGCCCTTGATTAAAAACTTAACAGTCCACATCATCTTGTCAGAGCCTGGTATACACATGGAAAGGAGTCTGCTTGTCTCTTTTTATTAGTATTCAATGTTGTGTTTGTTAAATATGTTATTAACACACTGCTACTGACAGCTTAAATAAAATCTATAAAACACAAAAGCTGCAGTTAAACAGCAAAAGCAATTTAAAAAAATTATCTCTGCTGAGCTATGGGCAAGGTCCATAGGGGACAGGGTTGGCTTGTGCACTGTTTATGTACCATGTGGTTCATAATATCCTTCCTACTCTCGCAGAACCTAAGAGTTGGTAAAAGCAAGAACTCTGAATACCCTAAACTACTTCCCTTTGGTTTTGCTCCTTGCATGAATCGTTAATGATGGCAGACATGAGATTCAAACAAAGCTAAAGACATGTGAGTGCAGGCCAGCAGCTGCACTTTTCAGACAAGAATGCTCATCAATGCAGATAGAGTATTTTGGTGCATGAAATAATAAATGACATTTCCCAGGTATGGTGCACAGTAATGAATCATATGCAGAATGCTGTAGAAAATATAAAATATTATAATCCCTCCCAAGATGGAATTGTTCACAGATAATGGAACTTTCAGTGGAAAAATAATGAGTTTACATTTGACCAGTAATGTTCTCTTGAGTACAGAATAATTTAACAACTGAAGAAGCAACAGACAACCTGAGGGCAAGGAAAGAGCTCTCTGCCAAACCCTTGCTTCCGTAAAGAAGACATACTTAATTTAGAAAGCTTCCTCTCCCTCCCATTCATTCAAATGATTAGCTACATATTTTCATTAAGGAACACTGATTATAAGTTATTTTTCAAAAATGAATACATCAAATCACAATGGTAGAAAAATTAGAGCAACATTTAATAAAATACTGAAAAAGTATTCTTTAGTATAAAAGTATAGCTTCTACACATTGACTCAAAATGGCTAAATATTTGCAGAGCTCATAATGTTGCTGAAATTATGTAAGCTAAAGTAACTCTGTCCAGAAGAGTTATCAAATAAAGTTTTTCTATGAAAGTAAACAACAATTTAGGATAAGGGTACTATAACTACATTGTTTAATGGCTACTGCTCTCTATGTAAACAAGGGAAGTAACCAAAGTAGACTTTTACCCTTATTTCAAAACTTGCAGTAGTTACTTTAACATATGAATTGAGCAAATAAGCAAAGGAAGCACCTAATATGTGGTAGCAGCTAAAGTTGAAACAGGAACTTAACAGTTCACATTTAGCTTCTTACACATTTTTTTCTTTTTAATAACTTCTGGCTTCCTTGACCATATAATAATAAATAAATTAGTGTCTAGTGACAAGCATATGCTTAAAATCACAGCAGCTGCTGATGTCAGCAACATTTTCCTTAAGCTAAGTTTTGCCCTCCTACCTTTACTTTACCCTCAACTGTTTACCATGATAACTACAGAATACACTGATCTGATCCAACTCATTTAAAAGGCAATATTTCCTAACCATGAGTGGCAAGCCTTTGGGTGCCAAACTGAACAGCCCAGGCTTCCCCTATATCTACAGAGCCCCTAAATCAGGCTACTAAACATCCCCCCTGGGAGAGTATTGGGAACTTGAGTGCTTAACTAGGCGTCCATGCAAAAGGTATCTAAAGTTTTATGATAGAAACGGCTTGATTATAAGTGTTGCACTGAATTCAATGGTCTTTGGGAATAACTTCTCCAATGCCAATTGCCCAATGTTTTTTCCCCATCATTTTCACAGAGCTTTACAATCTCCAGCCCATACTTGGGCTGTCACTGCATCATCGAAAAAATGAGCCGCACAAGCCTCAGATTTTCTCTCCAGCACCATAAACACAGTAACAACATAAACTTTCAAGTTCACTTGACAACAGAGTATTTTTGAAGGACAGTCTTGATTTTTGCCTATAGCGTGAATAAAAGAAACAACAAGATATTTACGAGGAAGCAATTGTCTGTTTTGGGCTACATTACAATGTGGTACAGAACATTAGGCTTTGCAACAAGATTAAATGTCTTTTATTTCTCTTTTGGCATTCCACACCCAATGGAGTATGGATAGTGAGCTTCAAGTTTTTATTTTTGCCATATAAGATAATTTGAATTTTTCCACCCCAATGTAGTATATATTTCATTTAATAAACCTTATAATTAAAAAAACACCCCTAATATATTCAAGGATTACAATTCAGAGGGGGTTCATTTAATTCCAATAGTTTTAACATCTGTGGTCTAAGTTGCAGAGAGCTTCAAAAGTAGCTATTGAAGTAATACATTGCTTCATTTACAAAGGAAATTGGATGCCTAATGCATTTTGTAGTGCAATAATAATGAAGCTCTAGTATTTGCATAAAGCAACCCACAATAATACCAGGTGTTGGTCCTGTCTGAAAAAAGGTCTTTAGACATTTCCTAGCCCAGTGTGGACCCACTATTCCATCTGGTTACACATTAGCATAGAGGTCAGTGAAGTCCTCACCACAGAGAGCTACATTTGAGGAGGACTGATACCTCATCTGTGCCTGGAAAGCTGAATGCATGGGGAGAAGGTACTTTTTAACTTAACTGTTGGTGTGGACTGCTAGAGGACAGCAGACTGGCCAGAAAGGACTGATGATAGCATCATAAAGATTAATTCCCTTCCCTACTCGGGGAACTTCTCTGCATTGCCTTCCCTACTTGGCATATAGCTGGTGCAGCTGCTTGGAGCAGGGCAGGGGACACCAAGGCTCACCAGGGACCTCTGACAGCAAATTTCTAGCCAGTGTTCACTGGTGTCATTGTTTTGACTTTGCTAGAGCTATTCCAGCATTATTTCAGGGAAAATAAAAATTATTATTATTATTACTTGGCTGTTTGTCCAGGAGTGTAATAAGCATATTGGGCACAAGCCAGTATTGTAGAAAGGACATACATGTCCAAATTCAAAGCACTTGAGGGAGATGGTGGCTGTTATCAGCACAGTACTCATTGGACTGCACAGCTGGGACTATGAAGCATGTATGAGTTTTGCTTTCCAAATGGTTTTTATTGGTCTGATCATTCTCTGTTTCAGAGGCTCAATCTCTTTATCTTACCAACTCATTATTTGCTAGAATGATCTCATTCTGCTAATCATGATGGTCACCTTTTCTTCTTTTGGGTATGTATTTATGCAGCTCTAATTCAAACATAGGAGGTGAACTCCAAATGGTATTACTGTATTAACTGTAACAACAAGCAAAGCAGAAAATTTCAGGGCTTAATCTGCTCAAGAGAGAAACACAGAGTAGAACCATGTCTGTAAAATATCTGTCCTATATCTGAGCATCTGTGTAAGCATGCAGGAGGTAATCTGTACTGAGTTCAAGTTCATTACCACCTCATTGCAAGTTTCTACATTGGAATTAAATTGAGACTGAAATTAGTTTTGTTATCCCTATTGTGCTGCACAAAAGATTCTTTGTGACAGCAGGAAAAATTATTGCCTTTGGGATTGAAAACATAAAATTTGAGATACATCTGTTACAAAAAGATTTTTTAAAAGTCAGTTAAGCCTACAAATACTTTTCTACACTATGGTGTTCAGAACTCTTTTTCCAGTGAATGCTCTTGGTGTGAAAGTGAGAAAATGTGTCTGATTTGAAAAATGTTACTGCACTCAAGTTTCCCTGAAAACCAAGAACAAGAGCTTGATCACATTCTGTGAAATGACCACATATTCCAAGACCTTCTATCCCACCAAAATCTTCATCTACAAACAAGGATCGTAACATGAAGACAATAAACCTACAGGGCAACACAGGACATGAAAGTCTCAAGTGTTTTAATTACATCTTTTAACTGTCAATCAGAAAGCACAGTGATACAGAAATAAAGTACTCTAAAACCATTTTCCTGTCTTGGAATATATTTGAAAAGTTTTTAAGCCATTTAAAATAATTCACTTGATTAAGTAATGTAATTAATAAGCAATGTGACAAACGAAAATGTACCAATTCCTACATTTCTATATTTGCATATAATTATGTGTGTTCATATTATGTGCACTATCACATAGACCAACATACTTGGGAGGCAAAGCTTTGATGTATGCAATGTGGCCTTGTCAAGCATCACCAAAAAGTGATTTCAATCCACTTTAGCCAGAAAAATATTTTATTGACTTTTGATCTACTAGATGGAAATGATGCAAATTACAGTCAGAAAAGCAATAACCAGAGTCACAACAGAATATTCTAATTCTTCTGTAGAGCAAAGACAGCATAGGGCTGTATTCACACTAAGGGCTTCATGGAATTGTGGATGCCTCATTCCTGGAAGTGTTTAAGGTCAGGCTGGATGGGGCTTGGAACAACCTGGCCTAGTGGAAGATGTCCCTGCCCATGGCATTTACAGAATGCATCAATGCAAAGTAAGAGAGGAAAAAACAATCCCACAGAAGCAAGAGCAAAATCCCTCTACCTGGCAGCACATCTTGGGCAGCTTGCACTGTACAAGAGTGGTCTGATATGTATTAACTCACTTTGAAAATAAATTCAAAAAAGCATTTTCGCATGGCAAATGATGTGCATCTGCTTAACAGGAATGTCAAATTAATTTTAAAGTGACTGTCTACAAATTTGCTGATAATACCATTGTGGTAGCAAATTTTTACAGAGAAAGGTGACATAGGGAGCCTTCTTCTCCCTGAGGCGAACGCATAGCAGGAAAGCAAGAGAGGACTTTATTCAGGATGATGTTGAGGGAAGACTCAGAAGTTTACACACCAGTTCAGCAGTGTCCAGAAGGCAGAGAGCCTTGAACTGTGCAGCCAGCATTGCTTCATTTGCAATGTCAGCATGAACCCAAGTAGCAAAGAGGAGTGTGAAAAGAGAACGGGTAATATGCAGAATAGTGAATGCCAGTCAGGTAATGAACATTATTTACAAGCTTTGCTATTTCTCACTCAAGTACAGAAACAGAATTCTTATTTAAGGGAAAACAGCCTGTGAGAAGAGGCCCTTTAAGAGAAAAAGTGGACTCAAATTTAATTTCAAACAAAGGAAGGACTATGATGTCATAAGCGACTTGGTACCTCTATACTAGCTTTCTCCCACTTTGAAACTGCAAGGTGCAAGTGTGTTTCTTTCTCTTGCCCTTTGCTTGTCAATTATAGGCTTTGAAAGTCAAAAATATTTTACTTTAAAAAGTGTAAATGGAATAAATATTCTAACTAGTTATATCCAATATTATCAAAACAGACTCTTGTGGATTTTCAGAATTATTTCATGGATCTTTGAGAATCAGATATTGTTGTAGCTGCTTGCCTCTTCCTGATGCTACTTTGATCACTTCAAAACCAGTCAATAATGCCTCTATCACAATGCCTGTTTAGCCATTTTTATTTGCTTTCCTGAGGCTTTCAATGTAACAGCCATTTAGCAGAAATAGAACAGAGACCATGCCAGTTTTGGTTAAACTACATGAGCTAAAAGCCAAAATGAACAAAACCCAAAAACACTGAAAACATTCCACAATAGCCTACTCTGGACCCTCCTATTGTCTACTTATCACACAACCACAAGGCACTTTCCTGGAAGTTGAAAATCTTTCTGTGCTGATTACTTTGTATTCTGTAGATGCTCTGCTGTCAACAGTTATGAGCAAGTTATAAAGGGATTAAAATAAAAAAAAAATCACCAACTTTGGAGCATTAAGGAATGATTTTTGCAAAATGAATATAAACCCCAACATTATTTTGATAAGAATAATATATTTTCATCGCACTTGTCAGTTCATCCATGATACAAACTATTAACCAGATGATCTTATGACAGATTACACCTTGGCCTTTTCAATGTTTTAGTAATCTAAACAAGTTCCTCAAATCTGAAAATGCTGACTGGAGTGGGGCTGCAGAGTTAATATGTTTTAAAGCCAGGTGTATGTCACTGATCTACTGCTGATAATAATTAGCTGATGCCTTTGTAGCCTGTCTTTCTCTAGAAGCAAGCGAGCATGATAGCTCTTGGTGTTAAGAGTAGGAACAGGAATCTGTTCATTCCCTCTTTGGGCACAGAGTTCAGCTACATTGAAATGAGGGTAAGAAGCCTCAAACATTACAATGTTCTCACAAGTGTAAGGAAATGTGCAGTCAAGGGGGAAGTTGTAGCATGAAATTAAAGCTGATGATACATCAGTAAACCCATATGATGAAGAGAGGGGCAGAAAAGGAAGATTTCTTACACATGTACTACACAACAGTTTCACAGAACAGTAAGTGAAGTTCCTGAGTACCACAAGCAGAGTCATCTTCTGCCTCATTAACAGGTAACCTAACAAGAAGGCTGGGTCATATACCCAAGTATTTCATCCCTTGACAAAAGAGAGAGGGAACAGTGATTCCCCTCCCATTCTCTGACCTCCCTGGTCTAAGGGACTTTAAATCTGGGCTAAGCCTTGCCTGGAATCACAAGACTCTGCAGAAGTACAAGCTTGGCTCTGGCACCTTCCGAGGGCATTAGGAGCATCTCCAACCGAGGAGAAAAGCCAGGTTTTCCCCACTGCTGGAAAACAAAACAGACATGGCAACATCCAGGCTGGGGAGAGGAGACAAGCTGGGAGGGAAGTAAGCCCAGAGCAGGGCTCAGGAGCAGCAGTGCAGATGCACAGCCCAAGCAGTGCCCAGTGATTTTGGCATTAGGGGTATGTTTAGAGCCACAGTACAACTGCAGTACCACTAAATCCCAGGGCTGCAGAAACTGTTCTAGCATTAGGAGTCAACTGTGGAGCTGGCTGCACACTTTGGGAGGACTCCAATGTTTCCTTTGTGTTAAATTCCTTATAAACACATGCTACCTAATCATATAAATTATAGTAGAGACCTCAGCTATTAAAAATGCAAGTTCCCAATATTATCTCCCCAGTTTATCTCTGGATGATTCAGCGAACAGGATAGCAATATAATGCTGCTGGATCCATTACTGGGTGTAGTTCCAGCTGACTGCAGATAACATCATGAAAGTAGGAAATACATAATAGTACATAATAATCCAAACAGAAACTCCTCTGGTCACTCCACTGCAAACAGCTAGCAGGACTTGTTCTGCAGGTAAACACTAAGAAAGAACTTGTTGCTGCCAGCTATTCCAGTGAAAGGTCACCACTGGCTGCTGTAATGAAAAGGACAAACTTATGAAATGTCCTTCACCAAACCAGAGGTGCCACAGAAAGTAACAACTAGAAACTACTACTAAAACTAACTCCCCCAGATGAACTGAGAATGCCCACTGTCAAAAGAGTTTCTATCAAAATACCATATACAAAGATGATACTGCTAGAGAGTAAGAAACAGGGAAATGCTGACTGGAAAAAGAAAACAGCAGCAGACTGAAGGGAGGAAACCCCCATACATCAAAGACAGTTCCTCCAATGATGGTTATAAAATATGGGGGTGATGACAACAACAACACAGAGTTACGTCTCTCCTTCTATTTTGCTGTCCAATATGGTTTTAGATTCTTTCCCTAGAGAAACTGAGATGGAACATTTCAGATCCAGTGGCTGAAGATGAATAGGACCAAAACTATTTGAAAGCACAACTGTATAACAGAATGTGCCAGCTTGCCTTACCAATGAATAATAACAATAACAAATGGAGAAAGAGAATATGGAGATTGAATGCCAGATTCTGTCATGTCACGTACGTAACAAGCACCAGGCCAGTCCCCAGAGGTCGTGGCTGGCCCTGAGCCTGCACCACATTCCAAGAGATGGAACTTATGGAAGAAAACTGAAACTGGGGTGCTGGACAAGAAAAGATGATTATCCAAGCAGGGAGCATTCCTTTGAAAATAAACTAAGTTTATGAAGGGATCACAGTAGCCTAAAATGAGAGCAAATATAAACCTAGAAGTGTCTGTTACCTGCTTCCTGCATAAGCCAACTAGAGCTGTAGCCTGACACTCCATCATCTTTCTCCTGAAGAAAATGGAAGAATCTTCTGTTACAGAACTACCTTTTTTTTGGGAGAGTAGCTGGTTGCTTCTCATTTTTGTGCCCCTTCTAACCTTTGGACAGTCTATATGTTGCTGAGACTGCAGAGAGGAAGTTATGAGCCCTCCCTGCCCAAGTTATATTACTCTGAGAAGAATATTGGGTTAGAGGCCAATAACTTCTTGAAGAGATTGCAAGTCTGATAGCTTTAACTAGCTATTGTATGCTACTACTGCCCTCTTACTCTCATTTCCTGCCTCTTTCTTACCTAATTTTTAGACCTGGCAGTGTTGCTCTTCCTGAGATTTAGGTAAGTGAGCTGTAGGACTTAGATTTTCAACAGATAATAAATATGCATACAGGACTTTTCCCCCCACACTCTTCCAGGAAATCTTAACTAAAGTGAAATATAACAGGAAGAAACCTGATATTATGCAGTCTGGTGATTATAATACATCTGATCTTTGATTTCCAGTAAGACCTAGTATTTCATGGAAGCTCTAAATAAGCAATAAAGCACTAATTGAATGAGAAAATTAATGAAGTTTTGCACAAACAACTAGAAGAATCTCAAAAGTGAACACTAAAGAATATTTTACAATTATCTAATTACTTGCATGGTAGATTTGTCTAACCAGAACTATGGGTTTGCAATATACGTATGGCAAATGTGACAGAAACACTTTCCTTTAGAAGAGTTTTTTAGGAAGCATTTTCCTTTTTCTTTTTTATTTTATTTTATTCTGTAATTAATCAAATGCAGTGTTTAAATTCAATTCTGCACTACTAAGCATCCAAACACAGACTGTGGCACTAAACGGGAAAGCAAATTTATTGGATAAGGTTTTTTAATTTGGCTGGTCTTAAAAACTAAATGACCATAGAGTGCACATGGTAATTAATTACACACATTTCTCACTGTCTATACTGAATAATTAAAACATTCACAGAGAGCAATGACAAAGCTCAGGTCTCTGTATTCTCATTTGGATCAAGATATGACAAGTACTAATTTGGGCTACTTAACACATTGTTTACCTCATCAATATCTCGGAGAGAAATAAAAAGTACAAATAAGAGTAGAATGACTCAGAGTTGGCCAAGTTATTGATTGGAATTCCATGAATCCAATTCTTCTTTGGAGAACTTTGGCACACACAACCTGAAATCAAAGGGCAAAGAGGCCCTTCAGCAAGAACATCACAGGGAATCAAGGGTTGTTTCTTGTCACAAAGCTGAAACCTAAATGTTGCCTAACGTTTTCTTTTTCAATGGAAAAGGAATTCTTTTAATAAACAATAAAATATTGTACACTGCAATTGGTATATTAGTAAGTTTTCCTATTGCATAAAATTTACTGTTGAGTTCTGAGTCTTTTTGAAGTGCTCACCTTCCCTAAGTAGTCACTGAAGAAGGAGCAGGTGCATCTCAAGGACTGACTCCCCAAACAGTGGTGTCAAAATTTCAACACAATACAGATTTCTATTTGCTCTACCTTCCCCTCACAGAATAATAGGAAAACTAAGCATTATTTCAGAACTCTTGCTTACTGCCTGCTACATTGATGTAGACAGAGTCACTTCTAATATTCCTTGCAAAGAGTGGCAAAGGTTTTCACTGTTTTCCCTACCTTCCCTTCTCTGTTTTCACTCATCCCTACCTGTCAAGTGATTGGTCCAAGAATATTATTACAGGTTTCCAGGGGAAAGGTAATTATAATTAAGGCTACACAATGCTTTCCATTATGAATCTGCTCGCAACTGTTAGTTCATTTTGAATGGGAAAATTCAAACTTGCAATGCAATTTAGAGATGAAAAATGTCAAGGTTTCCCCCTCCTCCCACTGTTTTTTTGAAAGAATTACTGAAGAACAGGACTTGATATTCTGCACCAAGATAATAAAGATGTGAGAGATGCAACTATCAAAAGAGCCTGTTCCTACAAGACTCTCAAATCTTTTCCGAACAAAGCCTTGTTAAAATTCAGCAGGTCCATCCTTTGAGGATTCAACACATGCCAGGTCAAGGAGCTGGACAAGGCTTTTCCTTGCTGTTCTTGTCCCTGGCAGAGGATGACCACAGTAACACACAGGCAGAACCATGAGGCAGGGGACTGGCTCTGCTGCTCTCTCTGTGCTGTAACTGCAGAGTCCAAACTCTGAACAGGAGAAGAAAGAGGCAGCCACACGTGTCATAGAGGAGAGAGGAGGGAAATATTCAAGCAAAAGTGTAGTAAAAAAGAGGAAGATGAAAAAGAACAAGTGAGACAGTCTCGAGACTCTGACTAAGGTGGTGATCAGAAAGAAGTCTGAGAACAGCACTTAGGAAGAATTTGGAGAAATGAGGTCCAGGAGAATGAAACTTCTGCAGTCAGCTAGAGAACATTCACTTGCAAAACATGAACTCAAACATCTGACCCCAGTGAACCAGACAAAACTGGTTCATACAGTGTGGAGCTATATTACAAAATAACTGCCAATTATATTTAGTTTGTCCATGTAGAAGTCTAAACCTGGACCTTCCAGAGTGAAAAAAAAGTGTGCATGGATTACTTTTATTTTTTTCCCCTGGTTTAAGTCTTTAAAAGCTGAGACTTGCTTTAAAAATACATTATAAAGTTCAATTCTGTGAAATTCAGAAGTTATATTAGAAAAGCTTAGATTTATCATAGCCTTTTCAAGTACTGTTTGATACTTTGCCCACGATGATTGTCTATAATCCTCCTCCTCCTTCCAGAAGGATGGTCAGAAACAGACTTTAATTCTAAAAGACACCAGCAAGGTGTCAATGGCATTGACTCTCATTACATTTCTGGCCATCTCTCTCCATTTTTGTTTTCTTTTCCTCTGCATTACTGTGGCTATTAAAAAAAAAACCCTCAAATCAGTAATTTAGTTTTAGAAAACAAAATTGATGGTGTTCCAATGCACCAAAACTGGCCCTTACTGCTACTTAATGCCCAGGCTTCTGTTGTACATCAAGTGATAGAAAGCATCTACAATTTCCACCTCAAAATAGAGATGTTAACTTTCTAAAGAGCTATAGAATGATGTAAAAATCTATACTGGAAGTCAGACTTTCCCTTTTAAAGTTTTTTTTGCACTGTGCTTATACTTTTAAAAGAAAAAAGAAAAGGTGGTGAAGGTCAGATGGGCTGGAAAAAGGGTTAGAGGAGAACTTGTGCCTCCTCTTCTATGCGACCCCTCAAGTGCTGCATCTCTTGCCACAAGCTCACAGGGGCAGGGTGAAAGCTGGGAGATGGGAGAAAGGCACAGAGAGTTTCGCACATGCATCATCCCTGTCTCTAATCCTGTCCTTTGCTCCTGCTTCCTAGTCCATGTGCGATTACAGCTCTGGTGTACAGACTCTTCCCTGGCCAAGGTCCATCTCAGCACCCAGAACATCTCAAGGTCCCTGATTGAAGAGCTATTACAGCTATTTCTCCTCCTCAGCTCACCCATATTTAAGAAAAACTCAGACAGCTCTTAAAAAAGGAGATATTTTCTTCACAATTGGTTTATCAAAAGCCCAATACTTGTTGCCCAAATCATTCATTCTTTGAACCTGTGCTTCAATGAGATTTTTGATAGGCAATTTATCTAAAATAGCCTGAAATATCCTTAACTATTTCAAGTAGAAACAGTGTGTCCCACATTGAGTGAAATTTTGTATTCAATGTCAGAAATACGCGACAGGCGATGTGCCCTGCTAAGAATGATGATAAGGCTGACAGCATGGAGGATTCACCATAGACGTGGATTCCTTTGTTTGTTACAACTTTTGAGGCTTTATTGGAAACATGATCAATGACAGGAGATTCTGAGGCTTTTCACTACCCACAGCCTCCAAAAGGGATCCTGTTACTGAAACAATGCAAAACACATTCAGAAAAGAAATAAATTTTAAAAAGAAAATAAAAATTATATATATATTTTTTTTACAGAGCTGCTTCATTATGCACTGCCCACCAGGGTCCATTCTCCCTTAACAGGGACTAAAGACAAAAAATAAGCTCTAAAGACAAAAAATAGAATCATGTGACAGATACTGCAATGAACTCAGGTAAATCAGTTGTGTGCCTCTACTGTCTCTTGGAATAGAGTTAACACTGAATGATAGGAAACATTCATGTACTGGTGAAGGGAAAACTAAGAATATTGATGCTGGTAAAAAGTGACTTGGAAGTGGCAGTGACATTATAAACAGTATTTTAATATGATGTGAATTACAAGCACTTGATACAGAGGGGATAATATATTGATTTTCCTCATTCTACACTATGCATGTCACTAAGATCAATGGAAGTCACAAACCTATATCAAGGAAATTATAATACGTGGAATTATTTATAGAATGACTGCTTCAGGTACACACCAATTGCAGCATGATAATGGCCAGACTTATGACTGAGGACAAAGCCATCTATTACGTATTGTAAATGATAAAGTGTGCATTCCCATCATTGCTTCATTCACCACATTTTTTATAAGTGTAAAGAAGAACCAGTAGAAGGATTCTTAAGCAGCCTTTTTTTATAAAGAAGCAATAAACATTGTATAGTTTATCACTACAAGACAACAATTCCACTTACAAACAAAGTCATTAAAATACAGCTACGGGCAGTATTTTCCAAAACAGGGTTATGCAATGTATACCAAAGCAGATATGCTGAAACTTTGGGAATCACTTCTGGATTGCTCAAAATTCTGGGGACCCCAAAGTAGCTGAAATACATCAGCAGACAGAAATCCAGCATCTCCAAGCTTCTTGTAGCAAGAAAGCATGAACCTGTAAGCACATGCTTCCCTTTTCCAACAGTCAGCAAAGCTGTGTCAGCACTGGCAGGAAAAGAAAAAGCCTTGCAGCTATACAGGCACCTTTATAATTTTCATATCTCAAAATGATGGCATTTCCAATAAAGGCTACTTTTGAATCACCATTTACTTCTACAGCTGACTTAGTTTCACAGCAGTCTCTATCTCCTACTGTTAACTGTTAAAAGAAGCCTTTCAAAGATCAATCCAGTCTTTTAGGATTCTGGATGTTAAAATTGAATTTTTTATGTCTACTTGTTCTTTTGAAAGGCTTAAAAGCAATTTGTGGCAATCTGCACAAAAGGATTTGATTGACAAAGTTTAACAAAGTGATCTAGAGAAGATTCATTGGGGAAAAAACTGCTAAAATTGCAAATTAAACGGCAAATAGTTTTTCTCTGTCTGCCCTTGAAACAAAATAGGTTCTTTTAGATGTGAAAATCATTCTAAAAGCTTCTAAAAGTACCTAATGAAAATTTGAGAAATGCATAGCATTATTTTTCAGATCTGCAAAAGTAATCAAATAAAAAGAAACTACAAAAGGACAAGTACCACAATGGCTACCAAACAAGTCTGTTGACCTCATTCACACAAACCTCAAGAACACAGTTGCCAAACTTCCCTCCTAGTGAAATACAGAACATTTAGCTGAAAGACCTGTGGAAATCAAGGGTTTTTGGTCCTCTGCTTTGGTACCTGCTCTTTCCTTCCCAGTTTGCTGTCTCAAAATGCCTTTCTGCGCAATGCTCCTTTCTCCATCCGCTCACAGGAGCAGTGCCCAGCTGGAGGGTCCCTGCCAGGCCAGCCAGGCAGCAGTGCTGTGCCCCTTCCAACACTGCTCCAGAGGCACTCCTGCTGGATATCTGTAGCACCAAAGATACAAAATCCCCCCACTCAAAGACACATCTTGAACTGCCAGGCCAACTTTCACTGGGAGCACCATGGCGTGAAGTACTGTGGTACCATTTGACATTTTTACTCTTCTGCTCTGAATTTCTGTGCTTTCATTGACCAACTTATGAGGAAAAAAGACCAATTTGGGAGGGAAAAAGAGTAATTTGGCATATTTT
Source organism: Sialia sialis (assembly GCA_009812075.1). Lineage (NCBI taxonomy): Eukaryota > Metazoa > Chordata > Aves > Passeriformes > Turdidae > Sialia > Sialia sialis. Next base: position 541,808 of record VRYO01000180.1, on the reverse strand, counting down.
TATTTTTTAGATTTTATTTTTAAGCCTCTAGTTATGTGAACGGTGTTAGACTGATAGCAATTAGTGTAGTAAGAAGATTTATTTCTCTCCTATCCTGATGGTGTAAATTATTTTGTATGCTACTGCCAGCACTTGCAAAGCCTTTGCTTTATTACTCAGACAGTCCTACCACCTGAGCCAAAGTTACTGCCTCCCATTCAATACATCTTTCACCTACTTTGGTTCAAAGTTCATTTACAGGGCAAGAGCAGGATAAAGCTTTTCTCTGTTTGAAACCATAGCATAACCGAGAGATTTTATATTTTTGGGGTAAGAGCAGGATAAAGCTTTTCTCTGTTTGAAACCACAGCATAACCAATAGATTTTACATTTTAGGAATGGTGCTTCAACCTCATATACCCATCTGCTTATTTAATTTTTAAGTATTATTCAGAATTTTGTCTTTACACCATTCTTATGTGACTTCAAATTACTGTTACGGGCAAATATAAATAATGTGTTAATCTTCTCAACTTCAAATCAGTCACATGAATAAACCTGCTCAAAATAATTTATATTTTGGTCTAAAAAACCTACTAGTTTTTTTACTAACAAGTTAGGGTTTTAAAAAAATTATGTCTATGAAAATTTTCCAATCCACTACTTTACTAAATGCTATTCTAACATTATGGCAATTTTATGTGTCTAGTAACTTACAGTGGCTTACACACTTTTGTATTTATTGGAGACATAACAGAAAAAAAAAAGCATTTGAAATGCCAACAAATGAAATTTAACACAGAAAACTCAGAATTCGTTAATGATAAAACACATAAATATGAAAGACTGCACAAAAGTCATTCACTCACTGAATTACTACAGAGACTGAGGGATTTATGCAAGGTAACCGTACAGCTCAGTTCCACACACCACATCTCACTAGCACCTTGTGAACCAAACCTCCAACTCAGCCATCTCAGCTCATTTACTCTCTATAAAATTAACTTTTTTCTTCAGAACAGCTATCTTTGTCAAAGGACAAAAGGGCACTTTGTGGGTAAGCCTACAGTATTAACCTAGACATTAAACATCTATTTTGGCAAAACTAAATGTGAAGGTCCAGAATTACCCATTACAGACTGTAAACATGATTCTGTACTTAGTATGATCTTTACAAATCCACCATACAAACAATCTGTGGTTCACAAAAGGAGAGGATTCAGTTACTTCCTTGCAGACTGATCAAATTATTTTCTGTTAGTTTTGCATTGACCTTTGTTATATATTATTCTAATGTTGTGAATAGATGTTTTAAAACTCCTACAGATAATATGATTAAAGCTGTTACAATATTATTCAAAATACATGATTAAGCTCATTAAAACCAATGATGGAAGTTTCTTTAGACAATCTAGCATCTGGATTTCTTTTATGATCAAAACTTGTTTGGTCAATAAGGGTTTTTTATTCATTGAAGACTCAGGTAATGAGAAATCTTTACATCTTTTAATTACCCACTCCTGATAACATCAGCCTCAATTTCTGCATGGCTGCAATTCAGAATAAAACATGTTTTAATTAACTTTTTTTAAAGCACACTTAAGATTTTATGACATTAGTGGCAAACACCACCTGCCCAAACCTACTTGTACGTTTCTTTTCAATAACAGGCTAGTAAGAACTGCCATCTGTAACAAATGCATATTTTGCTTTCTCACTATTTGAATAAAAGTACAAATTATTTAATGACTGTGCAAATAGTTTTTAAAAATACCCTTAAAACTGAAGTATGACTTTTTTAAAAGCAACTGCTGTTCAGATTCTAGTCAGTGAGCTGGCCCTTGGCAAGGTTTCACATATCTATCTCGGAAACTGTTAATTACTGATAGAACATAGAGCTTCCAAGACTCCAGAGGCGACCTACCAGCGGTCAGGCTGCTGCTCAGCCAGGCCTGGCCTCTACAGAGCATTTAGAACCAGCTTTAGCCCCTCTACGCCGTCCTGGTCCAGCTCAAAGTGCACAGAACCCCACCTACCTCCTCATGCAATCCAGCGCCCGAATGAAGAAGTCTTTGTGCAGCTGGTGCTCGTCCCTCAGGATGGAGCACTGCTCCAGTGTCACCGACATGGATGTCCTGTCTTTGGCACTCTTGCAGCAGGTGAAGCGCACTCCGTTCAGCTTCCGGCAGATCTGAAACACAGGCAGCCCCTGCAGGTTGGCACTTCTCCCACCAGGCAGGCTGTGCTGTGCAAGCCCACAAAGCGCATCCAGAGAGCTACAGCACCCATTAGAAAGCACCCATTAAAAGTTAGTGCTGGAACGTTCAGTTCCTGAACTTGAAATAGGATTTTTATAACTAAAAAAATATATATTTTTTATAACTATAAAAGAAACGGCTCCTTCACTGTTTCCTCAATCAAGAAACCACCCTGTTCAATGAAAGGTTAATTGCCTGAATACCTAATGAATAAAGAAAGTCTTAACTCACAAGCCTAATCTTGTGAAGGTATGGAGTCAGACACATCTGAACGTAAATAGTTTTTATTTTCAATAGGTAAACTGCTCAATGTATGACTCAAAATTAATGAAGTTTAACACAAATGACTGACATGGATTGTCTACTTTCACTTACACTTTGAAAAAGTTATAAGGCATAAGGGAAACATGATATTTTTGAGGATGATTTCTTCCCTTAAGAATCAATCTGTTGTTGTAGCTTATACTTCAGTTTCAAACAATATTTTACTAGAAAAAGAAAAAATTGAAGGAGAACTGCCATGCCCAAGTGTGGGTCTTCCTTTCCCTAGATGTAATTTGTCCCGAGAAAAGGAAATACTTAGCTTACACCTGTCCCTGAAGAATCATAGGTATAAGCATATGAAACCCTAAAATGCTTGTGAGAATAGGGCAAGGCAATAAATTACAGCAGTAATCACAAAAAGGACTTCCCACATTGGCTATCATGGGAGAGCTCACAGGATGAAACTAGAACATGATCTCCACAATGTCAGTTCAGCAAATAAGCATTTGTTCATCTGTTAATGGCATTCTCAGAAATTCTATTAAACTCAATGGCCCAGAAAATACTTAGAGCCTTTAAGTTCTTTGTGATACCATGGTGAAGGCAATCTCAGAAGTTTAATTTAAGGAATCAATTAAGGAAATCTTACTTAGGACCCAAAGAGCCACAGGATAGTGAAGGAGAACCTATGAGTGTTTCTTCCATCCTATAATTTAAATTTTTTAAAGTTAAATCTCTTTAAAAATTTGAACAGTTGCACTAGGATTTAAATAAAGTACTATATGATAATTTTCTTAAATAATGGTGTGAAAGAAGTTAATTGAAGAGATTAATTCTCTTTACACTAGTATCTCTGGAAGTCCATGAGTCATGGCGGCTATTTGATATGAATGAGTCCTAAAAAAGTTAAAAATATTTTTAAAAATCATTGAAAAATAAAGCAAAAAAATCCCAGATGATTATTCTGGATGAGTGATGGGCTCTGATGTAGGGAAGACAGGAGAAGAAATAGACTTAACTTCCATTAGATTCTCTTATATCAAGGATTACATGCAGGTACAGATACATACGTGGAATCTCATACACCTACTGCAATAAAACAGTGATATTGCACAGCATTTGCACTGACAAAGATTTATTCTTGCATCTTTTTCAAGAAATAAATGAAACTTAGTATAACAGTATGTACACCTTTGGAATCAGCAATACACATTTCAGGAAGTTAAAGGGAACCTAGAGAGAAATAGAATTCTGCGAACAAGAAATCTGAAACATTTTGTTTGTCCAAAGAATGCCTTTTACCCATGAAATTATTTTCAGGATACCCTGAATAAATGGTAAAATACAATTTTCTACACCCAAAGATTTAGCACATTCTTTGTAACTCATTTTATAGTTATTTTAAAGCAATGTTTCATAGTAATTGCAGGACTGGTACTGTTAAAAAAACAAACTTATATTTTTACTTACAAAAGATTTATATTGCAATTGCATGTAACAATATTTATTAACCACAAGGCAAAATGTTATTAGTAATGTGAAAGTTAGAGCAGTATTATTAATACAAAGATATAGTTAATATTGTCTTGTCTCTGGTATTAATAAAAAGTAATGGAAAAGGATATTAATAATTCTGTATCAAATATTTATATGCCTTGAAGGGTATACACATTTGAAATATAAAAAATACAAAGCCTTGTTTCACTTTCAGTAGATACCAAAAGCTACGTGCTGGTATAAGGGGTAGAGATACCAAGGGTGCTTTTCTAAATATTAAAAAATTACCAGGCTGAATTTCACATTCCTGAAAAGCTTGAGCTCTTTACAAACATCTAAGAATTGTTTTCCTGGCTTTTTTTTTTTTAGTATCTACATGCAAACTCCACAGAATTGGGAAACAGAGAGGAATTGTGGGGAAAAAGCAAATAAGTGTTAATCGCTGTTAGATAAACAATTTTCTTTGTGTTCTCCCTATGTCCTTTGTATGTCTTTTGCAAGAATTATTTGCGAAATTAATTAAATCAAAAGATGTATGCAGTAATAGCAAAAAAAAAAAAAAAAAAAAAGCCAGAGCAAGCTATCATGTCCCACATCATACTTCAAGGGCACAAAAAAAAATATTTTGAGTAATTTTATGTTATCAAAGAATGGACGAAACAAATCACACAAATTCTAGCAGGTTCTACCAGTTTAAAAAGTGAGAAAAAGAAATTGCCTGCAATTTAAGTGGAGGAAGAGGAGATAAATTTATAGATGGAATGAGTGACTATGAGAATGAGTATCTTGGAAAACCATTTCAGCATATCTGCCTCCTTCAACCAGTAAATTGTCCAAACATATCCTTAAAATCCACAGCACTGACAATATCAGCAGGCTTATGAAAATGAGTTCATCATTACTTCATCAATTTCTTTGAAACAAGAGAGCTTACCGTTGCAGCCAGCCACATGATTTCTACATTCTTTCTCTTTTTGGCCTGGATATTTTGATGAAGACTTTCTAGCAATCCCTTTAAATCATTTTGTTCTTGAAAATGTGGTAAACCTGGGAAAAAAGGATGATAGAGTTGCACATTATGATAAGGTTGGCAATATGGTTGTCCTGACTGAAAAATGCTCACGGTGAAGAACAGTCTATTATTTACAGCCTTGTTTGGGAACACAGGATGGAAATTAGCAGCTAAATATTTAAGGAATAAACAAACCTTAAGTCTTTTTGAGTATTGGGTTGTCCTCCCTAAGATTTTCATGTGGAAATTTAAAGTATTTTCAACCTTTATCTTATAAATGGATGGTGAAAAACAAAATCAAATCTCAGCTGTAGTTCTGTTCATCAGCTATTACAGACATTCAATGAAAACCAGAAAAAAAACCCGAGTGTATTACAAACTTCTTTGATGGGATGATTTTTTAAAATTTTAAAGTCAAAAATGTTGGTTGTGTTTTCAAATTGAAATATCTAATTTTTGCTTTGAAATATGCCTCAGTTTTTTATATAATGTAACATAAGGGTTAAACAGCACTAAGTGTCCCCTCTAAAAGTAACAAAGTGTATTTCTTAGTCTGAAATTAAATGGGGCTTTATTTTGAAGTAGAAAATAATGTCAGTTTTACTTAAAATCCAACATTTTACCTGCTTGTTCTGGGTATGGCACCTAAGCAGAAGTTTATCCTACATCTCTAGCAAAAATCCAAGAGTAGGCAATTTAATTTCCCTCGCGGTTTCATATGTATATATAGGAGGGATTTTTCTAATGTTCCATTTATCTTCACTAGTTTTGAAAATCAATAAAAACAAGCAAAATCTCTTTTCTGAAATGATTTCTTCTCATGGTGATAGAAAAAAAAAATTCGTTATCACCACAAAAAGGGCTCAGAATCAAGTGAAACAAAATTGATCAAGGCATACAATTTCTTCAAGCAGAGAAGGTAAATTGTCCATCTATTTGAGGGGGGGAAAAAAACCTCACAACACAGGCACCAAAACCAAACCCAAAGACTTATACTCAACTGAAAGAATACAAATGAGAGAAGTATTAACAAAGGTCAATATACCTTCTCTTAACATGGCTGAAGTTTAAATGATCCCTATCATCAACAGGCTTTTACCTTTTGCATCTAATAAATTCTGTAGCTTCCCTTATCCATGATTCACAGTAAGAAGTAATTAAAATATATTCAAAAAGAACTAAATTGCCCCACTCCTACTGTGCTGTCTAAAAACCTCACAAACAGAAAAAAAAAGAAGGAAAAAGTACATTGAAACTAGATTTGCAATAGTCTTAATGTGGGTTGCTTTAAGTGTGTATTACAAGTCCTGATTGTACACTTAGATAATGCAGAGCACATAAAAACACATCACACTTTGCTATTACACTTATGGCTGCATCTGTTTCTTTAAAACACAGAGCACACAGTGACAAAGATACTTTGCAATTATGCAAATGTATCACTAAACATTTTATTGCTTCCAGGCAGCCTTCCTTTTGTTCACAGCAGAAAATGCAACATCTCAGAGGAGTGACTTCACCACAGGTACAGCAGGAGTCTCCTAATTTATACAACTGCCAAATGAGCTGCACCTTGACTGGAAATGATCAATTGCTTAAATACTCAGGTCCTCCACAGTATTAAACCATCAAACCATCATCATTATAGATTATAAGAGAAAGGAGCCTGGAAGTACCAAACAGCCTTACAGTTTTCAATTAATAATGTACTACTAAACAACAACCTTACATTTTTGGACCCTTACTATCCTTAGCGTTTCTACAAAAGCAGTACCATTTTGGTCCTCAACCAGAGCTATATTTTGTCACCATTTCTGGTAGGAATCTTTCTGTTTCTGCTGAAAGAACTGAAGAGGTTAACAAACGGGTAAATGACAAAGTGTTCATCTTAGAGAAGATAAAGCCAGCGTATGCTTAGTGACAAGCAAGAATATTATTGGCAAGGGGAAATACAGACACAAGAGGAAAACTAAGAGCAAAGGTGGCAATACCTTTCTGCGAGTGGAAAATTGAATTTTTTAAAAAGAGAATGTATGAATGAAGCAGTAGGCAAGGGAGGCTGCCAAGGGTGGATGCAACAGCCTGCCAAACAGGACCGTGAGTTCTCAAATTCTGTTGGGCTTTATGAGCACTGTTTGGAACTAACGGCTTTGGGAACACGGTCCTGCATTTATTTTGTAGCACAGATTTGGCACTACATGAAATTATTTGGAAAGGTGGGACAAAACCATCAAAGAGCCATCAAAACGAATGCCTCTCACTTGTCCCCAGCATCAGGGCTGCTGCCAGCCTTGTATGGAAGGTTTGTCTTGCAGAGGTGGGCTCACTAATAATCCTGAAGGATTGCAGTACAAGTTCAAATTCTGTTAATGAAAAGCAGCCAATACTATCTGCATGCAAATTTTTGTTTTTATAAAATCCAATCCATTTATGAGGCAGCAGATCTACCTTAGTCCTAACCTGGATGAGGTTAGTTTTTCGAAGATATTTTCTTGGCAAAAGTCCCCTAAATTAATTACCTGACTTCCTGTATGAGTTTCTCTGTAGATATCCTAGAAATAATAGGTCTGTGGGTGGATAGATGGGCATTCTGCCCACCATTTAGGAAGAGAGCTTTTGTTTCTGTCAAAATTATTAACAAATTAAAATCATCCTGATATAAGAGATAAACATGCCTTCATACACGTAATGTGGTCTGATGTGGTGTATTTCCTGATGCTTTACACAGGATTTAAAAATCAGGGTGTTAAATCTGCAACATTTGAGACTATAGTTTGGCCATTATAAAACAACTTTAACAGGATTAGATTGATGCAAACTTCTTCTCAGCCCTTGCTTTTGGCAAGCAGAGTAATAACATCGTAATGTTTATGTGTGTGATATGGAATTTCAGTAAAAGTGGAATACAGGGCCTATTCTAATGAAACCTTGTTATTCATATCATGATGATGTGGATCATTGCTTGTATTTGCATCTGCAGGTTTCTCAGTGGTTCACCAAACCTCAACACATTTTCACAATAAGAACAAGGGAATGACTGAAGCTGATGAAATTTCCTACCAAGTATTTCTGTACAAATACAATAGGTACAGACTGTCCTTTTGAAATATTAAGAAACTTATTTCAATAACTTAAAATAGCTGTTCAGTTCATCATTCCTCTGTTTCAGTCTCTCTGTAGTTTCTGCTGTGGCATTGCGCCTGAAATAACTCTTGAGATCAGCAGGGCTGTGTACAGATACAAAATGTTTAAATTTATGGAACAAGTTATGGAATTCTGCTAATATTACTCTCTTATAACCTTTTACCCATCAAAGATTTTCAAAGCCATCTGGACATCACATTATTTTTTACTCACAATCAGGAGGCATTTTTTCCGTAAATAACTTGTAATATTCTTTGAGAAGTTCTAAGTTTTCCTGGTTAATGTTTTCCTGCAAAGTGGTATCTCCAAACCTATGAAAATACACAATAAATTATGAATAAACCCAAACCCACAAACCAAAACAAAGATAAGTTATAATTCATAATTATTTCTTTGCATAAAGAAGTAACTTTGATTTTATAGTACTTGTTTTATAGTGCTGAATGTATTAGATTTTGCCAAACATGCAGTAATTAAGTTCTTGCGTGCTTTGGAACTAATTTTTGGAAACGGTATCATCCCTGATGGGTAATTATTCCAAAAATTTATTAACAAAGCAATCCATTTACCAACATGCAATCAGGCACTTATTCTTTTTGCCCTCACAAATCCTCAATAAAAGGAAAGGCACTTTGGGAGAATTCCAAATGGGACCATAGGCAGAGAACACCAACTCCTCCATCTCTTAGTGCTGCTGTTGCTTTGGCATATTAATTTCTGTAAGAGCTGGACAAAAGTGACACAAGATGGAAAAGAACCTTATCTACAAACTAATTATAGATATACAAATAAATATCTTTCTCTCTGAGATCAAAATTTCTAAAACAGCCACATTGCACATGCCAAGAAAATAAATCTCATGGTACTACAGGAGATATGATTGTAAAGACAGGAATGTCCCATGGGCAGCTAGGGCCAAGTTTTTGCAATTTATCTTTAGAAAAGCTTTGTAATGGAAGTGGAGGAGTACCGGAAAAGAGACATGGACAGTAAGTGAGAAACTCAGGTAGCAAGAAGGGGACACAGATCAGAAAATACCACATCTGCTGCTATATTGTGTACAAGGGAAGCAAATACTTCAATGGGCCAAAGGGAGACAACTTGGCTACTTCCTCAGTAGCCATTGCTCATTGTCACATGAGAACATTTCTTTTAAATCAGAAATATTCTCAAGTGTATTCTGTCAAAAAACAAAGAAAAATGTGTTTTTAATCTAATAGAGGAACATTTCCTAGAAACCTACCACAAAAATATTTTTATATTCTAATGTTCTTTATCCCACAACCCCCCCCACTATTTTTAGACAAAAATCATGTGCAGTGTTTCAAGTCTCAAAAACAAATGTGCAACCTTAGGAGTTAGCAATATTTTGAATTAAAACAAAAGCAGACTGTAACTGCACAGAGAAAACCTGCTTCTGCATTGAATTGATTTGGTAGATATTAATACTTATATTTATAAATATGTGGGTATTATGTTGTCTCTCATGGCTTTCTTTATGCACAATGTAAAATGACCACTGGGAACAACACTTCCTGCCACTTCACCTGCAAGCCAGACATCATTTCATACCAAATCCTTACAAAAGCCCCCAGATAATCAGGCTATTTCTAAATCATGTCAAATTTTTCTTCAGAACATTTGTAACACTCAGACCTTTCTGCCTATGCCACACATGTAAGCTTTCATCAGCTTGCTTCTTGGTTACCACATCATGCCTTATCACTTGTTTTGGAAAACGAGATGTGTCCCACTCAAAACGGTCATGACTGATTTTGCTGGTTTTGCACATTATCACTTTGGCCATGTCACTCTTCTCAATGCTTTCTTATTTATGGCATCAAGAACAACCTATTTTCATTTTTAAGAAGTTCTCCAAGTTCTCTAAACAATTATCCAACTCTTTTACCAGTAAAATGCCAGTTTTTACTGTCTTTGGATTCAGTCTATGTTTCCCATTTCAATTTTCTGCCTAAATTTTTCTCACATATCACCACTCAACTTGGAAAAGTCTCCATAAACATTCACAAAGCTACCTGATGGCATTCTTTAGCAGTCTTCTTTAAAAGACTGATTTTACTTGGCTGTGTACAAAGAGCAGGAGGTGAAACTCCTGTGGTGCTTAAATTCTTGCCTATTGTCCAGGTTAAGGATTTTCAGTGTCTCCCCCCATTACTCCAGCTACACTTTTGCTATAAAGCTTTTGGCTTTAGTGAACGCAACCTAAAGATAAGTATTATGTATTTTGGATGCTCTGGTCATAAAAGCAGCTAAAAGAAAAGAAGTTTTAAAAAAGTAGCTGGCTGTGTTGACATCTTGACTTCTGCCTTGCAGTTTTAGCACTGCACAAATGTGGTAATTTAACATGACCGACAGATACCCTTCTCTTGGAAGAGAAAATAAATACTGTGGTGAGACTTTGGCTATTATTATACTAATTAGTTAGTTTCCAGCAAACTGTTGCAGAGGAGTACTAATAACATGCCAGAACTTTATCAGCCTTCATGTTTCTATAAACAAACTACTAATGCATTCCCTATTATTAACTACCAGTCCTGGAAAAAAGCCCTAAAAAAGTGAGAAAATTTCTCTAGCTTACGACTTGTCCAGACTCTTCAACCCCACCTTTAAGATATAACAATTCTGAATTCTCAAACTCTTGTTTGAGATTTTCAAAGTATTACATACAAACAAAATTCTGCATCTGTGAAATAGAAATCCATTTTGCTTCTGCATCCAAGAGAAATATGGCACTGGCTCTCTGAAACAAAGCCTATCTTCACCTGGACTTTTTTATTGTTCTGCATTGCTTCATAGCTTGTGTTTATTTCCTTTAATACCTTTTAAAATACACACTGAGTCAATGTGAGATGGTCCAAGAGTAAATAACAAAGAAGATTTATTTCTAATCCTGAGAGATATCCTGTACCAGCATGGAGTGCTTGGACAGAAAATGAAACATTACTTTTCCTTACCTCTCGGCCAGTGTTTGCTGTTCATTGATTCCAACATTAAAGAGCACTGGATACATGCGAAGCAGCTTTCCTTCTTTAATCTCTTGTGGCAGCAGCTCAAACATCTTTGCTGGAAGCTGGACCTCTATAATGTAATGTTCACTAGGAAAAATATAAACAAGAATAAGGATGGGGTTCTTGATTGGTTTGCTTAAAATAATCTTCTTAAATGATAGAGAATGTATAGAGTTACAAATCCCTCCCTTTTTCCCTTAATTGAACCATAAAAAGGGATGATTCAGCTTGCTTTTTTTAGGAGCATAGCCAATCTGTAAGAAGAAAGGCAGGTATAACTGTATATAACTATAAACTAACTTCTTCACTGAAGTAAAATAAGACTAAGGATGAAAGCGGAAAAAGAGTCCTCTGCTACCAAAATGCCAATAAGAATACCTCAACTCTTAAAATGCATCTTGCTGAGTTACAAAAACAACTTACTTCCAAAGTCACAACTTGATCTGGTACACACTCTAAAAGTAATATGAGCAAAAACCTTTCACAAAAACCCAAAGTAAAACTCGCATTTTTTTCAGTGGTTGGATTTTCTCCCTGGAGGTAGAAAGCATCACCAATAACAAAACTGTCTCTGTGAAGATAATAACTGAAGGCTCATTACACAAACATGAATCCTGTTTTAGGAGGAGGGATATGATATATAGCAGTTCTGGGCTTATATTTGTGTTTGGTCTGACTTTATAAAAAATGTGCTACTTTGCCTGCCAGGCCAAATTCTGATAACATGGAAACCCCAAGTTGGATTTTACTTGTCTTTGAGAACTGATGCTGGACCTCACAACAGAAACAAAGGGATAGTGTTATCTTAGCTTTTATTCACTTTTCATTGTGAGAGCAACCAATCTAAATAAAAAAAAGAACAGGCTAGAAGCAAACCCATTTTTCTCCAGGATCTGGAATTTTAATCAGAGAGGTCTGATTGACAATGGAGGCTGAAATTTTTGCTCCTGGAGAGAATATTTGGAATATCACACCAACAACAAGGGGTATTACAGCAGCAGGAGGGGAGGAAGATCTATCCTGCCTACAGAAGTCAGGCAAGGAAGTCACACAAATTTTGTATGTAAATTTAAGATGGATAATCATTTGCACCTATTTAAATAATCATGAAATCCTTCTAACTCTTAATCATGTATACTTGCTAATGAATAAAAATGCCATCCAGATTACCCACATGGAGAATTTGGGTGAGATAAGACAGAAGGTCTGTTTCTGCAGTTGCTCTCACACCTTTGAGAAGCTTGGGACAATTGGCACCAGCTTGTGCTTGGATAAAGAGGTTCCACTTGGAAGAGCCAGTGGTTATGTTTAGACTTTATCCTGCTCATATACCTGAGAACAAAGTAAAATGGATCCAGTGCACACCTGTGACTGCAAGGTCAGCAGCATCTGCTTAGTACAGGCTAGAACTGTTGTTCAATCTTTGAGCAAATTCCAGATGTTCCCCACTGAGAGGGAGTATCAGTCCTGAATGAAGAATAACATGTCTCAGGGGAGGAGGGGGGAGGAAAAACAAAATAGTTCTACTTCCCAGGTAAGTTTATGTTCTGTTTAATGAATTCACCCATGTGAAAGAAATAGAGAGTTGGCAAAATGGGTAGTAAAGAACGTGGTTCTCATGACCTCTGCATAGCAGCATTAATTCTCAGCCTGAGAACTCTCCTGGCTGCTGTCAAGCACTACCAGAGCACTCCTCTGATGGAGTGCTTTGATGACCTTGAGAAGAAATGTTGGTTTAGTCTCCTTCAAAGAGCATATGCTACAGAACCAAAATGCCACCAAATCACTGCACTGTTACATTTCACCACTCCCAAAATCAGTAAAGATCTCTGCATGTGAAAGAATGCTGAGAAATGCTGATCTTTATAAACTATTATCAAAACCATTTGAGACTTTCCCCCTTTGTCTTTCCTCCCCTCCCTTTTTTCAAAACACTTCTTGAAGTCTCAAAGATAATCTGTGGTAACTTTAAAAAATCTGTTACAAATTGCACAATGAAAACAATGCATTTCTGATTATGTATGGAAAAGGCTATAAAGTCATGACAAAGCTGTTTAGAAAGTCCATGAATAGTACTGAGGTCAAGTGGAGGGAAAAAAAGAAACAATTCAAAGAAGTCTGGAGGACTTGTTTCATAGCAGCTTGCCAAAGATCTTATAGGTCTATGATTCTACTTAAAAAAGAGAAAGAAATGTAGCAGTAAATTTTACTGTCATATGCTTTCTCTCTTGTATGGCTAGATTCAGTGCAGAGCTTTCAGGTGATTTTGACAGGAGATGGATGGTAGGTACAACATTTTCCAATGAGATGGAAAAATATGTATGCAATTTTTAACATTTAATGACCTTTCAGGAATACAGAGTGAAGAAAGCAAGCATGTGTTTGAAGAGACTAAATAATAAATCTTCATTTATTTAAGAAGAAACTGTATAAATTTAGATTTTAAATATTTAAACGTATACAATTTGCCTAAACTGCTTAAATATACCTCTCTTTTTTTGCTTTACTCTCTAATATTTGTTATCATCACATGAAGATAGACAAACACTTATAGTCCTGTTAGAACACTTTTTAAAAGTATCCCTCACATGGCTGGGGTTCATGGATCCTGCAGCTGTTTTGAGTTGGTGGAAATTGCACACCTTTGGCTCATTGCAGTAAACCCCCAAAAAGCCATTTACATGGACTCTGTTTTATAAAAGGAAAAAAATGCACACATGGTCAGTCACAGCAACTCAGCCTGGAGGTTTCTTGCCCAGCTCTTCTTCCAGCTGAATGCAGTGTTTTAGATCACCTCAGTGTGGCTTTAAGCACCAGTCCAGTTTTGGGCTTTCTTGAAAACATACTGTAAGAGGCTGTGACACCTCAAATTAGAGAGGTGGGCAACCACCAGTTGTAGAAAGTTTAACAAGTGAAGAGCCAGGTTCTGCCCCTGGGATGGAGCAGCCCTGGATGTACAGACTGGGCA
>VRYO01000180.1:504556-526704 GCA_009812075.1 Sialia sialis | reverse complement strand
GTTCTTGGGATGTCCTGTGCAGGATTTGGACTTGGTGATGCTTGTGGTTTCCTTCATACTCAAAATATTCTGCAATTCTGTATAGAATATTTGAGAAGTGCATATTTTGGACTCTAATAAAAGAATGTGAGCTCCTGAACAGAACTTCACCTCCCCTGCATGGCCAGTGTCAGCTACCCACATGAGCGGGTCAGTGCACTGCCAGACAGTGCCACACACTTTGGATTGATTTGTTTGTGCACACAGAATCTCAGGCTTAAGCACTTCCCTAGAAAAAACAATTACACATTACTGTGCTGACTCTTCAAGATAAGAATTTGTAGTTTGATTTTCTGTCTCATGTTTCTACAGTCTTTTAGTCTCATTTTCTGAGCCACACCATATAACAACCAAACTGATCTAAAAATTGAGAGTTTCTAAAACAATTATTACCAAATAACTAGTTTTTCACCATCTTCTTTTTATGGTTGACTTCCAATGCTGTCTGATAGGAGCAGTTTCACCACAGCTGTAAGGGGAATTGGACCCCTCCACATAAGCCTTATAGATTTTATTTTTTTCTGATCCCAATCCCATCCAGTGAATATCTGCCAGTAAATACAGTACAGCCATCACAGGCTGTAGCTCTTCCTAAACACTGGCTTGCTCCATCAATCCAGAATGCCTGAGGCAGCTGAAAACCCAGGCCTCCTTCAAATCCACGACCTCCTAGTGTGACAGCTCAGTGTACCACAGTAATGGCAGCAAGCCAGTAAATGTAGATGCTGGATTTTTCAGGATTTGTGGCTGCTGTGATTTACAAAGGATTTATTTCTTCTGTTTTATCCACACATCATAATTATTCTTAATTATTCCCAATGTGTTGCCTATCATACTCCAGCCTTCCTGTTATTTATTTCAATCCTTTCTCAGAAAGCTCATACGATGAGAGTGAATCATCCAGAATAATTAAGTAAATCAGTGCTGAAAGCCTCCTTCAGAGGAAACATATTTTCTAAAAGTTGCTGCTTTTAGTTGAATTTAATTTACAGTCATCTTAAGAATGATGATATTATTAAGGAAGCGATTTCTACAAAAGTAAAAACATTTGGAGCTTCAGACTAGAATAATAATAATGATGAAAAATCCATTCTAATCTTGTTAACCCTTAAACAGCCAAAATTAATGCAGTATTGCAGTTTATGTCCTGATATTCGGGAATACTTATCTGAGATTCGTAAAGTGATTTTGTGCAAGGATTTTTTGAATGCTAAGTGGCATGTGAGATTTTTGTTTCCATCTTCAAAACATTCAAGGCCTAACTCTTGGATTTGCAATTTCATTTCTCACACAGAAATACAAATTCTGTAAATTCAAAACCAGGTTCTCAGAGGCAACATATTTAAATAATGACCTTGTCACCTGTCTAGGTTTCAGTATCTCTGTGTGAAAAATGCACCAGCAGCTCTGCATAACACAGACATTGTTCTGATTAATTTGTATTAGTAACTGGAACTTTTAGCTTTTTATCAGGAGAGTAACCCAGATCTTACTAGTCTTTAAAATCCCTACTGCCTTGCCTTCTGAAAAGTAAAACTACTGCACTTTCCATAAAATAGAATTCAGCAACAAGAAAACCATTAGCTGGGTTTCATTGGCTACAGATGAAAACTGTAGCTTTGTTTCCTGAGCTCCAGAAAAGAAAGTTCTTACCGCCTTCCAGTTATAATAGGCAAAAAGTCTTCTGATTTGGCTTCAATGACTTTAAACATTACTTTCTGCAAATCTGAAATGCCCACAGCCATGTCTTCTAGCATCCCTGCTTCTTCACCTAAAAGATTAAAGAGATTATTTACAGAGTTGGCAGATCACTCACTGTATAGGCTAGAGTAAAGCAATATGAGGATTATATTTTCCAGTCTGTGCATCTAAAAATCACAGTTCTAAATCCACATTGCAGTAACCTACATAAAACCAGACTGATTTCTAGAACAATTCTGTGGCCTAAATGGTAACTATGAGTGTTCAGCAACTCTGAAAATCAACCTGCTCTATATAGGCATAGAATAACCTCTGAAAAACCATTCTTATCCATTCTTTAAGTGTTTAAAAGGCTGCCCTGCTGATAGAGAACAAAGGTTTTGAGAATAACAATGAGCATCATGCAAAATGGAGAAGACAGCAATCTCCAAGTGAATAACTGCATTAAAAACTGCACTGCACAAATGCTAAATACCTCTGCTTTGGTCAAAATCTCTTATTTGGGGAATGATTCCAATAGATCTAGTTCAAAGTTTGAAACACAAGGCAATTTCTCCCTACAAATTTTTTTTTTAAATACCTATCAAATAATGGCATCTGTAACAAAAAAAACCCTATGAAGGAAACAGTTTTCAGGCTGTCTTCACATTATCAGCACTGGGGATCAGGTTGAGGCTGACAGAGGCAGATACAGTTTAAATCTGCTGTTTGGATTAGCTTTATAAACCTGGTATTTTGGGTCAGGCCTGCCTGGAACAATTAGCAGGTTGTGTTCTCTGAGGGGCTCACAATGAAACAGGTTAGCAATTTTTGCTACAGAATTGACAACACAGCATCAATGACTTCAGCTGTGTTGTTGTAGGCAAGTTTACTGTCTCACAAGGACAATATTTGATTCAACGAGCCAAATTACTGGAAATAGATCAGAGGCTGAAATAAGAAATTAGTGGGTGAACATCTGGGCTGGGTATACAAGGAATTTTGTCCAAGTGCAATACTTACTATATGTACTAAGGAGTCCTTCATATTGCACGAGCAATCCAACAGTATGAAGCTGTTGCAAAAAACCTTGATCATGTAAACCTGTGTGCAATTTAATTACAAACCCACAGACCAATCCAGCGAGCTGTAACAATAATTAAAACACATGCAATTAACAGGTGTACTGTTACAAGAAAAATAATTAAAACGAGGCTTGCTATAGTTATACACAACAGAGGTAACACCTAAATATTTGAGAAAACAACATTGGTATTTCTGTTTAGTGACTAAATGATTTCATAATAATATATTATCGATGCTTTTTTGTGTGTTTATAAAGCAGTGAAATATTCCCTTAATTTGTATTAGATAAGCTTAATTTGTTTTGTGGGATTGTGTGTTATTTACACTGACATAAATCAGACCAGAACCTTAACTTGTCAGGCTTTAAACACATAAGACTCTCAATTATGAATTTGAAAGCAGTTCAACATCTAATGCAACTGAATCACCTTGGCAGTTGCAACACATAATTTAAGGGAGAAATTAAGTGAAATATTTAGAGAAAAATCTGAAAAAACATGATCTACAGGAGAAGACATACAGAGTTTCATTTACTTGCCAAGGGAAGTCAGCTCTAAGGGAAGACGTGCTAATAGTCTTTAAACACTTAAAATACTGCTACAAACTGGAAAAAAATAATCTGCTCTCTATTTCCAAGGAGAAAAAAAACTTCCTAGCTTGTGACGCTGCCTGGCCAATGCCCTGTGAGGCCACATCTCTGTGTGGAGTGCTGTGTTCAATTCTGGGCTCCTCAGGACAAGAAACAAAAGGAGCTACTGGAGAGAGTCCAGAGGATGGACACAAAAATGATTTGGGGTCTGGAGCATCTCTTTTCTGAGGAGAGCCTGCAGGAGCTGGGCCTGTTCAGTCGGGAGAAGTCTCAAGGGGATCTCATTAATGCACATAAATATCACAAGGGCGAATGCCAAGAGGAGTGCCAGACTCTTTTCAGCGGTCCCCATGACAAGATGAGGTACAAAGGCCATAAGCTAAAACACAAGATGTTCCACCTCAATGTGAGGAAGAACTTGCTTACACTGAGGGTGGCAGAGCACTGAAACAGGCTGACTAAGGAATGTGGAGCCTCCCTCTCTGGAGACATTCCAACCTGACCTGGATATGCTCCTGTGTCGCCTCCTGTAGATGCCTTAGCCTTGGCAAAGAGGTTGGACTGGATGATCTCCAGAGGTCCCTATTCTGTGATTACAAATATCAACAAGACATATTCAAAGCTAGACTTGAGAGCTATATAATCTAGGAAGCCTAAAAATAGATTTCTGAATCTTTCTTCATGCAAAGGTGGGATTAGGCCACTTTTCCAGTCCGTTGAAGACCTGTTTCTCTGACTCAGTGGTTTAAGTATTATGGATTTGTATTTACTATTTAGTTTCCTATCACATGATAAAATATTTAGGTGAATATCATGGAAAATAAATGAAAAAGTTGTGTCAAATTAGAAAAATAAAAACAGCAACAAAATGAAAACCACAAACACTGGCATGAATAGTATGCTTATCATTACAGCAACAGAAGGAAGTAAGTGACACAAGACAACCTACTGCTTGGCTAAAGACGATGTCTCTTCTTAGAGTCAGCATCAAACACTGGGGCAAACCACAGGCAAGCTCCTGGAGCAGGACAAATGCCATGGATTGCTTGGCCCTGGTCACCACCTCTCCCATGCAGTCCTTCAGTGTAATCACCAGTGGGTACAGCTGTTCGTACCAGTCACCTAGAACAAAACAGGTCATCTGTTCCCAAGTGGAAAACTTGCAGTGAAAAACCCTTTTCTGTGAGGAAGGATGGCTGAATCAGCTGTGTAGCTCACCCTTCTCACTGAAACAACCCTGCAGCTCTCCCCAGAACTTTGTGGGACCAGAAATGCCACTGGAGAACATGCTTATAAAAGTAGGACTCCATCTTACCACAGGGACTAGGGTTAAATCCCTGTGTTAAATCCCAGTCCCAGCATCTCTGTAAAACTTGTATTTAAGGGTCATAAACAGAGTATACAGGGAACCACAAAAGCCCTTGTTTAGCACATAAAGACAAATACAGTGATGAAGATCTCCTGTTCTTTCCATGGCTTACATCAGGCTACATAAGAAATGAAGTAGCATCAAAAATGCAAAACAAGGGAACATAATTGTGTATTTCAGAAGAAGTGGGTGCTGGAGGCCAAAACACACTAAAAAATAGGTATTTGGAAGGGTATCACCCTGCTAAATGTACAGACTGGAAATATAATAATCTTCAGAACATATACAGGTTTTTTTTTAAGCTTCTCTCTATACTGTTCTCTTTAAATATTTAGAGATATTGAACTAATTTATAGCTATTTCTATAAGAGAGATGTTGAACTATTCTTAAATATGTTTTGCTCTGTTAAAATACATGCTAGGAATATCAGAAAAACACCCTAGTGAAATGCTTGAAAAAATGTGATTCCTTAATACATTACAAATGAAACAATGATAACTAGGAATGAAGGAAAATCAGAACACCTTACAGAAACTTGCCCGATAATCCCAGCTGTTCCTGAATTTTACAGGATTTAATAAAATCAGACCTGCATTGTAGTTGCATATGGCTTTGCTTATCCCCTAAGTTGAGCAAATAATAAAAACAAACAAATAAATCCTCCTCCTTCCAAATCTACATCTCAGTTTCATTGTACAGTTTAAAATGAGAGAAATCAACACTCCAGAAGAATCTATATGAAAGTTGGAAATGCAGCTGATTTAAAACAGTCCATAATTGGCTCATGTCTTTTGTAGATTGGTGTAATTAAGAATCAATGATAATTAAAATCTGTTGTAATTAGGTGCAAGACAGTAGCATGTTGTTTCAGGTAACATTCTGAGTCAGGCCAGTGAAAACTCATTAGTACTGAGGAAATTCTTTAGGCAGGAAGACACTGCCGGTTGCCAGTCAATTTGGCTGAGCTCCAGAAAAACACATAAATTAATAAAACTGTAGCCAAGAAGACTGGAGAGACCTTTGAAAACTGGGAGAAATTAGAGAAAGCAAAGAACAGGAAAGGGGAACAAGGAGAGAGCAGGCACAGAGAAAAACCTGAGCTCCTTTATTGTCTTTGTGGTCAGACGTGTTTTAACACAGTCATTCATATATTCATGAGTAATATAGACTGAGGAAGTGTTCCCTGGAAAACAGCAGTTCCAAAGTGAGTGTCATCCTGACAAAACAGATCATAAGCCACCCCCAGGTACAAGCTCCAGCAAAAAGAGGTGATTTTATAAATGTCATTGACTAACAGAATGATGACACACTGCATGCCAAGGTCTGGCATGCAGGTTTTAAACAGGCTGCTGGAAAAATGGAGAGCTTGCAGAGCAGACCTACCAAGATTTAGAGTTTAATCTCCTTAAGCTGATGAAAAAGGCTGAGCATCAACTCGAATTCCCCTCTTCATGAGGAGAAAATAACAAGGACTAACTGGGGTGTTTATTTTAGGGAATAAAAGCATAAGAACAAACAGAGGCTGCTGCAAAATAGAGGAGTTTAGAAATAAGGCAGACAAAAAGTTGTGATGTACTGGAAGTTACCATAGACAGACCAGGCAATCAAAACTCTCCTGTCAAGTCAAATTACAGTAATTTATTAATTTAATCAATAAACATATGCCAATAAAAGCAACAAAATAAGTTCAAAAGATGTAATGCACCCTGAACCAATAAGCATTGCGGTATGTGGTAAGAACAGAGTGTGTTGGCTGCTTCTTACTTGAGCAAATAATGAAAAAGATTATACTTGGCCATTTTTAAGTAAACCTGAAGGTACAGCAAATAGAAGCCTATTCCTCTTCCATGGGAAAGGAGAGCTGGATACATGCAGAGCCAAGGACGTGGCAAAATACAGTAATTTCACACATGTAAGACACACTGGAGTATAAGGCGCACTTCGGGCTGTCAGCAATTTAACGTACTTTCTCCGTATATAAGGCACACTTTTTTTTTTTTTGCAGTGAGGATCCACGTGCAACAAAGTAATGACTTAGTAACAGAATCGCACAATCGCGGGGTTTACTGGCTCGGCTCAGGGCTGCTGTGGGCTCACACCTCCGGTTTGGCAAATTTCTGAATTGAGTCCGGGTTCCAATTTCAGTCAAAAGGGTGTGCCTTATACGCATGGAATTACTGTACTCTGATAGCCAGGGCAGAAAAAGCTGAATTTCTAGAATCTACCACACTTCTTGAACTTGCTATTACAATTTCAGGTTATGTGGATAGGACTCAAGAGCAGTTCTGAAAGCTCTTTTCATAAAAGAAGAGCATGAACAGACAGGACAAGGGGAAATGGATTCAAACTGAAAGAGAGGAAGATGAGGGACAGGCACAGGTTCCTCAGAACAGCCAAGGATGCTCCATTCCTGGATATTCAAGGCCAGGATGGATGGGAGTTTGAGCAACCTGGTCTAATGGAAGGCTCCTCTGCCTGACTGCTGCAGATGGATTGGAATGAGATGCTCTTTCAGGTCTCTTCCAACACAAACCATTCTTTAATTTTGTGAATAGAGGGGGTCACACAGTGGCTCCAAGTCACATAATACCTAGATATGTTTTCACTGAGCTGCCACTTAACCCATCCATCTGCACAGAGGATTTCTGTTCTTCAGGAAAGTAACTTTGTATTTCTCCTCGCTGAACTGCATCCTAAAATTTCAGCACTCCGTTTCAAAAGGGTCCATTCTAATCCTGCTCCCACAGTGCTTAAAGCCTCTCCCATCTTTAAGCATCTGCAAATTTTATAATCATCATCCATATTTCATAAGGCAAGTTAGTAATAAAAATACTGAATAATACCAGACCCAGAACAAATGTAAGTGGATTCTCCTCCATGCAGCCTCCCAGGCTGGCAGTAAACAACTGATAACCACCTTCAATTGCAATTTTCCAAATTATTTTGCACATACCTTGTGGTAGCTTCAAGATAATTTTCTCACAACGTTTTTTGAGGGGAGACTACATGTTTGGAATACTAACTTATTAATCTACTAACATAAGTAATTTTTGTCTGTAACAGTTGCATTAAAATGGAATTCAAAGATTTGACATACACGAGGCCATTTTTTCACTAAAGAACATCCATACTAGGTTTATTAAAAATAAATCCTACTGAGTATTTAATGTCCCAATGAATACAGAGCCTTACTTACATATGTATTTGGCTTTTTGGTAAACAATAAAAATTGTAAGTTTGCCGAAAACCCTACCCTAGTAACTGAGAAAATATAAATTATTATAGAGTTGCACATGTCACTAGTAAAGAAGACAACTTTTGTGTGATTAAGTTTTCCAAAACAATCTTCTACTCCTAGCTCACACTGAAACTTCTCAATCTCAGTTAATAAGGATGTCCAGTCCCCAGAAGGTGGAGCTAGTTGGCAAATCTGAGAGAGATTGCATTGTTTCTTGGAAAAAATAAAAAAAAGTTCTGGAATGGACAAATATATTCTCATGTCTATGCTTTACTTAAAATCAATATAAGAGGTGTATCAGAGGCTGAGATCTTAGAAAATCCAGCTCTTGGAAGAAAAAAAAAAAGGTGCTAAATCTGTGCTCTGTTAAAATTGCACTGTTTTAATTTTTATTGCAGGATATCCTGCTGCAAATACTCCAGCAGGAATATGAATGAGGATCATTCATTAACAATGAACAACAGCCCAAAAATCCAGCAGTAACACCTATTTATATGCAAGTACTGGAGCTTGTAAATTGTTCTTTGAAACTGAAAAGCACTGTGAAACTGAAGATTCTGAAACAAACTGATGCACATTGTATTTTGAAGCTTGCAAGTAAATTCAGTAGATATTTGAAAAAAAGACTGTCTTATATGCAAGGCACAAATATAAAATACTGATGAAATTCATAAATAGCATTGGTAAAGAGAGCTCCAAAGGAGTTCTTAGAGTGACTCTGTAGAATCACTTTGTATACATTTTAGAATATAATATCATTCAGAATATCTTTGTAGAATCACTTCAGGAAAGGAGTAATACAAATCATTGCTTTTAACACATTCAGGAACTCACAAACATTGGCTCTTCAGATCTCAATTTTCCTTTAAATTAAAATCACAAGATTTTTATCCACAACGCCGTGGAAAATCCTTTGAAAAAGGCTGAAGAATTAACTGAATGAGTAAACATCTGAAAAAAGACATTAGGAGCAAGAACAGAAGCAACAAGGAGAGTCCAGGATGACTGTCAGGTCGCTAAAATGACATGGGCAGACTGTCAGTTTGGAACACTTAGCATCCAGAAGAACTGTCAGAGCCTCCTGATGAAGCAAAGAAACTCAGTACAAAAATTGTGCTAGTCAGCCACTGAAAATTGAAACAAGGCATAAAACTTAAATATATTAAAATAAAGAATGGAAGGATGAAATTAAAAAGATGGTACCACTGCTATGTAGCTAGAACCAGGTTAAAACAAAAGTGCCTGTTTGGCAGAGCACTGAGTATTCCATGTCCGTTGCCAAATGAGTGGTGGAGTTCAGTCTGTGACACGATTTGCCCTTGGGTCACTGGAAAATGCCTTTCAGTCACATGTTCCCCTAATCAAAAGGCCTGCACAGGCAAATGACCTGCTTAGCACCCAGCTAATCAGGTCCGCATGCTCATATCCAAGTTGCAATATGTCAAACCACACGTTAAATTTCATAAAGTTTGGCAGAAAAGCAAGCTCCTGCTCTTTTCAAAGCCAAGCCCACTGAAATGCTTATTAAAATATGCTGGTAACCAAAAAGGAAAAGCACTGATGCTGCCGCATGGCACTCCTATCTCCTTCTGCCCTAGCAACAAATAAAAAAGCCAATTGTGACACTGCCGTTTGTACCACCTAAAATCCATGAATGGATTTAAGTCACTTCAAAACCTAAATGGTGTGAAGTTAAAAATTAAACCTTAAATAAAAAGCAGGATGCTGTACTCTTAAAGCAAAGGAGGGCACTATACACATATAAATGTAACATATATAAATTTAAAATGACATAAATGTAATGGCAGATACCATGAGGTAGCCTTTCACTTGGGTTACTCACTTGGTACCTGAATAAAAAATAATCCATGACAGAATTGAAATAATAAAGGTAAAACAACATAAATGAGTTGATATCACAAATTGAACATTAGACAAACTCTGTTTTAAGGAAAAAGGCAAGCAAATCAAATCAACCAACACAGAGCAGCAATAAACCCCTACAAACAGCATGAAATAATTAACTCAGAATTTGATTTTACTCACCTGGGACAGGAGCAGTCTTTTAATTTATATTTTTTTAAAGGGAGTTTTAAAAAGGCCGACTTAGAAGAGTTCACATATTCAACTTTGCACCACAAAAAGGTCAGTGCCTTATTTCTTTATTTTGCAACTGAGCTCTCCAGCTGAGGGCTAAGCTCTTTGAGAAAGAAGGAGGCTTTGTACTCATAACACTGCAGCAGTTCTCACAGGGACAACAAAAACCTGAAAACATTCTCCTGGTATTCCTGCACTTTAAAGTAGCAGCTTACTTTGCACAGTTTGGGTGTCCAGAAAAGTGATTTTGAATTCTTGGGATTTATAATTTCATTGCAATTATCCAAGATTTTCTACATTGTCGCATGCATTAATAGCTAAACCCAAAACCATCTAACCATACATACACAAGTATCTCAGCACGTTCAATCACAGTGAAACAGAAAGAAAAGACAAAGAGAATAAAAGACAAAGATAAGGAAATCTAATACACTTTAAAATAGGAGTAATGGATAAATCTTGCTCTGTGAATGCTGTGCAACTAAATATTCTGATCTCTTGTTTAGTTTGTTGATTCAGTTCAATAGCCTTTCTTTCCCTTACACATTTTTCAGCTTCTGTTTATAACCCAAGTACTTAAAGAATGTACAGCTGAAGGGGTTGTCTTGTATTGCTGGGCTACATTAGCACAGGTAAGGATCCCATCCAAAAGAAAAGGATGGCACAGAAGTGAGAGAGAAAAGGAAAAAATAAAAAGAAAATAATAAAATTGAATACAAAGACAAGTTTAAGAGAAAACGAAAGGAAAATGCGGGGAGGAAGAAGGAAAGAGAAAGCTTTTCACATGTGATTACTCTAAATGAATTGTCTGCTACTCAAGGAGGCATAGACCACAGGAATCTTTCTTTATCTTCCTGACTAACCAGTATTTTATAATAAACTCTTTTCTGAAGATGCAAATAAAACTAGCACATGACTTTATTTCCCACTTCTACCAGCACTGCATTTGAAGGGATGCACTGAGAGGATGCAGTGCCGACCCCCAGAGCAATGAAAGTCAGAAATTTTGAATCTAGACTCATGTAGTCCCCAACAGGTATCAGATAATACAAGAAAAATTAACCCATACATTTCTGTAGCCATGTGGATATGAACAGAGGTTTCCTGTATTTCCAGCTAGGAAATGTGGCAAAGTTCCCCAGGCGCTCTTTGCTGCCTATGCTGAAGTTTATCAGAGGCCAATTCACAGAGCTTACAATGCCATAATTCACTTAAATGTAAAATCCAGGTGCAATCACACTGGCAACTCAAACTGTTTGAGATAATGTGGTGGATCCTGAATGTATCAAATGAGGGAGTTCTCACCCAGAGCCAGCGGAGGAATAGCTGGGTGGGAGCTCTGATGGGATAGTACAAGGAGCAGATGGAAACAACAGCCGCTTTCAGCAGCCAAACACGGAGATCTGTCAGGGGCTGTGTAAGCACAAGAGCAAACTGCTGTGTTTCACTGGCACCTCTAATGCTGCAGGACAGGCTTTCACATTCTGACTCTCATGGAAAATGAAAAGGCAAAAAATAAAAAGAATTTAATGTTGTCACATATTTCTCCAAGGCAAACAAGATGAGTTAAAAGAACAACAAAAAATCCCCCTCTCCTTAAAAATCCTTCTACTCTTCCTGATTTATCCTGCAGAGGATTCATAATCCTGCAACTGATGAAACCATAGCATGTTACCTTGGCAACTATAACTCAAATTCAGTCTTTAGAATACACTCAAAGGTCAGACTGCATGAAAAGTTAAGGCTAAGGAAGGTATAATTCACATTGAAAGGCAGAGTACAGGGTAAAAAAAAAGTGCTCCAATATTTCCAATTACAAAGATTCCAAACAATAAATATAAACGTTTGAGGAAAAAAAGGAATAAGATCATACGATGTCACCACTGACAAATATATATATATATTTATTTATATGCAAATATAAACCTATTTTAAGAAACTCTGAATACATCATCTGTATTTATATGAAGACACCATTGCAAATTATTGTCATAACATTTTCTGTCATCTAAAATGAACACTTGTGTATTCTTTGATAGGTTTTTCACTGCTATATGCCACAAAAAACCCCAGTCAGGTTCAGTAAATAAGCAAAAATTTCACACTACACTTTCATCCCATACGAGGCATATTTGTCAATATTTTATTCAAAACTCTGTATTCATTTTTCTTACAAAAGCAGCCAAATTTCTCTGAGGATTAACTGCAATACTAAAGCAGTTTCAGACTCAAAGATCAATTTGTGCCCATAAATTTGCAGCATTAATGAAATACATTATGCTCAAATATGCTCCAATTATGTATAATATATAATAGCAAGATGTGGCAAGCTTCATTTATGTCATGTTTGTGAATTTTAAGTAGCATAAGAGTCTGTAATTTTAGAAATGTATCTATGGGTGTATACACAATGTGATTTTGTATCTAGGAAAATGCTGTGAGCTCACAACCAAGCTTCAAGTATGAAATGAAGCAGAATTAAGGCCAAATTTATAACTGTGAACTTGGAATCTCAACCTCTGTATAGGCCCTCCAAAGTGCACCCTTACGGTTTCTTCTTAAATTTCAGAGAGGGAGATGCAGAGAAAAACAAACATCTGAACCCACACTCCCATAGAGAAGTCAAGCATGAAAAATCCTGGCCCCAAAGTTTTGAAAATCATTAGGGAACTAACTTTGGCACACATCAGGATAGCTCTTCAGAAAGCTCCATCTTTAAAGTTAGTTTTATAAAAGAAAGCAATTTTAAAATGCCTCCATTTCTATCTGACCTTGAAAGTCCTATAAACTGTCCAAGGCATTCCAAAAGTGATGTCTTACTCAAAAAGAAGATGAAAACAGCAGTCTGCCCCACAAATCTCTGCAGTTAACATGTGAGGGAATGTTACAAAACTTTCAGGACAGCTCAACAAAAGCACTGACTGCTCTCACTGAAGGACACCTGTACTGATTCAAGAGAAACAGGGATGGTTCTGAAACATAGGAAAAATGAAGAATTTGTTCTAGCATCATAGCAGATGGACATTTTTTGTGTCCTTGGCCCCCCAGCTCCAGAAGATAACTTCTCACCTGGATGAAACTCATCTATAATTTTCTAACCATTACAGCTATCATTATTGCTTAGGAAGAGCTACCTTTCACTCTACTTGATGGCTACTTATTATAGTACTTAAAATGATGTAACTTTCTTTTTTTTTTTTTTTTTTTCCTTGACCTGTGATCTAAAAGCTCTTTAGCCAATATTCTATTTGCCTGTGTAGGGTGTGAATCTGAATCAAAGCTTTGAGCACACTAGAATTAAGAACTCAAATAGACTGGTTAAATCCATAGCATGGCATATAGCAGAGGACATGTTCAGGGGGTTGAAAAGAGTAAAGGAAATTGTGTAAAAGTTCATGTTGTCATGAACTAGGCATGTCAGAAAGCATTCAAAAATAATTGTCCTAAATCATACCTTTTCTTTCATATAGAGGAAGGAGGCCTGGAAATCTGAACTTTTGTTCCATAGCTATGAAATGCAGAAAAAACCCACAGCATGTTATTCTACACACACACTTATAAATGCACTGCAGTCACTTAGGGAAGAGTCTGGATGAAAGTATACTACTACCATTACCTGCAAAACATTTCTACAAGACATTCTGGATGTCTAACAATAGCAGGAAAGCTTATTAGCACCACAGGGAAGAGAAAAGAGTTAGGAATAAGAACAATATTCGATTTTTCTCTTTTAATCACAATAAATATGCTTGGGTTCACCACATAAGGATTCTTCTAAGCTCAAAAATACACCTACCTGGCTGTTAAATATTAGTACCTTCTCTGAGGAAGGCAGGAAAGGTGTAGAAAGCTGTGTTGATATTTTTCACCTGCGAATCTTCACTAGAGAACAGAGATTACATCATCTACCTCTCTAACATTACATGCCTGGTAGATGGAAATTTGAGAAGCAAACAGATAAGGAATAGGCTGCTTTCTGGAATATTCATACAAAACCAAGTTCAACATATCTGCCACTGAAAAGAAGGATTGCAGGACTCCAGCACAAACCTCTCATACTGATGCAGCTGCATTAAAAATCAATTCTACAACCAGAATCTGACCAGTACTACAGAAACAATATACAGCTAAAAAAGTAATTTTGATTCTTGTTATGCAAGAAAGAAATTACAAGTGAGTACTGGTAACTCTTGATGTAAAATGATGTCACGAAATTCTGTGGAGAATGTAAGGGAAGATACAGGATAAAATGCACAATAAGAAAAAAAGTCCAAGCTATATAAAGCTCTATCAAATAAAGCAGTTGTGTTGGTTTGTTGTTTTGTATGGGGAGTTGTTTTATTTAGCTGAAGAGTGGCACAGAGGTTGGCTCTATTTCCTTGCCTCAGGACTACCACCTCTATCATAAGGATCTGTTTTATTTGTTGCAACAGACTTTCAGAATAGAAAGTCTCAGCAGACTTATTAAACCGATCTAATCTATGTATCAAGAATGCAAACATGAATAAGCCATAGGAGAAGAGAGAAGATTTGGTGACAAGAACCCGCTGTGGACCAAATTTTCTTTACATCATCCCATGGAATTATTCCCCTTGGCCTTCTGACACAAGCTGACAGGTCTATCCAGGTAAAAATAAATTTTATCAAATCAGAAAATAAAAGTCAATATACCACCTCAGAAAAGTGGAAGGGTTTGCAGGAGAATGACACCAATACAGATTGTTCACCTTCCTTACAAGTTCTCTATGGGTTAAGACACAGTCCAATTTTGTTTCCTCAAAATACTGCATGCAAGCAAAATCTAAAGTAAATTAAATCTCATTAGCCTTCAAAACCAAAATACTGTAGCTTCAAAATGTTTACACTGTAGCACAAACAATTGAGCACGGCAAGCAGTATGAGCACCCAATAAAGCTGTACTTCGACAAACAACCTCCCTACAAGTGTGCAAAACCTTGCTACTAGCACTCTCATCAAAGATAAAATGGAGTCTTCTCTAGATGACGTTTGTGCAGCTGTTAAAAATTTTATTTACTCTTGTAAATGATTTTGAAAAAATATTAGGGGGCATTGCTTACCACCTGTATGCAACACCTTGCCATCTGCTGCTGAAGACTCATTTTCACCCTCTTTAACGTTGCTGATGTTGTCTTTTTCAAGCAGTCTGTCCACCATGGCAATAAGGCAGTTCAAACTCTTTGCCACATTGGCCCACACCCTGTCCTGAAAAGAGCAGAATTATCACTGCATGTTACTGAAGAAGATTTAAAAAAAAAAAATAAGAAAAAGAGAAACAATAGTAACTTATTAATCCCTTAAAGTCAAGACAGACATGTGCAAATTACTAGAAATATTAGATGTCAGCATGACTGTTTCTCTCATCCTTCAGCCTATCACCAACTAAAGCCTTTTTTTCATGGAGATTTTTCTTGCAGTGTAAATGAACTCAAACTCTTGAAGTTTTATACACTGGAGAACACATGCTTCAAACTTGACATGAAAATACAGACAAAGTTTCAGGTCTAATAGCAAGGAACTGCGCAGTTTGTCTGTTTAAATGATACCTTAAGAGTACAGACACACTCAAAGCCTTGGCAAATCAAACCTTGTGTGAGACTGCCAGTTTTGTCATAGTACTTAATAAACTCTTTTTGATAATTTAACATATCCTGTATTTTATCACATCAGCTACTCTGCTGAAGCAAAGGTTGAATTCAAGGACTAGAATGAGAAACTTGCTGTCACGGCATGTTTATTAGGTAACACAATTTCAGTTTCCTTGTTCACATTTCACATAAACTGTGACCATCATACTTAATTGAGTTTATAATAAATAAGAGAATTACAGACGTAAGAGTGGTAGAAGAACTTCTGCATGAGCAGAGAACAAAAAAAAATGATGCAGAGTATAAGAAAGAGCTGTTATGGAATAGGGATATAGGGAGTCTCTTTCAGGTGCTGGATGCTGCAGAAATCAAAGATCTTGCACCTACTTCTACAGCACTAAAGGAGGAAAAAATACAAGAAATGAGGCTGTAAACAAGACACACAATCATACTGAAGTGAAACCACAAGAAACCCACAGAAACCACTCTCCCAGGTCCATGTTTCAATGCTGAGTCATTCTGAAAATAATGCAGAGCAAGTTTGCTTGAGGGCCAAAACTGGGAAGATAATATCACTAGTTTGTTTTGTACTTTACAGTGCCAGAAGCATTATGTATATGCCAGGTCTTCAGGCACAAAAATCAAGTTGCAAAAATAACAAGAGAGAAGGTTAAAGAAAACTGAGTTTTACTCAGAGAAATACCACAGCTCCATATAAATTGCAACACTTGGATTTTGAGCGAAGGCAAATCTAGAACTACTACTAAGGCAAACATTTAAATCTAATGTTACTTTTCAATTATATGCCACACTTAAGCCTCACTAGAGGGATCTGATCTTTCCCTGTTCCCTCCTTCTGAGGACACAACCTGTGACAAGGGCACTCTGACCTAAGAGACATCAGATGGGGCTGCAGACAGAAGCATGGACTTGCCCAGCCTGTACAACAGAGTTCCTCTCCTCCAGCTCCCCAAACCTGGTTCCTGGAGCATTCTTGTGGGCTACCTTAAGAACAATGAGCATCCAGTTTATAGGTGAACATGGAAACAATGGTTTCATTTTCTCCCTAGATAAACCTATGATTAACCATACAATGAAAAAGATACTGTTGATTTATAAGGGACAAGAAGTTGGTCACACCCAAACAGAACTGTATTTATTCCACAACTATTTTAAGTGCTGCATGTACAATGCAACATGTGGAAATATCTGTACCTGTACATGAAACAAACCATTAGACCCATGAGTATTTGATATTTACATGCTTAGATACAATTAAAAGTCAAAAGACGGAGGGCAGGTATAGATTCCTTCAAAAGTTTCCTCCTGTGTGCACCTCAAGCAATCCTGAAAAACATTTACAATATATGTAAAACTGATTTTTACCACCCACAAGCATAATTTTGGGCAGAAAGGTTCTATGAAGAGCAGTGAAATATTGAAAATATTAAAAATTCTGGCCCCAAATATCAGGAAGTTTTACTAGCGAGTATCAGGGAACTTCAGAGCTTCCAGTCACTGGAAGTTGCTGGAATATGCAACTCAAGTTGCTCAGTGAGGCTCCAGCAGTGCAATTTCCCTTTACTCTGTCTGCTGGCAGAGTTTAATCCCCACACAAAAAGCATTAAGCTCTTCATGAGCATCTGGAGTTATTGCACAAGCAACACAAATATGAGCCCTTGTTTCACTCTGGAAAGAGCACTTGTCTCTTTTCAAACCAACTATTAACCCAGCACTGATATCTACGAGATTATGTCTGTGCAATATTCACACAAACATTCCCTGAGGGTTTAGAAGCAAAATTCATAAACATCTGTAGACAGAAAGCTCACTCTTATTACCATGTATCTGGCATTTTACATACAAGCAAGAGAGAGGGAGCAAGGGGTCTGCCTCACTGCTCTTTTTCTCCACATAGGAGGTTCTTGGGATTGTGGGCAGGTAGAAAATGTAAAGCTATCTATCATTCATTGAGATTTTATTCTGTCTGCACCAAAGGAGGTCACATCTTTTTAATAAGGCTGTTGAAATTCTAGAGTTTGGCAGGAACGATTTTCAAGTAAAGATTCAGTGTCCAATCAGTGAAAATCAAGGGGCTTTCTATGATTCTCCACAAGAAGAAATTGATCCATTTAATATTGACATTCTTTACTATTTCCAGAATATTTTCCTGTAGTCTAGCACACTTTCCACCATAAGTAGTCTATTTTGAGTTTGCCCAAGAACAATCTCACAAGTGATCACTTTACAGCATGTACCAGGTTAAGGATAAAACAAAGTCCATGTAGCCTCTTAGGCAAGCATTCTAATAAACCCTCCGTGTAAAGTGAAGGATCAGGAGAAATATTTCTTGGTACACTGAAATACTAAGACGCTAGTTTCCTAAGCAGGACACTCTTCCCCTAATCACAGGTTTCCCATGCTGGATCCATGTGGATGGTAAGCCTGTGGTATGGAAGAATGAGAGACACAAGATCCATCTCCCTCGCACTGCTGCTTAAGTACAAAAATCAAGGCAATGACAGGGAAGGCGGAAATCTAGAAATGGGCTTGACCCCATTGAGGCAAGGCAGTGCCACATTTACATCTTCTACTTGTTCCAAACTTCAGAAGCCATCTGGAATGCTATGGAGTCCTGGGTCATTTTAGAAATGACCACAGTCGCACTTCTACTGTCACCTCTGCTGTGGCACTGGCAAACAGAGGTGCACACTGAAAGACGTAAAGCTGGGCCTTGGCATCAGTGAAAGCTGGGCACTTCTCCTAGGAAAATTAAAAATGAACCTGTAAAATAGTTCTCTTTCATTCACAAAACCAAAAAAAAAAAAAAAAAAAAAAGTAATTAGTTTGAAAGGATCGTTAAAAAATAGGACAGCTTTCTCATTTCAGAGAGCAAGATACTCTTTTCTGTCACTGCACCGAACTTGATGTCTTCCTTCTAAACTCAGCCCGCCAGTGGAGACCCAGAGGCTGTCTCTTTGTTTTTAAAGGATTCTCAGCCTTTTTTAAATTCTTCACAGAGCTCTTCAGTCATTTCTTGTCCCTTCATATATGCCACTGCAGTTGTGTGCTTTACTTGTGCCAGGCATGACACAGCAGTGTCTCCTTCATGTAAGTGGATATTCAGATATTTCCTTAAGGTCCTTTTGAGCTCTGTTCAGAGGTAATACCTTTAGTAATGTGTATGATTAACACCCCCTTGTGCTGTGGGACACACATCAGTCTTTCAGCCCCATGTCTGATCACCACATCAGCATTTGTACAGAGCTTATTGGAAATGCCATTTTATCTGCTCTTTGTAGCTCCAGCCCTGTAAAGCAGTCAGAAGTGTAGAGCAGAGCCAGCTCCAAGTGGCAGTGTGCCCACCTTTTCTTGTATTATACATGAAAACCTGCTTTGTGCCATCCTGCAGAGAGGTTCTAGGATAGAGAAGCAGCTGGAGAGAGGAGAAGAGAATATCTACCCAGAGGCAATGTAAAACTCCCAAGTTAAATATTTTTCCTTCAGCAGTGATGCTTTCCTGCTGCTTGTGCATAGTGCACCAAAATAAATAGCTCAACCCATAACACTGTCCTGACTCTGGGATAAGTCATCTTACTTCTGTGATGGTCATAAGGCAACACATTCATGTGAAGTAGATGGAACAGGGTCAACTTAAAGAATTAAGGATTTAGATTTTAGGCAAAACAAAAATTCCAACTGCAAAATGTAACACTAGTGCTTGATAACAGTGAGAAAAAAACCCCACAGCAGCAAAGGAGGATAGAGCATGTGCATGAGATTGTGCATGCAAAGCAATGTATCTCAAAGTTTTCTCCTTTATAGTTGAGTTTCACAGTAGATGAAGTATTTTTTCAAATTTTCTATGCATTTGTTCTTTCTCTTTCCATCATGCTAATGACAATTTGATTATTAAAACTCATATTATTTATCACCTCAGCTGACAAAAAGAACTGAAATCTATCCAAAGTATAACCATTCAAATTCAGAAAAAAATCACAGAATTTCTCCAGGATTTATACTGTCTCAAGCTTGACAGTGACTCTGACTCAGTTTAACTTAGAAAACAGTAAAAGATACACTTAATTTTGAAACAAGATAATCTTACTTATTCAGCAGAAACAAATAAATACTGTTTAAAATGACCCACTTACAAAATTTAACAGGTGAGGATCAAGCCCCTGGCAGATTTTTTTCATCAGTAAAGAAATACAGCAAAACTATCTTCTCTTCAGAGATGCTAAAGTGCAGTATTAAATTAAAATACAGCTTCCACAAAGTGCCACTTTCTCCAGTGCAAAATTTCCCTCTTTTATGAAAGCTATTGTGTTATTTACATTTCTGAATGTTTCAACAGCTGAAAATAAACATTTTGGCTTTAGTTCAAGGAAAGAACCCCTATTCCAGCTCCTCAGGTTGTTGAGAAAACAAGAAAAAATGAATTAAAGGCTCTAAAACTGGAGGACAAATGAAAGAGTGAGTTATTTATTGTTTAAATCTCATGACTACTTAATGCATGGGGCTGGAAATAATTGCCTTTCTTCTAGAAGAAATATGTTCTTCTTCCTTTATTTTTTGTGTGGATAAAAATTACAGTTCAAATGCAATATCATAGCTCACACAAGTTATTAATTATTTACAATAGTGATGAATATGCTGGCATCCTTTACATTTATGAGAATACAGTGATGAACTCAAAGTATGAGGCTGGACTGAATAAAACCAGCTTGAGTATAAATGTAACAAAGTAACAGATCTATTATGAAGACATCTACCAAAATAATTGATTTATAAAATCTCAGCCATATAAATAATACGTATCTTTGAAAGACATGCTAAGAATATTAAAATCTATAAGTTACATTTAATTCTTTTACACAACCTCACACACCCTCTAAGGACAGAGTGTAAGGGCAAAGGGCTCTCTTCTGCTGAGTGTTAATTCATGTATATTTGAAATGGTTACAGCCTGAGGGCTGGAAAGGAGTGTTGCAGGGGGTGGGGAAGAAAAGAACATTTCCCTCTGAACAGCATATCCTTAAATATGCCCAACTAGCAAAACCACCCCAAGTAAGAACAAAGCAAGACTATTTTTCTCTCTGGGCAAGAAGACACTCATCATCTTCACTGTTATATGCACAACCAGGCAGTCTCAGAGCAGCACACTGTACTTGGGAAAATCCTTTGAGTTTAGCTTCAAAACCTATGATGCATCTAAAAAGCACAATTTTACGGTTCTGCACCCCTTCCCCCCTGCAGTTACATGTCACAAGGACACTTAGGGCTTGAGCTTGTTTATGGTGATTTGTGGAGTTTTGCACTGAACACTGACCAAGGGTTTCTGGCTACTTACCCACTCTTCCTCATCATACTCAGAATGATGGGGTATAGAGTCCTGCCTTTTAATCTGAGAAGGATGCTCCTGGTGCTGTGCATCAGCCCCTTCTTCTGCACTGTTTCTAGGCACAGCTGGCTTCTTGAGGACACAGCCAGGCCGGGCTGTGTACAGTGCTAAAAGGGCACTTCTGACCAGCTGGTCCTTGAATGCATGCACGAATAACTCCGTCTAGGAAAAAAACAAACGAATGAAAAGGTTAGACCAAAGAATGCAGCAAAGTGTGTAACACTGAATTACCCTAGGCAGAGAGAGTATTTGTTTCAGGCCTGCCTGGGAAGCAGAAAACAAAGTAGGCCAACAAATAATGAGGGACATTTCAAGGGTTTTAGAGAAATCATCACATTCTACAATTCCAGTTCTCTAAGGATTAACACAGGAGTACATTATCTATCATAAAGATCATATACTTTTCACATTTTACTCAAATTCCAAATTTTGCCTCAGAGGCAAGCCTCACCAAGAAGCAGTTCCAAGAGTAACCAACCATAGCACAATAATTTCTGAGTGAGTGTTAGATAAAACATCATTAACCAGTTTAATCATCTCTCTGAATAAAATCCACCACTCTACACTGCTGAAATAGCAGTACCTGCAAAAGAAGTGTTTCCAGAGATAAATTTAATTTACTGTAGGTATCAACTCAGATATCAGGGTAGGTGACACCTGATTTCAAGCTTGATTTTTTGCATATTTTAAAAAAAGGAAACTCTGAAGTACAGTAATTTCACACTAATAAGCTGCACCTGGTTATAAGCCGCCAGGAAGAACACGGAATTTTTCCATGTATAAGCTGCACCGGCCTATAGGCTGCACCTTTCTTTGGCAGGGTCCACATGCAACAAAGTCACGCTGCGGGCCCGACGCCCTTCACCCGGCCTGAGCTTTACGCAAACATGGTAGAGAAATAAGAGCCCGACAGGAGCCGTAGCCGGAGCTGGGCTGCTTTACGCAAACGCTGTAGCGGAATCGGCTCACCTATGAATCCAGGTGAAAAAAGGAAAACACTACAAAATCCAGAAAGAAATAACGCACTTTTATTAAACTT
>VRYO01000180.1:419575-503556 GCA_009812075.1 Sialia sialis | reverse complement strand
CGACAGTTGAAAAGCCTCTCCCAGCTGCTCTTTGTTCGGACATCCACGTGCAGAGTCTTTCTTCGAGTTCCAGCCATCTCGTTTTACAACCATGAAAACTTTTCGTACTCTTAGTAGCAAGATGTAATTGATCTTCCTGTTGTCTCCACCTTTGCACCATCGACTCATCAATGTTGAATTCTCTAGCTGCAGACCTATTCTCATGTTATTTTGCATGGACAATTGCTTGCAATTTTAAATCTGCATTGTAGGCAAGTCTCTTCTGTGGCAGAGCCATGTCTACGAAGCGTGTCTGAACTCTCAGACTGGCGGGCTTCAAATCTCCGAGTGCCTCAAATCTCATGTCCCATGCATGAAATCTCAGGGCGCTGCATCCAAAAAATAGAATAGTAGTTCCTGCTGCAGCCCCCCTGCCCCCAGTGCGCCTGAAGCCACAGCTAGCCAAGAAGCTTTTATCTGACTGGTTTACAGTGGTCAGAAATGCGCGATTCATCGAAATCGTGCCTGCCACACAATCCCCTACTAGAAACAATCTAGCCGAATCAACTGCAACACGTGCAGCTGAGTGTCAGGTAACTTCTGGGTTGGCAATTCTCCGGAATTGGTCCTTAAATAAGCTGCACCTGGTGATTAGCCGCACTACTGGGGTAGGCTTGGTTCCTCAGTGAAATAGGTGCAGCTTATGAGTGTGAAATTACTGTCGTTTTCTCAGGTCTTCTGAGGCTGCTATTCAATCTCTGTATCATTTTTCTATGTTGGCTGTTACAGCTGGGATTTTACTGTATTGTTAAAATCCTTCAACCTCCCTGCATTCCACCTCAACAAGGAAAGTAAATGCTTCCTGCATATGGGCGTCACCATGTCCAGGTTGTCACTATGCAACAGCACTTGCTGCTGCCACCTGTGTGCCACACAAGCCCCATCTCTTGTGTCTCAAACATGGGGCCCATCTGCCATGGGAGACTTGTCTTATTCACTCCATCAGCTGGCAGAACCTATGGAACAGGAGCAGATGAGGTGCAAGGATGCTTCCTTTCACTACAGGCAGTAATAACTAACAAAGCCATGGTGACAGCTTCAGAGAGTCCAAATTTTAGTTATTTCAACAACATTGAGCAGGGTTCATCTGTCTAAGCAGGGACAGATTGCACAACCTGCTGCCACAGCACATCCCACCCAGAGCTGCCTCAGACAGAAGTCCTGGTTTGCAGGGAATGATGAAAACTTATTTCACAGCACAATTATCTGGATTTATTTATCCCAGGTCAGTGGGATTTAGTTCCCTTCCTATTTTCACAGAACATAGTGGATTGCCATGTGCAGGCAGATTCAGGTGCTGAAGTGCCTTTGTGCACATAGTCTTAATTAAACAGGGATGTGGGAAAGTATGTAGGTCAGTCAGAGGATCCAGCCTAAATAAGCAGGAAGTTTTAGAAATAAAGGTTGCCCAGACAAACTTCATTCAGCCCTTATATGCTGCTCATGCAAAAGCTGGAGAAAAAGTCACAAAAAGACCCCAAACCAAACAAGTTTCAAGCGTCAGTATTTCCCTGGAAATTCTGAGAAATCTCCTGGAAGTCTTTCTCCCTGTTGCTGCACTTCTATTCTTATCCCATCCCTTTTCCATACTACCTGCTCCTCTTTTGTATGCATCCACTCCTACTCAACTTCTTTTTCTTGCCTTCCTGTCTCAATACCCTCTCAAAAGTTTACAGATATTTAAGATAAAAAAGGCTTTAAAAATTGATGATTTTCTTAAGGCTCCAGCTGCTGGGTTAGGTACTTGAATGACAAATTTCTGCTTTTTCCCATTTTCATTATGTTTAGGAAAAAAATATTTTCTGAATGGTTGTATGTGGAAAGGCTGAAAACTTTTACTGCAAATAAATCTCTACAGTTTTAAAAAGAAGAACCTCAGGCACATCTAATATAAATTATTAAGTTTTAGACCTGACTTGGGATTCTTTAGACTTGGCAACACTTCTCATCTCCCTGGCAATTTTACCAGACCCATTCCTTTTCCTCTTTACCAACTCGGTGCCTGAGGGAAAGGGGGTTTTCTAACAGCTTTCTTAGATGTAGCCCCTCAGGACTGTCTCCTCATGGTCCTGCATTGCTCTGCAGGACAATTTCAGTTTTCTACATTTCCAACCTCCAGATGGTGCATGCTCAGAGAATTATTTAGTCTTTGGGGAATAGTGCTATCAAACCCTACCATTCTTTGCCTTACTGTGGCAAATTAAGATTCAAGCGGTTGTGCAGTAACCCCAAAGCTCCTCTTCAAAACTCTTCTAGAGTTCCATATGAAGAGAGTTGAAACTCCATTACTTATCTATCCTTAAAAACAGCAATATAATGGCTTTACTCAGGTTTCATATCCATCTTCCCTACAATGTCTGTCTGCGATCATTTCAGGTCTCTGGACCAGGCATGATAGGCTCAAAAAAACCTTGAAATTTCAGGAAATTGTGGGTATTGGATAACTTGATGTAAAGGATGTCCACTGTGACTGCAATGTATATTAGGTAATGATCTAAAAAGTTTAAGTAATATAATTGAATAGAAATATTTTATAGAGAAAATTAATTTTTAAAAGAAAATCAGTACAGAAGTGAGACTCCATTTTTTCATGCAGAAACTAAAATGATTCTGTAATTAAATTCCATTCAGGGATCCCATTGGTTTAACAGCAGTCTATATTTTAACCTCATTTTCTAACAGCTCAGTAGAGCTAAATTTGCAGAACATCACTATTTATGAAATTGCATTGAAATCACAAAACCAGTCTATACAAAGAAATGAAAACTTTGCAAATTCTTTTAGATACTCTGCTAAAGAGTATTTCTGCAAACAAAGATAGACATAGCTGGAAAATGAATTTATCAAGCCTTCTGCAAGCTGCAAAAGCTGATACACTTGTCGACAGCTAAAGGCTTCCTTAATCAATTAACAAAGTGATGAAAAAAGGTTAGTCTCAGGAAAACACTAGAGTAAATTGCAAATTATATATGGAGAAGTAAAACCATGCTTAATATGAGAAAATAAGCTCAATTTAAGAAGCAGCAGTGGAATTATTTAATTTTCCACTTTTCAACCCATGCAGCCAGTCCTTCCATTTCCAACATGAACACTTAAATGTAATTCACATTATTGATAGCTCAGATTTACTCACTGCTACCTAGTAATCATAGAAAGAATTATTATATATATCAAGTGATATGTTTTTTAATAAAACTTGTGGAATTTAATCACCAGGCAAATAATTTTTATGACTTCTTCAAACAGCTGTTTAATTTCTAAATTTTTATCAAGTTAAAACATAAGAGCATTTATTTTTGACATATAAAAAGTATATGAAAGATGGAGTAGCAGAAGCACTATGTATGCCTCAGGAATACAAGTAGGTATCATGCAATTATATTCAGCAGAGCATGTGCTACTCCATCTTGAATATAAGCAGGAACACTCTGATAGTCTTGGTTCTCCAGTACTGTAGCAGATTATACAGAGAGATTATTTTAAGACATCAATATAAGGCTTTGAATTAACTATGAGTGATCTAATTTCGGTACTGTGTGGGTTCACTGAGTTTAGGGCTTTGAAATGGTACTTCCCTTCCCTGAAATTGTCTCTTGGTCTTTCCTCCCCATCTCTCTTCTCCTTTTTATAAGCAGCTGTCATACCACACTTGCTTCCTCAGCAATCCACCCTATTTCTCCATTATCCTTCTTTCCCTAAGAGTAAATTTAGTAACAGACAGGGAAGAGGTATTGAACCACTCCTGGTGCACTTGTTTAGACAACTGGATTAACCTCTTCCAAGCAAAAAGCGGAGACTGGACAGATATCCATGGAGTACAATGGGT
The DNA here is from genome assembly GCA_009812075.1 of Sialia sialis. Taxonomy (NCBI): domain Eukaryota; kingdom Metazoa; phylum Chordata; class Aves; order Passeriformes; family Turdidae; genus Sialia; species Sialia sialis. The sequence continues at coordinate 499,691 of VRYO01000180.1, read as the reverse complement.
GAGACTCCTTCTGGGAACCTGAGCTCATGTACTAATAGCAATTTAATCCTGGCCCTGAAAAGTTGATATGCACATGCACAATTAAATCACCAGCTATAAATGTAAAATATCTATGGCTTTTGCAAACAGAATGAATAATCTTTTTTGGTCCTTTTCTATAGCCAGTCTGCAGCAGGCCATGGTTCAAGCAGTGATTTAGTACCACGGCTGCCTGCAGCCCCTCTGAAATCATCCCCTCCTCCTGCCCAGAGGCAAATGGCCAGAGCAAACACACACATCCCTTAGCAACCACGCTTTGGCTCTTTGGCACAAACATTTCTTTGTCTGATTTGCTTTACCTGTGCATGCAGATTTCTTTGAACTATCCACTAACAGAGGAGCTCCACTTGTTCTACGCAGAGCTAAAAGTGCCCTCCTGCATGCACAGGTACACTATAATTGCTACAACCCCCCTCCGTAAATTCCTAAATTCCTCTCTTTCATTTCCAGGCTGAATTCTGCTTTCTTTTGTTATCCCTGACATTCACACTGACTCCAGTGTTCTGTGAGTTACTGTGGATTTACACATCTGCAACTGAGGGCAATGTTTCTCTCCCCCATGGATCCTCAGCAATGTCTTCCCAGCAAGCGGCCAAGCTGAATATTCAGATTTGAGACTCTCTCATTGAATGAGGAACTGCTGGGATAACGGTGCTCAACAGACCACAAGGAATGTCACTTCCCAATAGCTGAAGATATATTGAAATGGTTATTGATTCTGCTATTAAGCCATACTGGGATCATGTTACTAAAGAGGTGGAGCAATGGGAAACTCTTCACAACCTCTCAGGTCATAGCTAAATGCTTCATCCTTTTATAGGGCAACATATGCTGGGAAGTACCACAGGCTTCAGCTCATCTCCATTATCAGTCTGTGAGACAGGCAGGAAATATTATCTTCCCTAATTTAGACCTAAAGGAACCAAGATGAGGAAAAGCCTACAGCTAGAGATGGATATAATAGGAGAAAGAGAATTAAAATTTGACATCTCCTGGAGCCAGCTTCCCAGCTTCTCCTTCCAGGCTGCATCACCATTTCTGACCATCCTGTCACTGGAAACCTTATACATAAACCTGGCTTGAACTACCTCCCATAAACAGCAGCAGCTTGAAATATAACAGAAGGAGAATAAAAAATAATGATTTCTCATACTACAAAATTATTTATAAATTTTGAGAAACTCCAGGATGTAGCCACTAGAAGATAAAGAGGATACATGAAATTTCAGTAATTTCACAATTATAAGCCACACCTGATTATAAGCCGCACGTCCCGGTAGCTGGGCAGACAACGGGATTTGTCCATATATAAGCCGCACCTGAATATAAGTCGCACTTTTTTTAAAAAAAGGCAATGATCCATGTGTAACAAAGTAACAAATTAGTAACAGAATCGCTGCCAGCGGGGTTTGGTGTCAGGTGCTCAAGTTGCAAACAGTTTTCATAGACCAGCCAAGCCTTTAAAGGTAGCCCCAGGCACACTCCCTGGCCGGCTCTCACTTCTGGGTTGGCATTTTGCTGAGATTTGTCCATAAATAAGCCACACCTAAATATAAGCCGCACTACTGGGGTAGGCTGGATTCTTCAAGGAAAAAGGTGCAGCTTATAATCGTGAAATTACTGAAGTCAATTACACTTTTAAATAAAAGCAATATTAATAGATTTCATTAATTTTCTATATGGAAAGCCTACAGAAATGCTAAATAACATTATTTTTCTAATAATAACATTTTAATGCTTTTTTTTAGCTGAGTTTATTTAATATTTGCTGATGCTGTGTAAATCAGTTTATGCAGAAACCCTCCTTCCCCCCAGCAGTTAGAGAGACTAGATTATTCCACTTCCCATTGCAGTGAAGATTTGAATCTTACTTTTTCTGAAAGCAGCTTTAAAGAATTCTTCAAGCTGTCTGGAGAACGTTGGCTTGCAGAACTAAGCAGCAGGTCTGCATGGCTTGATATGAGAGGTTGCAGATGGTTGATGTTGCTGAGAACTTCTTTTGCCTTGGCTGTGTTTTCAGGTGAATAGTAAATACACTGGTATCCAGTGCTGTGATAACAAAGAGTCACAATGTCAAATTCATTTCTGCCATTAATAGCAATGCTTACTCTGCTAAAAACCTTACCATTACTTCTGCAAAAAAAAAAAAAAAAAAAAAGAAGAAGAAGAATAAAAAAAAAGCCACATGCCTGAACTTTATAGATACCACTGAAATGCTCATGTCTTTAAGAGTAAAAACAAATTTTTCCTTGAACTGTAGCATAAAATAGACTGCCCACCATCAAATGCTCCATGTAGTACAGCACAAAATTCCTTTGAGTGACTGAACATAACCCCCCTGCTCCCCATATTTTTATGTGTTTCTTTCAAACACTGTAATTCTAGAGGTAGGAAATATTTGAAAAAGTCGGGTAATAACACCAAAGAGCATAAGGCTCCTTATTTTTCCTACTGAACTCCCCAACAGAGTACTAACTACCTCACTAAGTCTTTCAAAATGGGCCATTAATGTTTAATTGATCAGTGGCCCACACTGTGTTTTGATTAGCCTCAGTGATGTCCAGGAAGCGATGACAAACAGAATTTTCTCCAATAAAAAGCAGGTGCCTGATTTGCAAGAATAGACACAGAAATAAGCTGTGAAAGTTATTTACTTCAAAATTCCTTCTTTAATCTATTCAAACTACTGCAATTCTTTTGCAGGACTTCTTCTATCCCTCTTTCCTCCTCCCCCATTACTAATTATGCAATATCCATCTCAGACAGCATGCACACACTCACTGGCTCTTGCTGTCATGCACAGCTGCTCACCTGAACCTTTTGTAGATAACTCTTTCCTTAAAAAAAGCCCTGCTTCAGTCTTTCAGAGAAACTAACTAAAATCTTTTGCAGCTTCAGATTAAGACAGGAATAAAAGAAACTAAACACCTGCTGGCACATCACCAGTGCTAGAAGAATGTACATACGTACAGCTAGTTCTGTTTGTATCTCCCTTCTGTCTCTTGTGTTTTTTTGTCATAAGCGCTTCAGTCCCCTCAACCCTTTCACCACTGATTTCTTTAATTTTGCATACCAAGACCCAAATATTGACACTTGTGTAATCCTCATGCATTGCACTTAATTTCAATCTTTTTTCCAGATCTTTCCACTCCCCCAACTTCCCCTTTGTGTCTTCTATTGAATGACTTCCAGTTCCTTCTCATCAGTTTTTTACAAATTAGAAATTAAATCTTGATGGAAAATTCAGCATTTTCTATGATTTTGGCAAATAAGGATAGCTTCAAGCAGTCTTAAAATTAAGGCTCTTGCTTAGCTGAGTTACTGTCCCGAATTCCCCAAATCCCATTCTATTTTTCTGTCTTTCACCAGTTCTTCATTTCTAGATACAATTCTTTGCAGAGGCAGTCAGGATGAATGGCACCCAAGTGAGTAAAGCTCAGCCATACTACCAGCCACATATAAATTATGATGCATTTCCAATTTACATGAGCTACTAGACTCGTGTCTAATAGAAGTCATAATTCTGAGTATTTCAGCAGAATGAATCATATAAACTCTATCCTAACAAATAAGGAAAAATAAAGCAAAAAAAAAAAAAAAAATCTCTGTCCCACTGGGTAATGAGGAAACTGCCACAGTTCTACCTTTGAGGTGGTCACACTGTTAATGAGATGGACTTCCAGAGTCAGACCTAGCACTGCATTCACTAGAACACTCAAGCCACCAGGCTCAGTAGACAGAGAAGGGACAAAGAGTAATAGTCTATGTTAACTGAAGTGAAGACATAGTCTTAAAAGTCTTGATACTTTAACTTCCCATCAGGCTTCTCCCTCCCTTTATCAGACAGTCTTTTTTGCAGGCTGAATCTGGTTAATGCTGTTATCAAGCTCACCATGCACATAAATCCCAGATAATTTTCACTCATCTCCCACAGCTCTAAGCTTCACTGAATATTGCAGTAGAAAAGCTACAGACATCGCTGTAAGAAATAAGGGAGAGTGACACTAAAGATGTGGGCAGTTCTCACTGCAATAAAGTAAATCATAGCTTTTAAGTAAAAGAATTAGTGAGGAAAGGAAGACTCTTCAGAACGAAGTGTACTACCAGACCTCATTATTTGGCTAATTTAAACATTTCTGGAACTTCAGAAAGCATGACACAACTTCAAATATTTTGTTTCTCTCATAATTTGCGGGCAACTTCCTCCATCCTCCTAGGAAAATGTGTAATTATGTTTTCAGAAACAACACATTTGGGAGTATTTGAAGTTTCTGTTGTCTTCATGCTGTTAAATCTATGACTAGCTGGGATTTTCTGTGGCCTTACCCTTAATGAAAAGATATTATAAGACAGTGACATTCCCTCATCTACAACTTCTAAAGCTTACTGCTGCATATAGCTCTGGTATGTAAGTACTATTAGTTAGAAAAGCCAGTTGCCGATAGAACTTACAGAGAAACTTTTCACAGCTGCCCTAAGGCAGAAACTAGATGAAACTTTTGCATTAGGCTAAAGGCCACATGGGTAGGTCCAGTGCAGAGTATCAGCAGCATAATGAAAACCTACCTCTGATATGTAAATTATGACTCACGTACCTTTTGAAAAACTCTATAATAATGCCTTCTGGGTTAAGTTCCAAAGTCTTCACTATGCATATAAAACCACATTTGTTCATTTCCATACATTGGCACCATCATTAACTATGAACATGTGACTGTCAGCAGTCATTTCAGTTTTAAAATTGCTTTAAGGACATTCACGTGTAAATTGATATCCTGGGGATTGTTTAGATCACATATCCATTTTTGGTTTTGGTTTTGTTTTGTGCCCAGAGTAGTCACTGCCTCCTCTGGGATTATTGTGATGGGTGAGGGACATCTTGGGATCCTGCAGGGCTTGGGGGCCAAGGGCTGCTCTTCCTTCTGCTGGGGTGATTCCCACTGCTGCCATACAGTACGGTGCCTCTGACTGAGTATCCTGTTGCCCTAAGGTTTTTGACTATTTCTTTACTTTCTTTTTCATTTGGCACCAAGACTGGGGCTTGCTGGTTTGTTTGGGAGCCCAGGGCCAACGTGGAGGCCTCCCACTCAGGCTGTTCCCTCTGCATGGTGGCCCAACCCTAGGACAACCATTGCTGGTGAGCTATCCAAGGGAGACACCTCCTGCCCAGCCCTGCTGTTTTCTGCTGCTGCTTTGGGATTTTTTCTACACTTTAACCTGACATCCTGTGTCCACTCCAACCCTGAAACTCCTGGCATGGCTTCAGGGTTTTTTGCCAAACTTAGTCACCCAGGTGTGATCACCTCTGCTGTTCCCGCCTGTTGCAGTCCATTACGTGACCTGGAGGGGCACTGAGACCAGCTCCTTCCCGTGGCTGTGCCAAGCTAAGCCCTTCCCTCCTAGGGCACCATGGCAGGCTCCTTCCCGTGGCTGTGCCAAGCAAACCCTTCTCCCCTCTCTCCCTCCCACCACGGAGCCGCTGTGGCTGTGTGGGGAGGCGGCCGAGCCACAGCGCCCCCTGCTGGAGCGGGGGAATCATCACCCATCCTGCCCGGCCAGGAGCCAGCAGCGCCCCCTGCCGGCTGTGCCCGGAACTGCACCAAGGGGAAAGTGCCAAGAGAAGGAGTAGGTGGGTTCTGGTTTGGTTCTGTTATTCCTTTTTTCCATGTCTGTGCCTGAAAGCCCTGCAATTTCAAAGTTATAATAATATGGAGGATAAGGGGTCATATTTTGCATTCCAAGGGAGGTTCCCACATTCCTTAGCAGATGCCTGTCTCTCAAACCAAGACATTAGAATAAATACTAAATTGGCTACATTTTAAATTCTGGATTAACAAATTTTTTGCCTGAGAATAAATAATGCAATATGGTAAATTTCTAATTTCTAATAAACCTCTGAGTTACTCCACTCCTGCTGTTAACTATGTAATTTGTGTCACTTAGTTAAATTGTCACCATCTGGGACTGGCTTAAAATTTTCCAACAATGAACATTTGACCTCTCATTTTTCACAGCCAAACCCACAGCCATTAGCATCAAGAACACAGTTAAAGCACAGACAGCAAGTGCATCTATCCCTGGATAACTTAAATTTTATGCCCATTACTGAAGATCCCGATTTAATGGCTTACTTATGGATCACATGTATTCTGTCAAAAGTGGGAATTTATGATCAAAAATAAATTGCTACATAAAAAACTCTAGATAATTCATAGTCTTACGAAAGTAAAATTAAGCCAGATGATCAGAGCTGAGGTTATGAAAACAGCCTTGAAAAAAACTAGAAATTTGAATTGCTTTGGTTTTTTATTTCCTTAAGATTCCCTTGCCACCTTGGAAATTCTAGTTTCGAATATAAGGAAAATGGAATGATGCTATTAGTTCTATAATTATCATCATTATCATCTATGATTATCTATGATTATCATCATTAGTCTATGATAATCAAATGTCCACAAATCCTTATCTTGAGGCAAATGGCTAAGGCTGTATGCACAAAATATTTCCTGCTGCTCCTCTATTTTTCTTCATTCTTAACTCTACGAAGTCCAATCTCTTTCTCACACACGTATACATGCAAAAAATAGGCTAAAGTGAGCAAGGAATAACATGAAAAATGTTAGGCATGACAGGCATTTCATTCGAGAACGAAGTTTACAACTAGCTCCAACACTGACCTTTATTATTTCAACATCTCTAAGACTTTCTGTGAAATGGTACCATTTCTGATTCCCTATAGAATGGAAATGGGTTGAAGGCTACAAAATTCAGGCAATAGGAATGCAGAATTTTAAAACAATAGTAAAATCTCTGGTCACCAAACAGGTATGTTACTGAAGAAACACACCTCATATCTTTACTAAAAATGCAGGCCTCAAACAGAAACAGTCCTTTTAGACTGCTCAAACACAAATTAAATTATTATCATTTTGGGAGGGAAAAAGCTTAACAGAAAATCCTTTTCAGTACTGTTCCAGTTATAACATTTTGTGACTTTAAAACAGGGTCATTTCCAGACAGCTTGCTAGAAACTATGAATAAAACCACAGTGAATCACAGCACCTAATGCAGCTTGTGGGACACCTCTTTTTCTTCATGGTTAGAGCCAGGGCGTTAAAAAAAATTGCAATCATAAATGGATGTGTTTTGGTTAAAACAGACATGATTAAATTAGATTTTGAATAAGAAAAAAAGTCCTTTGTGTATCTTGAAAGTGATTTATGAACACTTCAAGCAGTGAGGCATTATATGGGTATAACTTTGAGAATGTCTGATTTAAATGTTTCTGCACAGCTGAGCTCTGAAAACAATCATTTGCTGTGCCATCTAGACTGATGAGAAGACAAGCCTTTCCATTTTCTGGAAGGAAAAATAATCTATACTATCAAGCCAAAAAAGACTGCATCTCAACAACTGACTGACTTTCTCTTTTATACAGAAAAAGGAAAGGAAAAAATGAAAATTATATACTGATATGGATTAATGAAAATTATTCTAAAATAAATGCATATCATACACAAGTAATTAATATTCTGCAATTGTTTACCATACTTTAATCATAATATCTGTTATTTTAATGTAAATGCTATCATGCCTAAACAAAATTTAAAAAAAAATATCAATTTTTCCTACTTATCTTGTGAAATTCAGTATTTGCTACTAAAGGGACAGACATACTAGATCCATGCCTCATAAACTTGACTGATGTTTATAGTGGAAGGGCCTTTGATCTGCCTTTTTGGTACAGATGAAGAATAGTGAATGGGTTATAAAGCAATGGAACAGGTTTCAGATCACATATCAGAAAATTCTATATTTTTCACCTAAAAGAAAAGCCTTTCTTGCTCTTATTTCAGACCTTTTTTCAATATGCCTTTGAAAAAATTGAATATGACCTTCCTGACAGTAATAAATGAGAGATGAATTGCAAAAACTGCATTTCTAAAAAATATGATTATACGGGGCTTTCCCTTTGTGTCTGCACAAAGATTCTGTGCAGTACAAAACATACCAGAACTATCTTCAGATACACATTTTCCAGATTCTTCTGTTTGATAAACTTTCACAAAACATATGTCTCAGTCTTGTTTTTGTTTGGCAACTGAAAATGCTACCATATAACAGTTCCTCGTCTGTTAATTCCACAAGTCTAAGATTGAGCAAGAAATATTTTGCAATATGCTGACACTGCTGGATATTTTGATAATAATCTTTTAATAATCAGGTCAAAGACGTGCAAGGCATTCTGTCACTACTTGAAAGCTACCAGGATTGCCTGAGAACTAATCTCTTCCCACATCTTGCTCTAGGTCTTCAGCTCAGCCTAGAGGAAATGGCTGCTCAATCTGCATTTTATTATCTTTGTTCTATGTTCTGACTGATTTCTCAAGGTGTCACTTCTTCCTTTAACAAAATCTTCAGAAAATCTTCCCCCATTGTAAACCAGAAAATTTAACTTGCAAAAGGTGCCCCTGGGAACGCTATGTATCCTCAAAGCATCTTTATGCAGTGAAATAAACAGGTGCCTGCAAAATAACACTGTTGTCACCACAGTGAAATAAATTTCTCTAAGATTGGGAATGGTCCTTTCATGTATTCATTTAAAGCAGACCCTGTCCTGAATATTCATTAAGTGAGATCGTATTGAGAGCTTGCTTACCCCATCTTTCAACTCACACAAGTTCTTGAAGTTGAAAAACCAAAACATGGAGCTTTCTCTGAGTTGCCCTCAAAGATAGCAGGAAAGATGAATTTTGGAGGCTTCCTCCTTTCTGCTTTGTGGGAATTCACATACAGGTGACCATTTCCCCAGCTCTGGGAAGTGATTAGCTGAAAAGTGCAGTGCAGTGTTCTTAGTGCTCTAACTTGAGTTCACAAGCCTGATCCAGGCTCTTTTTAAAGAAAAGTCTGACAGGATAGTAACACAGCTAGTGTAGTTATATCAGCCTGAGGACAGACTTTTGCTTTTCCAGGAGAACCCAGAAATACAAAGGAAACTGTCACTGTAAACTTCTCACACCCTGTCCTTAAAAACTGCCAAAGCACACGGAGTTTCTGAGGGATGCAGAAAATCTAAGTAGCAGGGCAAAGGTAAGGTGACTCTTGAAATAAACCTAAAATGCCTTGATAGAACCTGCACAAAGCTCTCGCCCATCATCTCTCCCCTGTTACCAGCAAATAAAAAACATGGACATTGACTAGTGATGCCTGTGAGATACTGCAATGTGTGTCCTGCCAGGAATACATTCTCTTTCCTATAAGGCATTTTCTCTTTTCTCCAATAAGGAGAAATCACAGAGAATAATTTATCTCACAGCTATCCTCCCTTTTGGGAAGCAGCACTCTGTCAGCATGGACATGCTGCAGGACTGAGTTAGTGAGAAATGGTTCATTTCTGAAAGCTGAGCACTGTGAGAACTGTAATGTTCTTTATATCATATGACTTTAAAGGATTTTGTCTATTCTATGATTTATATCTTGCAGCTCCGGTAATAAATTATTATGATAAAAACCCACAAACCACTATTGCAACTGCATTCATCAGGTAGTAAAGGAGCAGACACTTTAAGAAATGTCTTTAGACATTTTCTTCAGGAGAAAACATGTACTTTGTAGGCCTCCATATGATGGGGATAAGGCTGCTCATATTAGTTTGCTGACAGCAGAATATAAACACAAAGTTCACTGATGTGGTTCACATGATCAATGATGTACACGTTTCATTGGCAGATTTCAGCATCAGAAATGGTCAGGGAAACAAAGGATCTTTGAAGATTAAACAGAGGTTTTAATATTGTATAGAGCAAGCAAGACCTCAATAAAACAGCTTTCAAAGCAACTAGATCTGCTGGGTTTTATCTGGTTTCAATATTGATGCCAACTCCTATTCAACCTAGAAGTCAACAGCAGATTTGAATAATTTCCCTTTTATTCTTTAAGATATGAAACTTCTTTGAGCATTGAACATAATGGATTTTCTGTGGATAATCTGATTATATCAATAATTATATCTATAAAATAACATTATATGATATTATATATTAATCTGTCTGACAGATATATCTGTCATGATAATTTAGATCAGAGTACTTCCTTCCTGCATTCTCTTTGGAATGCTGTAGCACCTCAGTTGCAGTCAGCAGCATCAGTTGAAGCACTGAGCAGTCACAACTATGGGTGCTGCCAGTGACAGCTGTGCCTGCTTGAAAATCTTAACAGCTATAGCAGCAAACACAAATACATCCAATTTTTAGTTAGGAAAAGATATAACTAACACTTCTGTGCGTGTTCAACAGTGAACAAAGCATTTCAGTTCCTCAATAAACTGAAACCTTTATTTTGATTAGTCTTATTTTGGCTTTCTGAAGAACAAGAGTAGTTTGGTTTTTCCAGTGTACTAAAAATACTTTTTTCTTAGCATACACCCAGGGCTGTCAGAAATAAAATTGCTACTCTAAGCTGCAGTTTCTGTATTTAAATATTGTCTACATGTACATTTCTCTTGGCACAAAAATTGCCAAACAGATACCTCATTCTGAACATCAGGTTTTCAAGCACTGGTATACCACCAGCTTCTTGAAATACAAGGGAAAAAAAAAATTACAATTTTGAATCGATATGGTTGTAAAAGACCTCCAAGACCATTGAGTTCAAACTTTGACAGAACAACTACCCCATAGCACTAAATCATAGCACTGAGAGGCAAGTCCTGTCTTTTCTTGAACTCTTCCAGGGATGATGACTCCACCATTTCCCTGGGAAGCCTGCTCCAATGCACAAAAAACCTTTCCATGAAGAAATCCTTCCTGATGCCCAACCTGACCATCCCCAGCTCAAAGCCATTTCCTGTGTTTATTCAAAATTAGTCTTAACATTCAGAGTAGACCATGCATCAATTTTCAGCAAAGCAGGGAAAATAAAGGAAATATTTTTTGAATGCAATGTCGAATCCTACTAGATTTTAATCTTCCATTCATTCAGCAGGATAATCTCTTTTGTTTCTCAGTGAGCTCACAGCATTCTAATCCAACCTTAGCAGTATTTCCCCAGCTACCAGTAAGAACGAATACTTACTTTCGTCTTTCTGCCTCAAATTTACTCAGCAGTTTCCGGAGACCACCATTCTTAAATCCCTGGAAATGTGCTGCCGGGGCTCCCACGGTGATAACATCATACAGAGCATCTGGAATGGGAATGGAGAAACACAGCCATTTGAATGCTTCTATTCCCAAGGCACGGCAACACTGTGACATCTACTCTACAAAAAGTAAGGACATGTCTATATCATTTCCAGGGAATAATTGATAATCCGTGTCCCAAGAAGGCCCAGGAGCTAATCAATCTTTCCATACAGCCACCTGCACACTGTAAAAAGTTCCTCTGATTTATGGCTACATCTAAATGATGTGCTGCAGTGTAGAACAATATTCCAGCTCTGCAGTTTACAAAGCTGCCAAGTAAATTGGCCCGTTGTGTATTTCACTTTATTGCCCCTTTCATTATTTAACTTGTAGTCATGTCGAGACACACAAATTCAAGCATTTTAGAGTCAAAAGAGACTATTATGATGGAATACTCTGACTGAATATTAAAGGCTACAGAATTAAAGCTAATGATTCCTGCATCAAGCTTATGTCTCGTGGTTGAGTGAAAGCATCTCTTTGTTTAGGCATCTAATCTTGATTTAAAGATTGCAAGTGACAATGAATTCACTGCATTCCCAGAGAAGTCAGACTAGTAAAAATCCCTACTTCTTTTCTATCTTGAATTTGTTTAGATGTAATGTTAATGTACTTTCAGATACAATGATGTTTAATGCTAAACTGGAGAGCCCTGCTGTATGACATACACTAACTTTTTATATATGTTTATGAACTCAGAGAAAGTCTGTTGTTCTCAGCTGAGAAGCTACCAGAATAGGGAAAAAAACCATACTACTGAAATTCTTGCTGAGTGAACAAACTGTTTCCTCCTTCTGTATATACCTAATGCCTTATTACATAGGGAATTAACATTTTGTGTGGATATATGCTTACAGAACTGGAGGTGAAACATCATTTTTAAAAGAGCTGGTGATTGATTGTCAATGCAGAGATGAAGTTTTAATTACATCCCACACCACCGTAATTATTTCTTCAAAGTTTAAATTTACATTTACACTCAGTACCTATTTTGTACCTGAACTAACTGGAGGTATAAAAATACAGTTTAGAATGCCTAATTCTTAAAATGTGTTTCTAAAGGGAACATTATAGGATGTTCTTTGAGAAGTATTTTATTCATCAAGGAAGTTTCCCATGTAAATTAAAATCTAGTCTTCTCCTAAAATAGAACTTTTATTGCATTCTGATGATAAATATCCCTAGAAGCAAGAACACTGTACAAATGATTCACAGTTAATGAACTATGCTTTGCTTCCTGAGCTGAATCTCAGAACATATTTGCTCAAATTGATTTGAGCTCTAATGAGTTGGTGACTCTTCAATATCTACTTAAAAGGAGAAGTGACATAATTTCATTAGCCTAAGGTGAGCTTCAAGATTCTTAAATAGCCCATTCTTTCAGGTCTTAATACAGATTTATCCATAATACATATTCTTCAGCTATTAGAGCTCCATTGGTACTTGACAATAAGGAGTTCTATTGCACAAAATCAAGATAAGAGATGAACTCATCAGAGTTCCGAATATGTTTAGAGATAACTCGTGAAATGACAGGAAAAACTGGTTCTGTTTTAAAAGTAGAAATGGCTCTGTTTACTATGGGAGGAGGGGATTTCTCCCTTCTGGAGAAGGGAGCACGTGAGCACCTGCCTCACACATCCTCCATGGCAGAGTGAGGATGGCAAAGGATGAGGAGCAAACATCCACGCCTGGTGATGGGCACAGGGCAGTCCCACTCTCACTTCCCAGAGCTCAGGGCAGCAGAGAGTGCTGCAAGGCTTGGGAGGAATGCCTTGTGACGTGCCCTGCTTGCACATCATGGAGCTCCTTGGGAAGGACGTGCAGTGTCAGCATCAGTGCACTGCCACAGGAGTGCCCCAGTAACTCAAAACCATCAGGCAAGAGCAGGCTACTGCTGCCCCTCTGCAGTGAGGACAGAGCTTAAAATGCAGCAGAGCTCCACAGGAGGTCTATCTTATTGTCAAGAACAGCTCAGTCCCAATTTTGAGACTGCCTGCCTCCGCAGGAGGTAGTCAGTGTCTCAAACTGGCCAGGTGCAAAACAAAAATCACTTCAGTTCACCAAATCTATTTAAAACAAGCACATACTGTAAACAGGAACAAAAGCAAAGCTAAGTCAATATATAGATTAAAGCTCTCTAATATGATGAACAGAGCACAGTCTGCTGTTTATCAAATGGATAGGAATACCATTGACCAATAGGGAAATTGTATTTTTCTCAAAGCTATTCTTACTGAAATTTTAAGCACACTTTTTCTTCCATGTCAGTACCCAATAACAACCCAAATCAAAGTTCAGGAAAAGTAAACCTGTTGTTATACATGCCAAGCACAAAAAAGCGCATATCGATATCTATATACAATAGATGGGATTAAAAGCTATCCTGCATTCCCAAAATTAAGATATCTGATAGTGTAAGGGTTAATGACAGCTCTATGGAACATTAGATTTTTTTAAATGTCACCTCTATGAATTTTTATTCTCCCCCTTCCAATGTCATTCTCCTGGTTTTATTCCAGGTGTTCTTTGATTTATTCCAAGCAAAGCATGAGCTGAGCAAGACCAACTTAATATCGAAGTGCTGCCTAATCCAGATTGCTTAGTAATTGCTAGAAACTGTTCAGACTGTATATATCTAGTACAAGACACAGTGAACATTAGTTAAGTAAAAGAGGCAGAGTTTTATAATTTAAAGATCCAAATTTAGAAGACCACTAGAACAATTCTAACATTTGTCTCTTTCTGTACCCTTTTTGATTATGGATTAATCATGTGCCCCAAGCAAAATGGTTTTAGATAAGAAGGGGGAAAATTCATAAAAAACCAAAACAAAGCTCCAGTATAGTAAAAGCTGTGTGTGCTTCAGTAAGTCACATATGTCATTCCACTTTTTATTTAGCAAATCAACATTCAGTGTCCTGTTCACAAAGAGGTTTTCTTAAAAAGACATAATATTAAATTCTGGCCACCATTACAAATCTAAAAATGCTTTCGAGTTAATTAATTAACTTCAAAACATTGAATTTAAATCTCTGCTGTCACATTATGTCACTATAAACCCCCATCATGTTGAAATGTTTGGAGGCACAGTTTGTCAGTAAAAGAAATGACAAAGTATTGAACCAACCAGTACCTAACAGATAATTGGAAGTGTGTCCAACCCGGGACAAAGTGCCAGTGTTCCAACTTGGAAGAGGTTGAACATCAGCCTCACACAGTATAAAACAGGAGTTTTAACCTTGTTTGTACTTACTGTTGTATAATCTTAGATTCAGAGTGTATTAATAAGGCAAAGACTTTACAGAATGCAATTTCTGTGTTTGTAGTGACAAATTTAACAGATCACTATTTATCAACAAATTATTCACTGTGCCATGATTTGGTCATAATCTTAGATCTGCAAAGGAAGCTGCTAAAATCATATGCAAGCAGCAACAAAAGAATTCTGTGTTAAAAAAAAACCACAGATGATGTTACAGGAAGTTATCCCCGTTTTCCAGGAGATCTTGGAAGTTTGCCGTATTTTCAGCATAATCGGTGAGGTATTTTCACTTAATACTGAGATAATGTTTACATGGGGTTGGTGGGCATGACAGGGTAGCATTACATAAGCTCATTTAGAACCAGAATCAGTTCTGAGCTCATTACCACTTCCTTAAAAATAGGATAAATTAAGTTTAGAAGTGATACTGCCCTTTATGGAACCATGTAACTCCCATCACCTGGGTTGGTGAGCTCATCCTAGCAATCTCTGTGAGGAAAAGTACTGTATTGTGCTCTATCAATCTCTGGTGGCAAACTGGTAGGGGGTGGGAAGAAAAGCCACCTTAAAACGAGGGCATGAAGTCTGGATTTTACAGCTTTATGGACCACAATGAAAAATTAAGTGGGTGCTAAAGAAGGACATGAGCACTGTGCAGTGTGTCCCTTCAAATCAGTATTAGTTCTGCACTGCTACAACAGAATATCTTTAACTATGCATAGGTTACCAATACATTTCAGTGAGCATATATTCTGCATTTATTTGCTTGAAGAATCATAGGAACAAAATGAGCACATCTCTGCAATCTATTTTTAGAAAGGAACTAAGAAGAAATTTAGTTAACCACCCCTTCGTTTTCCAAGATATGAGGTAAATCTCCATGAGCTGTGGCATCAGAAGATGAGGCAGAGAAATTCCTTGCACAGCTTTAACTCTGGACTTGATTTCTAAATTTCAGTGTAACTGTATTTCAAAGCATACTTTGTCATACTTGGGGAATTTCTTTACCTTTCAATCGAGGACTATGCACATGCATTCTTTGCAGATGAAGATTTATTGGGATGAATTCTAGTGTTTTTTCTCCTTTGCTACAGCTTGACTTAAAGGAAGAGCCTGAAAAACAGAAGTTTAAAGAATCATTGTGTTAATCACCCAGATGTTTTCATATTCCTTTTAAAGTGAGGATGATACTTGTATGTCAGGAGTCATCTTTCATTTAATTTTAATGTGTAATTGTGTATTGCGAGATGAAAGGTTCACTGAGTCTCAGCATGCATCCATACTTGAAACAACAAACCAGCTTTTAATTCACAGAACAATCCCATTTTTTATTCTAGGAGATGGATACCTTTCCCTGCTGTCTGAAATCAGTCTGCAGTCTGTTGGAGAAAATGTAGCAGTTAATGCTCATTATGTTTATTCTGTGCTAAAACCACAAGGGTACAGAGCTATGATGGCACTGCATTTTTCCAAGTCATGTTTTTTTCCTCACAGAGAAGTATTATATTGAATAAGCTATGCATTCTTCCTAGAAAGCTCAAATAGAGAAACACAAACTATCTTAAGGGCAAACTATGTATTAGCACGGGAGGCATGATACCTTGGAAAAACAAAAAATATGAAGATGACTGCATATTTAAAAAGTATGAGATGATGAGTAGTTTTATGGAGAGCAAAGGAATGTAATTATATAATCTGCATTTACCAATAGCATCTATACATTGAACTAACTTTAAGTATAGTCTGTTTTTAAGTAACTTGGTAAATTTTATTTAAGAAGTAACAAAACAAAATTACATTCCTTCAATTCAAATAGCTCTTGTTATTATTGTTGCAAGATCAAACTCTTCAAGGTTAGGAAATAGCAGAATATAGATGAAAGTTTCATCTGACATCCATCCGAAGAATAATTGAAATAGGTTTCAATAATGTATCACAAATCAGCTTTCACCAGTTCACTGAATGTTCAGTGTCTTTGCTGCTCATTTTAGAAGCAGTGATTCAATATCTTGTTTCCAACTTTTATTTCAGTATTTATTCAGCATTGAAACATGTTGCTCAAACCTCCCTCAAAGTCAAGGTCATTAATTTCTTCAAACCTACCTACTATACACATGTTAAGAGCCTCTAAGGGCTTTACAAATTTTTTATGAAATAATTTTACCTGGCCGAGTTACAATTTCACCCATCCTAATGTCAGAGAATAAACATTTAAGAAACAATGCATCAATATAAGATAGGGAAGAACTTGTCCTGCAGAACATTCATTATAATGCAATATCACATTCCATTTTGGAAGCACAGCTCCCACTGGGCTGAATTGCATCCATAAGTACCAAGCACTTCTGCAAAACAACTTGTGTCTAGTGCCAGGCTTCCAAAAAAAGAAAAACACATTAACCACTTCTCAAGTCTGACTTGCCTACATAGGAACTTTGTGAAAGAGGCAGAGATAGTGTCCAGTTTTAGAGAACAATATTCAATTGCCTTAGCCTTAACTGTCTTTTTTTCTACTTCTAGGGCTGGATGAATAATAGATTTTTCAGTTTGATGACTGAAACAGAAAAAAAAAATGAATTGGGGGATAGGAGAAATGATTTGGGGGTGATTTCAGGTCAAACTGAAACAAATAATTTTCAAACTTCCACTCCCTCCCAATATCACCAAATATGTGGTTTAGACTCATCTGAAATTACTGGCGTTTTTGTTACCTATCCCTTATATCTTCCTAGTATGTTTCCTCACAATAAGAATGTTCTAAAATCCTCACACCCTCTGAAAGTCTTACATTACTGAGAATAAAAGTATTTCCCAAAACAACTTAAATTTGAAATCTTAATTTTCTTAAACCTCCATTTTCAATAAATATGCTGCCAAACCAAAACTGCTGTCTAACACTAATGTGGTCTCCTGACACTTCCACAGCAATCTCTCGATTTCAAAAAGAAATGAAGTGCTCTCCTAACAGCCTTCTCCACTACATTTCAAATAGTTTGGTTGAGTTGAAGTGGGTGTCACTCAGAAAGCCCAACATGAGATTGTGTTGGGGAACCATGAGAATATTTTTGACAAAATTTATTTACAGGTGCTATCTGCCCTTTTGAACACTTCAAACCAAACTCAGGCTATATTCTAAGATGAAGATGTGCTGTCTAAACAGAAAAGCAAAATGGTTTTTGACATGCCTTGAAATACGTTGATCTGAAAAGTTTGAATTAAAATTGTGCTCACATCCCTAATCTTAGCAATTTCTACTTCATAAGTACTTGAATTTCAAGTATCTACAATGTGCTCCCAAGATATTTGTGCAACTACAGTATTGAGTCAAATATATGTCTGGCTTGCTTTTCTTATCAAAGACTAAATTCTTTTTTTTTTTGAAGTTATGAAGTATACTTTTTATAGAGAAGAAATGGACAAATTTACACCTCATCATTATTTCTCATTTTTGCTACAATCATTAGGTTGTTTTGTTTTCTGATAAATGTCCCTGCTCTTTTTTATGTGCTGGTTCAGTCCTCTGGGATGCTCCCAGTTTCCCAGGTCCACCTTATTTCCCTCAATTTCCCACTTATAATAGGTACTTTAACATTACAAACGCTTTTAGAAAGTCATGATAGATTATATTATCTATTTTTTTAAATGTCAAAATTTCCTTCCAATATTTTCCTGCAAGTTATAATTATTACATTAGTTTCTTCATTATCTGTTTTTAATGGCTTGCTTATGACACTTTATGGAGTGCTTTCAAGATGTAATTAGCCAAAGATTGAAAATACATATATATATTATTTAAAACAGAATCACAGGAAGTGTCATAATGGGTTAGACAGTAGTCTGTCAAAATTGGAACTGGAATATTCTGATGATGGCAAACAATCATAAATACAAGAAATTACACTTTTGCAAACAAAATTGAAATTATAATACAACATTTAGTGCTTTTTTCCCCAATAAATATTTAAGCAGTTGACCAAACTCTTTAAAAGCTCACTTTCAGCTAGAGACTGGTTTTTCTTTGTACACTAAAAAAGGATTTCTCTGTTTCTGTGACCAAGTACACTATCCCAGAGCAATCTGGTAAGAGAAATACCATGCTCAGTCCTATATTTGAAGATAATTGCTAAAGGATAGAAGTACAGTTTTAATGGGAGGCAAAGATGTGTCTCACCTAATGAGTGCAACAGATTCATTATACTGGAAGGAAATGCATCCAATTATCTATAAGAAAAAATTATTCTTATTTATGTTAGTTGTCTAATGAACCTGATTGTTCCATTTCTCTGCACACAGCTTTGGTTGGAATATGTAGAAACAAAAGTAATGAAGAAAATACTGCAAATACTTCATAAATATTTGCCTTTTTTTGCTTTTTTTACAAGATGCTATCATCACTTCTACCTCTATTTCCACAAATATTCATAACCATAATGTACCTTTCTCTCAGAAATATTAAGTCTCTGACAAGCACTGCTATGCCTACATACACAAAATTGTGGGGGCAAGGCCACAGTGGGAACATCTAATGGTAAAAGTATAGAGTAAAACAGCGTTTGCAAGCAATAAGGGCAGCATGATAATTGAAAACACATCTCTGAGATGGTGATTGGGAGGACTGGTATTAGAAATCTGCCACCATCAAGAAAGCAGCAACAATGACAAAGTCTTTGTTGAAATTTAGGGCACATCTGCCCATTTCCTTACAGAATATCTCAAACTAAGCAGGGAGAGGTAGAACGACCTGCTGTAAATGGAAAACTTTGATCAAAATATACTGTGATTCAGGAAAATATTCTGGTAGTCTTGTAAAAGAGAAAAGAATCATGTAAGTTCCTTGAATGATTTGTGATTTAAAAAAAACTAAAAAACAAACCACATTAAAAAGAAGAAATAATTTGTTCTGCTGACTTTTCATCATCTTTTTATAAATAAGAAACCTGGTCTAGAAGATGTCCCTGCCTGTGGCTGATGGTTGGAACTTGATAACCTGTAAAGTCCCTTCCAATCCAAACCATCCTATGACTCTAGGATTTTTATGTGTTTTATTTCTGAATACACCAGTATTTCATAGCTATAAATCTAGAAAATTCTTGAAAGAATTCCGTAAAATCACAGATTCCTACCTGTATGCTTGCCAAGCTCTGCAAGAGTGTCCTGGTACATGCTCAACATTTGATCACAGTGAGCAATTACACTTTTGCGCATGTTGTCCCAGTGAGGAGCAAGTTCTCCCAGGTCTTTAAGGTCCTGATTCCTGTACCAAAAGGGAAAAATAAAAGGCACTAAATAATTAATTAATCCACTAGGATTCATCCAAATTAATCTAAAACAAGTTTGTCACAAAACATCAGGAAGATTTCCTAACTGAAATAAAATCTGTTTTCAGAATGCTTGCAAGATCTGCTTTTATCTCTGTTTAACAAGTACACGATAAAGAATGTCAGTAGATAATGCAATCATTTTTGTGTTCAAAACTCATCTGGTGTAAATGCAGTAATCTTCAAACTGAAATACAATTTCTTTCATGGAGGAAAAAAGGCTTCCAGACTCCAAAGAGCTGTACTCAGAGCAAGTGACTTTGTGGAGAAGAATTAAACACCACTGGAAAGAAAACAAAGCTTGCTTCTTCTCCAAAATTTTCATTATAGCTGTTTTGATACACTACTCTTTGAATACTTTTATACACACTTCATAAACATTTCTAGCAATGTTTCTACAAAAGCCAGTTTAACCAACACATCAGCCAAATTCACATTTCTTTAGCATTCAAAACTAAACATACGCACACAAAAAACTCCAACACCAGTCCCCTAAAATATCATGTTCAGGCTTACAGTGCTCATCAGGTCAAAGCAGCAGTGCTATGGTAACCAAACACACCACTGGAAATCCAAAAGGAAACCTAAAAGGAAATCCTTTAGTAAATTATCAGTTTTCCTGTACACTCCTGAGAGCTGACCTGAGTTAAACAGAGATCATTTGAATTTCCTGCAAAAACAAGCTTACTATCCTGGGCTTTCTGTTTGGTTTTCCCTCTTGCAAAGGAAGTTTCTCCTGTATCTGTCTCAAAGCCACTTTGTGGGACTTGCTTTTAAGGAAAAGGAAAGATCTTGAGTCAGTCTTCCAGCATCTGAAATTGTGCAGAAGAATATGTTTGCAACACAACCAGTTTTCTTCATTTTTGTCAGAGCACCAAGAACAGTATTTCACTGCAATTCTTGTAAGTCTATAGAAAGGCTTCCAGTGGACAGCTCTTACATACAGAAAAATTACAGAAGAAAATGGAAAAATGGGGCAGAAGGGCGGAAAGAGAGAGGAAAAGACCAGTGAGCCTGCAGCACAGGAACATAGAGTTCACTTATGTGAACAGCAGATCTGATCATTAGTCAAAAAGTCTTAAAATTATTTCTTAAACAGAACAGCCACACACTGGTAGTGATGTTTCCCCCATCATTATTAGCTTTGCATTAGTGTGAACAGCGTTAGAATATGCTCCACAGGCATAACTCTGCTCCTGGTGTAGGCGACAATCAAAACCAAACAGATTGCACTAGAACCAGCATTAGAGCATTTCCTTTACACACGTCCTTAAAATAGCAACATGGAAACAAAGATTACAATATATGAGCTTGTTGAGAATTTATGTTAATGACACGATTACTTTCTACCATTTAATTGCTCCTGAAGCTGAACCAATTCATCTTTCCTCCATCCATACAAACTGGCAATGTTGTAGCATAAGAATAATCATGAAAGGATGAACCCAACATTCTCAATGACCATTTTCTTTGCCAGTTTTTAGCAGCTTAACATGGTGTCCCTTGAAATTAAAATCTTAGGGCTTCCTTTTCAGAAAAGTATGTAAAATTTTTCAGGGTATGCAATTTTGTTTATGTGCAGTGATAATATTTTGGCCCTTAGTATTTATGGTGCCTGATTTAATAGTTTTAGCAACAATGTTTGGACCTGGCTGGCTTCCAAAACTTTACTACTCCTTCTCTACAGGAATACAGTATTCTATCCAAGAACTATATCCCTTGCCTCTATCCAAGCTCATGCCTGGAGCTGTTGGTCTCAAGCTGAAGTCAAACAAAAGTAGGAATTGAAACCTTTTATCTCAGACTAAAACATTCAGCCAAATCCAAAGACTTATTTAACTGGCTGACTATGAGTTAACTCCTGTGACACCAATAGCAATGGGAAGGGGAAGCTCAAATCCCTCAATGTTTATTTTAATAGGTTTTCAAGAAATATCAAATCCTGCCCCCATTACTGGTCACAAGGTTGATATTTGTTTTTTCTCAGAAACATGTACAAATCACTGAAGTAAAAATTCAGTCTTCAATATGTCACAAAAAAAGACACATCAACAATGCTTAAAGTAAAAGTATACTGCTACAGCAATCTAGAGCATAAGCAGCATGGAAACTTTAAAAGACAACATTTTCTGATTTTTGTTTTAATTTTAAAATACACTAAAGTCAAAACCATTAGAAAACAGGATTATATGACAGACGCTTCCTCAGAAAATAGCCTTGGTGCACACTTTATATCTTTGTTATTTTTTTCTAATGGAATTGTAGAAGACAGAGGATTTAAGTAGGATTTATGTCTTATGGTTTGTTTACAGTTTGTCATTGCTGTTGTTGACTCAATATACAGTCCTGAGTTATGGATGAAAAAAGAGTTGTCTTTTCTATATCTGAACTCCATCAACAATACTCCATACCACCAAGCTTTATTATTATTACATGAAAGGCCTTTTCCAAAAGTAAACAGAGTGGAAAAAACATCATATTTTTCATCCTTGAAAGATTATAGTTCATACTAATACTCACAATTTTAGAATTTTTAATAACGTTTTAATACTTTTATGATAACTTGTGTCACTGAATAACTTGAAAAACACATTTCAACCAGTATTTGTGTCAAACAACAACTGTGCTATAAAAAAACTAATCTTTATAGTAGATATTGGTTCTAGAGAAGGCAAATCAGTTACTGATCCAACTTGTCAATGCATCCGTGGAATTTTTCAGCTTGTCAGCTGAACATGAAGCTTAGATCCAACTCTGTGTTGGATAGAGCTATTTATCTTATCCCCTCCCTCCAAATCTTCCAAAGTCCTTTCCAGATGATTGCTCTCTTCATCATGACAGATCCTGTGCTCTGCATCAACTTAAGCTCATCTTAGAGAATGAAACCCAAGCTTTGTCTAGAGCTGTTTGTCTTTACTTGCTGTTCAGCTCCCCAAACTGCCTCCTGCACAGTGTTTTCTGCCACTGCCCAATGGACACTCCACCCAAGAACATGTTTGAGCTTCCACTGTCTCCAGCCTTCATTAATCAGTGACATTCCTTGGTGGCCTTGGCATAATCTTCCCCCTTTTTCAACCAACATGTGGATGTAAACAGTCTGCCCCATTCTTCATCCTCCACCTTAAATATTAGCTAATTAGCTAATTCTTAAGTCTGTTTTGGGTACATTCTGGTTTTCACATGCATTCTTTCCTTTGGTAGACCAATTATGTTCCAAGAAGTCCATTATCAAGAAATGGCTGGGAACCCAAGCCTCAGATGAATTTCTATTTTTGATTTACCAATTCATGCTTTTTTTATTTTTGAGAGCGCCTTAGGTGCATGATTACAGTAAACCACTGAAAGTACCTGAAAGAGGCACAATGAATTTCCTGTATGATTCATATTGGTAATTTCTACTTAAAGAGCTCCTGCTTTGTGCCGTGCACTCTAATGACAGGACTGACAGAAAAAGACTTGCTCATCACTTTGGATACAACAGCTTAGAGGTCTGAAGGAAGCAAATTCAGTGCTAAAATACAACCCCCTGATTTCTGTAGGGAGCACTTTGAATGAGTGGTATGCATCATGCTGCAAAATTACTTGGAGGAAGTCCCAGTATTGAAATCATGTTTCTAATGAACTTGTTTCCACAGTTCAGACACCACTGCAGACTGCACAGTGAAAACCTGTGGTCAGTGACAATAAACCAAAATAACGTAAAACATCAGCAAGATGTTAAGATGAGCAAGAGGAGTGAAAAGGGGGCAATCCCCCAAAGAACTTTGTTGGGTGTGATTACTCTGCCTCAGCAAAGGAAACAGCAGAAATAGCCACTTGCATCATGAAGGACACAGCACAAATCCTGACAAATTGAAAGACAAAGTTGAAAAGATCAGTGCAATTAAAAGGAGATAGTTAAGAAAATATATGATAAAAGCACATGAATCAAAGATGCTGTATGAAGACCAAGTACCAATTTTTTATACATACAGCTTCAGAAATCCAATGATGTGATTCCTAGTGAAGGAAACATGACAAATTCAAAACCTAAAAAATAGATTTTGGCCTCCACAAAGCAAAATTGGCTTCTGAAATCTACTTTCACAAAACATCAGAAGCAAAGAGCTTAGAAGGATTCAAAACAAGATGAGACATTTCTGCAGATTATATTTGCAAAACTTCTATAATATTATAACAGCATAAAAATTCTGAATATTTATCAAACAGGAGCTTTGGAGTAAATATACATCATAAGCTTTGGGATAAGACTCAATCACTCATAAGTAAAGGAAGCTTAGAAGCTTCTTTCTTAGGAAAGGAGCACAAGAATTATTTTTCCTAACAAAGTTCACTTTAAAATGTATGGATAACCATTTCATCTTTTTTTTTAACTGAAGCAGATAAAATTACTCTCATTTTTCTTTGCTACAAAATATTCTTCTGTGATATATAGGCAATAAACTCCAGACAAGCAATATAACATTCCCTACAGAAATAAAATAATCATAGCTTTTTCACTCTGTTGTTTCCAAAACAGGCAAATAATTATTAAGGGGGAGTTAATCCTGTCTGGGAAAAAAAAAGCAAACAAAACAAAACCAAAAAACTCAACAAACACCAGCATGTTTTTTTTCTTTCTTTACTAATAATTTTCTTTTCGAGTCTCTTGATAAGAGTTGCCCTTTTTGCCCTCTTGCAGAATTTGCCAAAGCTATTCCAGGTTTAGGTAAGCCTGACCTGACAAGCAACTAAAAATTATGATGTAGGGTGTGCTAACGTTTTGCAATGCCCTGAACAGCTGTTTAGAAACAAACAAACAGGGAAAAAACAAAGCAAAAAAAACCAGACAAAAATAATCCCACCAGGACCACATGAGCGAACGACCCACCTCAAAAAAGGCAACAATACATTTAAAAATATTTTAAAGCCTGTTTTCCTATACATGTGATAAGAATAGACTGGAGTTTCAAAGCCATAAGAATTTTATACTGTTCTTAAGAGCTGAAAATGGTAAGTTCCTTTTAATTTCTACCCACCACCGTCCCCTTTCTATTATACAAAAGTGTGGACAATATTTAAAGTAAATTTAACTCATTTCTCCCTTCCTGCCTTAAGACCATTTCCTTTTCATTTCTGCCTTAAACTGCTTCCCTGCTAAACTCTCCCCCTTCCTTGGATATTTTAATACTTGGATTTATCTTTCAAAACTTCATCTTCTTCAGAGAGCACGATCATTTGGGGCTAATTTTATGATTTGCATTTAATAGCAGAGGATAATTCTCCTGTATCCCACGGTTGCAGAGTCTTGAATTCAGTAATACTTAGAATGACACCTGTGGAATTTATACTTCTATCCTAAAACATATTTTAGTAACCAACAGTCGTGTCTAGAATTGTTTTCGGTTTTTATGTTTGGTTATTTTTCAATTTTGATTGTTTCACCAGAATACAGTGGAATCAGCTTAAGACAACATTGCTTCAGTTCCACAACGTGAGCAAAACCATTTCACTTTCCCAGTTTACATTTAAAACTTTATTTCCTTATTTCAGCTTGGAGTCATATATGTGGCAGGATTAATCATATTATTAATTGAACAATTACTCAACCATTTAAACGTTTTCCAGGTTTCTGCTTTCCTTTTTCCCTCAATTTATTAATCAGATTAATCATAATTCTAAATAGAGAGTGAGGATCTCTATGACACAAGCAACATCATAAAACTCTACAAAACTTTTTTAGTCACCCTAACGCCTTAAATGACAAAATTTTTCACTTCAATTTTGCAGTTTTCCACCATATTGTGGGAGGCTCTAATTTGCTCATGGACTTCAGTAGGCATGCTGTGCACAAATATAACATCTGAGAATCTTAGCAACCTTTGCTTACTGATACTGAATGATTTCACTGGAGTCTTAAAACCTGTGTGGATCTTGCAAAAACAGCCTTCTCTGAGAGAGCAGTCTCAATATAGAATATAAGTTAGCATTTTATACATACAGCAATGCTGAATTCTAGGTAATGTTATGGAGAGGTAACTGTCACAAAAATATCAGGTGATATCACTCTATTCCAATGCAGTACAACTTTAAACACCCAAAATCAAAGTTAAAAAAGATTTACTTAAGTCACCAATGAAAGCCCCCTTTAGACTTTCACAGAGGCCATATCTCCCAAAATTGCTTGTAAACAGTGAAATCAAGAGTAGATAAAACGATGCAGTGTTCATTCATTGCAACATTTTATCCTTTGGTTTATAAATTAACAGGCCTTAAAACTGAACTTGTGGGATGAGAACAATTGTCTAAACACTGCTTACAAAAGTCAAGCTACACTTATATTCACATACTTATATTCCTTTATGCAGTAACTGATGGAGAGTAAGAAGAGAAAGGTTTCACATCCTTCTTGATGCATGATGAGGTAAATACTGCACTTGCATGCATTTGAGCTACATTTTACTGACAGTTTTGGGAACTTTTTAAGTGTTGAAAACAAGGTACTTACAAGAAACAACTGCTGTGAAAATCCTTAAGTGGATAGGCATAGTAGCAGCGCCTCTCTGAATGTGATTGTTTCAAATAACTTCAAAAATCATGGTAAGTTTTACCCAAAATCGCTTTTATTAAATGCTATCACCTTTTATTAAATGCTCTCACCAATACAACACTTTTGCAATGTCACTGCTCAAAAACAAGCCCAGTAAATACCAACATTCAAATGTCTAAAAAAATCAAAACCTACTCCCAACACATGGATGTAATTAGCCTGGGGCTCCATTTCCTAATAGAGGTTGTGCAATAAGAGGAAATAGAAAAATAATGTGTTTTTCAAGCATTACATGAAAAAAAAAATACAGACTGCACAGATTTGCTCCAAAATAAAAGACTAGTGCTGATGGGACAGGACTGTCTGTTCTAGTGCAAGAGAAACCTTGTGCTTGTCCTTTGTACTCTGGAGAGAAAGCTTAAGTTCAGTAATTTATATCTGAAATTTGCTAATGAGTTGTGACCACAAATTGCCAAATTCAAGTACAGGTGTAACTTCCCTTCAGCGAAATATTTTGCTGTGCTGATCCCAGTTGCATCTATGACTGCAAGCTTCAGTGGTATAGGTCAATCAACTTTCTGAAAA
Organism: Sialia sialis; assembly: GCA_009812075.1. Lineage (NCBI taxonomy): Eukaryota > Metazoa > Chordata > Aves > Passeriformes > Turdidae > Sialia > Sialia sialis. The sequence goes on along the minus strand of VRYO01000180.1, from coordinate 472,775 downwards.
ATTATTATGAGACTTTTAATAATCATTAGGTTCAAAGAACCACTTGGCTAATCTTTCATGACACATGTAAAGTATCTGGACCAGATTTGTAAAGAAATACTTAAAACAGCAGAAAGGACTCACTGGAACACCTCAAAGAGGAAACAAATAACTTTGTAATAAAAACCAGCAAAGCATACTGTATGACCCTTACTAGAACAATAAAATTACCATATAGCTCCTACTAAAATTTCTTCCAGGGAGGTTTGAAGGATAAAATCTTTAATTCATGCATTTCTTTAAAAACATTATTTGATGTTCAAACCCAAAGTTAAACACCCTTAGAGGTTACACATTTCAAAGTATCATGTCAGTAAATGAAAGAGTTTGGTTAACAATGAACACTGGAGTTTCATCAAGAGATAAACAATCTTACGACCTGTGAGAAAAGGGAATTTAAACTACAATTTATAATGAATGCTGAATAGGATTAACACTTACTTGCATATTTTTATAGGTAATTGCTTCAGACCTGACTATATTGAAGCCACAATAAAAATAAAATTAAACAGGCTGAGTATAAGAAGTGGCTTCTGAGACAAAATTATTTATCCTTTTATAAAAACTGGGGGAAAAAGACACAGAGAAGAATACTTCAGAAGAGAATAGCCTGAAGATGGTGCAGTGCAGATGCATAGTAGCATCCTCTTCAGACATTTTACTAGATTACAAGTGTAAGGGCTCCACAAGAACACACATCTTCCCAATTATTTGGAAAAGGAAAGCCCAGACAAAGCTGAAGCTCCAACCCACGCATTCATATGATGATAGATGACACAGATACCCCTATTCCCACCATCTGCTAGTATTCTATGTGTTGTTGCTCCTTTCAGTTATTCTTATCTCCTCCTTCAGACTATATCAATCACTTTGTCTCTCTTCCTCTCACACCCACACTTGAAACTAGGCTTGAACAGCTCAACCGAATTGGGAATCAGGAAAATCAGAAGCATTTATCTCAATCTTTGTGCAACTTTTACTTCTGTTTCTTTCTCAAATCTTTTCTTGATTTTGGTGAGGAGAAAACCTCACCATGGTGATTTTTTTTACTATGAGTTTATCCAGGCAGGTGAATTCTGTAATATGAAATAACAACAAGGGCTATTACTTGCTTTATGCCTTTGGAGAGAATAACACAGTAGTAGTAAAAGTGGTTAAAGTAATCCTCTAACATTTAAAAGGCATTTACCCATGGGGCAAATGAAAATATGGGAAGTGCATGAACTGTGAGACTCAGCATAATCTATTTTTATTGCTTACTAAAAAAAACCCTTGCACATAAGTATTATCAAACAAGATGAGGCCATAAATGCCTAAACACAGTACTAAATGAATAAAATAAAGTATTATAACAATTCATATGATTTTTATAACCCATCATCACCATGCATAAGTATGTATCAGTCCACTGACTTTATTAAAATCAAGATTCCAGTCTCCCACATGCTGTTCTGTTGGCATAAAAACACCATACAGAAGCAACAGATGGGGTGAAAGAAAAAATAAAAGATGGTCCATATTGCAGAACAAACAACCTCTGTAAACCACAACAGGAAGGAATTGCCTCAAAGTACACAGGGTGGCTTTGGGATGCAGCACTAGGTCACAGCATTACTCTCAGACATGAGACGAGATGCCATCTATGTGTGAAGCAACTTTCATGAGGAAAGAGGCAATGTCTTACACATCATCCATTATCATTGGAAAAAGCAGTCATTGGCTTCTGGGTAGCCCTGGACTACTTAAAATAAAGAGGTTTCTCCAAATTTTATCAGCACAGCTTACAAGGATGCAAGGACAGGCTGCCATTTTAATCACTGCAATGGGAAATTCAAAGTACCTCTGATTTGGGGAGAGCTGTGTTCCCTATTCTTTTTCTCCAGGCCATACACATTGTAAAGATTGTCAGACATCTCTCCTAGTTACAAGGCCAAACACAAACTAGAGTTTCAAACAAACGTTACTTTGATATCCTTTTGTTATGCCAACTACAGTAATTTCACGACTATAAGGCACACCTTAAAGCCTAAAATTTAGCTCGAAACCCGGAAGTGCGCCTTAAAATCTGGTGAGCCTTATATATGGGAAAAGTTTGAGTATTGAAGGGATCTCAAAACAATTTCTGTTTCACATTGCACAGCAACAAAAATGAAGCTCGCAATCAAAGGACCACGAGCAGCAAGAGCCGTGGCAGGCAGCACCAGGCGTGGGTGGGAGTGTCGGGGCCCACAGCACAGGGAGGGCACCTGGGGCTGTGTTTAAAGGCTACACTGATCTGTGAAAAATGTTTGCAAATTGAGCATCTGCCAGTAAACCCTGTGATTCCGTTACTAATTCGTTACTTTGTTGCATGCGGATCCTCGCTGCCAAAAAAAAAAAAGTGCCTTATAGTCGTGAAATTACTGTAATTTAGATTAGCCAGAAGAATGCCATTTTTATCCTCATTGCTCCTTTATTCACTACAAACTTGTCATTTTCCATTGTATAATGCTTCTCTATGCTACTAAGCCTACCCAGACACACAGCCAAACACACTAGAACATTGTTTACACCCCTGCCATTTGCTAGTTCTTTATGAAATATTAACTTTCCAGAATATTTATATTGTTAATTAAATGTTGGCCTTCACAGATTTAAAGTCATGACCACACTTTAGCACAGCTCGTTGCTCAGAACTTATGATGTCACTGGAGTCCTAAAAATTCTGAGCAGTCAATTGTGTCGTTCAACTACCACTGTGAATTCTTAGCGGCCAGAAAGTGTCCATTTCACATTTCAAATTAATATTTTTTAGCTCATCATTTGCATGATTCCAAGTCAGAAAAATAAAATTTAGTTCTTACTACTGATGCTGCTTCTTCCTTACCTTCTCATATCCTCCTTTATGTGCAGATTTATCAGTTCTTTAGGAACATGGAAAGAGAGGGTGGTCTCAGCCATCTGCTCCCGGATCCGCATCCACTTGTTGTCAGAAGTAGGGAATCTGTATAACTTACAGACTGGGTTTCTCAACACTGCAAAGAGGAAAATAATATCATTGCTATACTGTGGTTATATGACTCTGAAACTTTATGACAATAACCTGCAAAAATTAATATATTATTTCCCCCCTTGCTTACAAAATTAATTTTAGAACCTTTTAAATTCTACTAAAAACATTCTAATTTTATTTCATTTTTATACCAGCATGTGGAGGACAAAATATTACTAGTACATCAATAAATCACATTTTACCAGCAGAGTAAGTTACCTTTGAATTTAGGTCTTCAGAGCAGTGAGAATGTAAATTAGACTCTCTTTTCTTACACTTTAGATTAAGTTAGGAAAAACAGAATGCACAAATGAGCAATTGACTCAATAGAGTCACCAACATTGCAGGTGGTAACCTGCTGGATAAATTCTGATAAATTGCACAGGACTCAGAGTTCAGCTGCATCTTTCCCTTGGCATGCACACACAGGTCATTAACACAAATAGAAGGTGTGCTTCTACATTAATGAAAACTTGACCTTTGACCATATGAGAGTTACCTTGATCATTGATGTGGTCAAGACACTGCCACTTCATAGAAATAAATATAACAGCCCTGTCAATGTGTTATACACACTGTTTTCAGATCACTATTGCCACATCACATCAGAAAATCACTTTTTTTGGTATTTTGGAAGATTATGCTTGAAATTCATTATGTTTTTTATTTTACAGTTTTCATGCGTTGGCTACATTTCCATTTATATCTTAAAATGATGCTGTATAAAAAAGGTGGGAAATTTCTACTCTCTCCTTCCCATCTTTTTCTTTTCTTTTTTTAATTTTTTTTTTGCCGTGCTCCTTTTTTCCCTGAAACAACAAATAGGGAAAAAGCTGAGGAAGAAAAAATTCTGTTCAACTACTTTGATAAGCTTACTTGAAGACAAATGATTGTCATTTAACACCCATGTCCACAGCATCCTAACTCAGAATGACTTTGGACAGCCTTCCAAATCCTCCACTGGTACCTTTCTGTCAGCCTCCTGGAAAAAGCTGCCTTCCAGCAGGCTCCCATTGATCTGCTGCTGAGTGCTCTATAACTCAGAGGAATGCATTCCCCATGTGTGCGAGCTGTGGGGAAAGTGCTGCTGTCAAAATGACAGCTACTAATAGACATTTCAATTCACAGCTCCCTGACACCATTAATGTTCATGTAGGCTGATTTATAGAGAATGAAAAATAAAAAGGTACACAAACTGGCGTGTCTAGCTCAGCAATCAGGTTTTTTAACAGAAACCCTTTAGGAAAGGCCTAAAAGAAGACCAGAGATTTAAATATACTGATAATAAACTTATTGCTGGCAACTCAAAGGAGCAATGTTTAAGTGGTTGTACTGCTCTGTATTCCCATCAATCTACTGAGATGTCTTTCATCATTAGTCTTTGATGAAAAACTGGAAGCCTTTTCAGAGTCATTTTGCCTTTAGTTATCAGTGATTTTACTTCCAAAAACTAAATTATTACTTAATCTTATGAAATAAGCCAAAGAGATGCTTGAAATCTCCGACATATGAAAACCAGCAATTTTTCTTTACTACTAATACCCAAAATATCTAAATGTTCAAACATTTATCCACACACTTTTAGAGTTTAAGGACCCTCACCATGCAGATTTAACTACAGGAAAAAGCATCTGCAAGTCCTGTGTGCCTATGATCAAATTTCACCAAGTGTTCAGGCTTTATTACATCATTTGGTTGAAAAAATGCATCAATGCACAGTTCCTATTTTCCTTCTCTTTTGCTGAGATTACTGCAATCGATGAATTTAGCCTCATCAATAATATTAACAGTTTCTGTCAATTCACAAAGCTGATATATGGCACTAATCATCTCCCATTAACAAGGCAGGGAATGCAAATTTTCAAAAGTCAGGGAGAGCTCAGGAAACTAAGGGTAATTCAGGTCTGGCCTTCAACAGAAAACTGCCAGCCAAATGATAATTTTGGGTTGGGTTTGGTTTTTTCTGTTCAGTAGGGAACAGGCTGGTACATTTGACCAGGACATTTTAAATGATGATGCCCCAGACACAAAAGACTCTTTATTTTACCTTTTAATATCTACCTCCTAAGGAGTTTATCAAAGGATGTTTTTTTCCAAGAACAGCCGTTAAAGTCACACTCAGAATTTATTACACTGAAAAATACACATTAATCTGTGACACTACTAATGCAAATATGTAGCTGAAAAATATTTTTCCTCCCACCTCCCCCCTGTCACCATCATCATCACAAGGAAAAAAACCAAAACACATCAGGACTGCAGCAAGGGACAAAGAACACTGAAAATAAGGTGACTTTTATTGTTGCTAGAATTATTAAAGTCCTCTCTGGGTACTAGCTGAATTTTCAGGTCTTTGATTCAGGTCTGAATGTTCAGATGGGGATAATCTCAAGTGTGTTGTAAGTTTTTTTAAATGGTCAAATTATAGCTCCATGGGTTTAGGAAGATACTTTCATTTACAAACTCAGAAAAAAAGGCAGGAAATTTTTCTTAAAGGATCCAAATAATTCCAATATGCAGTATTGCTAAAGCTTAAGGTGGTCAATAAAAGCTGCATAGTACTTGATGTTTTCCTTATAAATAAAACTGCTGAAGGAATGTGTTTCCATAAAAATCTCTGAAGTCGCTTCCTATTAACAATATTTAATTTCTAACTATAAGAAGTTGTCTAGAAGAGAATTCTAGAAGGCATGTAAAAGCACTTAAACAATAACAATGGCAAGACTAGAATTGGCCTTTATAAAAAGTAGTTATTAAAATGAGTAAAAGTTTCATAAACATTATCCTTCTAATATCTAGACAGTGATCATGAGAGGCATCAAAAAAACCAAAATGCTCATGAAATGGAGTGGTTAAAAAAGGGGAAAGTCTATTGTAAAAGCTTCTCTCTATAGCATCAAGCCAAAAGCCAATGCCATATATTTCCCCATTCATATTTTTGGACATTCTCATTTTTAAATATGAAGACCTCTGTGCTTTTTATTCCATGCAATCTCTTTCACATTGCTTCCCCTGAAACTAGAATAAAAAAATAATAAAAGATTGAACACTCTGGTTTTATTTCTGTTCTCTATTGAACATAGATCAAAGCAAATCTCTGCCATATATTAATTTACTAACAGTGCTTCTGTTTATATCTTTCTTTGTAGCATAGGTATATGATGTGCATTAGCTCAGGAATTAATAATTACAGCTTCCTTAATTTTGCTTAATTTCAATTACTTTTATTCTCCTTTCTATTTAGAATGCAATTTGTTTACATGTAAACAACCGGCAAACTCTCCAGCATTATAAATAACTGAATTTTGAGGCATAAATTCAGTCTCTTGGGGTATAGATGGAACAGTGCTAAGGCTCTGAAATACACTACTCATTCCCACTCACTCAATAAGCATCTCATAACTCACTGCAGGGCTGTGAGTTCCCTACCATAAGATTTGAATTTCAGGAGAATGCCAGCGTGCTTCTATGCCTACAGGCTTAAGGATTCACAGAGGGTTTTTGTTTTTTTTTCAGTTTCATCATTTTGAATGCCTGATAAACAACAAGAAACAGGAAGTATCAGAAAGCTTTACAACAGTATACACATGTTCTAAATATGTATGTAGATGGAATGCAGACTGCTCTGGGGGTGGTTCTGCATGAACACAGTAGGGAAAGCACTGCTGATGTTGATCAGGTTTCCTGACACTTCTGCACAGGTACCCATATGAGAAATCCCGTCTGTCTCCAGGCAACACAGAGAGCCTTAATCCACAGGAAGCCCAGCCACAGAGGCATGCTGGGCAAGAAGTCAGATGGGCTGGGAAAAAGGCTGACAGTATAAAAGCAGAGCTAACATTTTCTCAGAAAAGAAATCAGGAATTCAATAAAAAGAGTGGCGCTGACAAAAGCTGGAGCCAGTGCCTGGTGTCAGCAGGAAAGTGGAGGCGAATGCTGGGTGAGAAGAGAAAGTCACAAGTACAGAAAACAGACTAAAGAATAATTATTTATTAGAACAAACTTCCTATGAGTGCAAACTCTTTCTAATACCCTGCATGCTGTCATTTCTTGCATATGCACCTGCAGTTCTACTCTTTCCCCTCAATTCTTTTAAAAAAACCTTAAAAAATGACAGAAAAAAAAGCCATCCACTTTACAGACCCTAGTAGATTTGGGTGAGGTTTGGTTTCATACTGTGTTTGCATATGACAATAATAAATGTGAAAACACTGTCTAGATACTCTGTAGAATCACCTGTAAATATTCCTGACAAATTGATCTAGACTTCAATATCCCTAAAACTGACATCTACCTTGGAAGTTCAAACAAAATACATTCACAAAACCTACAGCATTTTCCCGTACAAAATATGTCAACAAAAAACCCCAATCAAACCCACACAATGGAAGCAACAAATAGAAAAAGCCAGCCATGAATCAATATCATTCTCTGAACAGAAATGTCAGTTCTTCAAGTCCCACTAATGTGGATGACAGACAGAATCAGAATCAAAGAACTGCATGGAGCTAAACCAAATTCTGCAATTGGCTCTGTATCTTGTCTCCAAGAAAAGCCATAAATACATACCTAGGCATGCAAGACACCCTCCCTGTCTCCAGCTATCTCCAGTTCAGGAATTTCAGGACCAGATGTAGTTACTGTACATTCAGTAATTCTAAATTAACATCTTTCTCACTTTGAAGTGATGAAAACAAATGGTAGTTCTGTAGAAGAAACTTCTGTTTCTGATCTAGTCTCAACTCACAGAAAAAATTACAGCATTCATGAACATATAGAACTTAATTTTTGGAGGTTTTTTGCGCTTCCTTCAGACTGCAAAGATGATTCAATAAGTCTGCCCTATCAGAGAAGTCAGATAAAAAAGTTTCAGTAAAAGTTTTAAAAGGTTGTAAAACTTCAGTAACATTCCTCCTCAACTGTATGCAGCAAACACAGAATTCTTGACAGTGCTGTGGTTTCAGATGACCCATATAACTTATTTGTGACATTGTTACTGCAGTGTAATGGAGATTCATAAACTTGGGCTAATAAAAGTTTTATGGCACAGCATATCAGCATGTAATATTTCTCAGCATAATGAAAGAGAAATAGATCTAGTTTAACACCATGCACTCAAGCCCAGAGTTGACCTAGAATTGAGAATGCCTTGCCAACAGCTCTCTTCATTCTAGGACAGATGGTTTCCAGATCAAACTGAAACTGCCCCTTCATCAGCTAAGAGAGATTGATTGTCCTGGGTATTCACTTACAAATAATGCACAATTATTTAACAGAATGCCATGCAGTGACATGACACAAACTTATGAGGTTAATTCCATGCCCGTGGAAGTCATAACTCTCTTGAAAATCACTGAACAGTAAAGATGAGGGAGATGGAGATTTCAGCACTGCTTCAGAAAGCATAATTGACACACATTTCTTCACCTTTCTCAGTAAAATGACAATGTCAAATATGTACAAAACACTAAAATAGTAAACTTAAACATCTGTGCATCATTTGAAGAGACATTTACGAGCTCTGCCACAAATCTGTGTGATTTCTTCAGGACCTGACAGTGTTGCAAGAGCCCTTTCTTACAGATGTTGGAGCTCTTACCAGCGTTTAAGGAGGGCAGGTTGTCTTTCCCACTTATGCCTTCGGTGGCTAGACACTCACGAACCAATGCACACTGCAAAAGAAATACAACCACAAACGTGACACATTTGGGGTCTGAAATAAATCCACAGTAATTTATAAAAGGTAGGCTGAAAACTATCACTGATAATAATATAAACATCTTAAGGCTTAATTATAATTTACATTTTCATCTTTATATTTCTGTTCCAAGATGCTGTAACATAATCAGAATTGTGTCAGCTGTTCCATAATAAAAATGTTTCCTATCAGTATAATGGCAGAAATATGGAGAAATTAACAGTTTAGCTTAATAAGTAAGTTTTACTATAAGAATAAGGCACTTTAAAACAATTTTTGACAAGTTTTGTGCTTTCAAAGAGGTTTCTTTAGGCAAAGCAGTTTTCATATGCACAGTGCAAAAAAAAAAACAAACACTTCATCAATTTTTAAACAAGAGAAAAGTAGGAAGCACAAAAAAGTCTTTAAAATGTGCTCACACTTTGTGATTGAAGTAATTTGTTATACAAGTGAACGGGAATATTGCTTTGATAAGATCAGTGCATAAAAGAATAAAAAGTTTATGGAAAAATCAATCAGTGTACAGCTATGCCAAATGTCGTATGACATTTTTAAAGCTCCTCCTACCCGTAGCCAGCAAACAAATGGAGTCCCTGAAGGTGACAGGGATCTCTGCTCCCAGGGCTTCCCCAGTTCCTAGAAGCTCAGTGGAGAACTTAAGGGAGAGACCAACACAATGTACTGTCTACAAGATGGTATCTGAAAATGAATTTAACCATCACCTTCCTCTCTAATGAGAAATTTCTGCACATAGTTATCTAAAAGTGAGCAAACCCAGTTCAAAACTTATTTTAATTCAATAACTTGACATTCTCACAATTGCATCCTCACTATGAACATATAAACCAATACTGTGCCACAACTGATTTGTACAAACCGATAACTCCTTTAAAGGCCACAGAAAATACATTTGTCATGAGTCTGATCTACTCTTTACAGGTATTAGGAATCCATAGAAACATGCTATTAAAGCCTTCTGTCTCCTCCAGGCCAGACACAGCTCATTAATTACATTTCAAATAATTGCAAGCATCATTCCCCATTTTGAAGTGGATGAAAAGCAAAATAAAAGAGAAGGCTAAAAAAACAGCTCATGTTGCCTATATTGTGCAAGTTTTACAAAATAAGTTCAAAAATCAGAAAGATTTCACAGCATTTGACTTTTTGGAACTGGTCCCGTTCACCTACTGTTTTAAAAAGGCACTGAAGTCCTTTCAGATAAGTGGTGAAAAAAAAGTGTAAAATCTACCCTGAGAATTTGACCCAAAAGCAGACTGGTTTGACTAAGCAGAAAAAATACTGAAATTCATGTCCTTTTCTCAAAAACAAAAAAAAAAAAAAAAGCTGCATTCCCTGAAGCAATATTTATTTATTTTTTTTTATATGAATAACAGAATACACCATGGTGTTAAGAAGTAAACTATTAGAGCTGCAAAAATTGTGTGCTACCATGAAATGCCGATGAATCTGCCCCTCTGCAAGGGAATTCATCTCTTCTTTGGTTTTCCTCTCTGCCACTCTTCCCACTTTTCAGTATTGTGGGCACAGACTGCACATAAAAATCACCATGAATAGGACTTCAAGGGCAGAAAGCAGAGCAGCTAACCAAGGGAAAAAGAAGCTGTACTTATGGCATCTCTCTGGACAGTTTTTCATCAGAAATGATCAAATATATTCTGTTGAGAAAAAAATAAGCTACTTTTTTCTGAAAGAAGGAAAGCGGCTAGGAAACTCATGTTAGGGTATTACTCTGTACATTTTCATTAGTTTGGTTTTCTTTCTTTTTTTTTTTTTTTCAGTTGAGGGAGACAAGTGTACAGTACTCCAGAAATTTTGTTTTAATTCCTCAATCAAATTTGGTAATTAGTATTTTAGACATATGGTACAACTGATCATTGTAATTAACTTTGTGCAATAAACTGAGTTTCTACCTTTTGATCCTGGGTATCTGCTGTGATGTGGTCTGCTTCCCCCTCCTCTAGTTCTCCCATCTTCACAAGATTGACTTCAATGGTACCAACTGTCTTTCCACCATCAGATGTTCTGGAAAAAAACCAAAACAACCCATGATATTGGATCACTATCAGCACCAAATTCTTTCAATTAAAATACTGTCAGTTAATATTTAGTCCCCTCTCCATTCTGTAAAGTTGCAGTCACTGAATTGATTATTTACCATCACAAACCAAATGTTAATTTCTTCAGGACAAGGAAAGCTGAGGATGGATGTTACCTATGTGCATGAATCCATGAATACTGCCAAACTTTCATTCTAGACCTTATCCTATCTGTGGACCATTGGATAAAGGGCTCTAGTACTGCACCAATATTCCACTTAAGATCTACAATCCCACTGCAGAGTACATTGCTTTGTTTCCTAACAATCTGCAAAGAAAGGACATACTCAGTATATAAATGAAACCCCTACAAAACCAAAACAAGAAAACTAATCTGAATATCCCTTTTCCCACTGTAATCCCTCCACAGAGTAATTATTCCGAATTCATCCCATTTCCTGAACTGTATGGAAGCAGTAGTACAGTTCCAGGTGAATTTTCACTATCATCTCCACAAATAGCTTACTTCCAAAAAATAAAACAAAACAAAACAAAAGCAATTCAGGTGTCCATCACCACGAAAAGAGTATCACTGACTATCTTTTGGAAGAGACAAGAATTTAAACTCCAAAAAGATACCAAATTTTTTCAGCTTTCATTGGCAGCACCAAGGTTAATGGCACAGTCTATCTCCCCTGGCTTATTCTGAACAGCTGGATTTTTTGAAAGGAAGGAAAGAAGAGTAACTGACTATTTCATAATAATGAGGAAAGGATAACAAAAGGCACCAAGCAAAAGTAGGCAAAAGGAAATGATGAGAATAGGTCCAGCAGAATTACAAAAACACAGTGAGGAAGGAGACTCAAAACAAATGTGTTTGGTGCTACACAGTATTATCTGAGCAGTGAAAATGAAGAGTGATGATTTGGGAAAAAAGAATACATAGAAAATTTCAATGCTATAAAATCATAAAATCACAGAATTATTGAATATTCTGAGTTGGAAGGAATCCATTATAAACACTAAGTCTGACTTCTATAGTAAAAGCTCAAAAAACAGTCACCCCCAAGCTTTCAAATTAAATAATTATTTTGGTTGCAAACCATTAGGCTTTAATATGCACTCAGTAGAACACACTCATCTTGCCACGATACAATTCTGATCTTCTATAAAACCTTGCAAAATAAACATAATTCTTCATATTTTACATGTGTAAAACTTCATTTGCTCGGAGTCAAATTAATTACTTACAAAAAAGAAACAATTAAAAGTGAACCAGTTCCAGACAGTTTTGCAATTAAAGAAGCTTGTATTAATTAACAAAGTATCCAGAAGAAAAGTAAAAAGGGTTCCAAATGGTGCTTATGAGCAGAAATACATAATGATTTTGAAATGCATGAGAAAAACTTAAGGGCCTTCTGAATGAAGAACTCTCCCCTGAGTTGCTGCAGTCTCATGGTTTGACTTCTTTTCTCATGGTTTGACTTCTTTTCTCCTTCTAGTGTCAAACCAGCACCAAACTAGGCTCTGTCAACAAATGGACTACAGCCTTCCCAAGCAGAAAGGGAATATATCAGATGTCAGCAAATAAATATATCATGTATAACATATATCTCTAAAAAAAAAAAGGTGTGTGGTTATAAGACTGAAAATTTTTCACCAGCTTAAGGTGTTCTGATCAAAGCGTCAAGTGAATAAACTGATTTACTGTTGCTCCAGTAAAATAAAATGGAAATGCTAGCTACACTTTCCCAGTCCTTGTCTCTTGTTCTTTAGAATGGTAAATATTCCCTTTGCTGCTTTTATTTCTTTTTATTTGTTATTTTATATTTATTTATTATTATTTATTGCCTCAGTACAACAGTGAGTACTGCACTGCTTGCTTTCATGAGGAGCAATTTTGAATGGGTTTATAAAAAGTGATTTATCTCATTTCACTTTTACATCTTTTTTTTATTATTATTTTCTTATCAAAATCACTCCTGTTCTGGCCTAATACATATGTAATATTACCTGCAAAAGAAGGTAATGCAACCCAATAAAACTAAACATTGCATTGTACTTGCACAGTTCTTATCTTCCCACACAGAAATATGAAGACACAATTTAACAACAAAAAAAGCCAACAACAAAACCAACAAATCCCCAAACCAAAGTTTCTTTTGAATGCTACAGGCATACAAATCAACAAAGAGCTCTATGAATGCCCAGGGCAAAACTGCTGTGAGCAGTGTCAGACTCCATGATTTTAAAACACCAGCAGGGCATGACAGTCTTCAAGTAGACATGTCATGCATTTCAAACTTTCCAGCAATATCAGGAGATTAACATTTCACTTGGAAGAAAATCAGAGAAGAGAAACAGAAGTGATGCAGTGGGAAAAATGAAAAAAAAAAAAAAATCTCAGTGATCATACTTTATTGGATAAAAATCTGTATAATTTTACTTTGCACTGACAGTATTGAGCATACATACTCATCCACGTGCACACTTTTGCCTGCAGAGATGTGAATAGAAAATCACACACACACTGTTCAACAGAGCACCAGAGAAATAATTAATTGGCTTTAGGATACCTCATCATGCATTGGGATGGAATTAGCTTATTTGCTGTAGTTTAATAAATCTGAGAAGGATACTCTGCACCCACACGGTGCAGTGAAGATGGTCCCTGCATCAAATTGCTCCCAGACATAAGAGATGGAGCAATTATACACAGCAAGTGTATATATACCTTTATATACAGTTGTGTATATGTGCATTTATATATAACTGTGTGTATATATATATTTTTTGTACAAGCAAGTGTATCTATGTACACTATATCCCCTATATATGCATCTTGACAACCTGCACAGGGTGAGTTGGGATGGGGGATACTGCACAAAGAATAAAATCAATGTCAATGTAAGGAGCCCATACATGGCACAAAATGCAGCTGGTTTATGAAGCTGGGAAATTGCTGATACTTTTTAGCACCCTGGGACAAGAAGCAGCAATCATCTGATACCTGTCAAGAGAGTGCCTGCATTTGAAATCAATTTCTGTACAATCCCAAGTCTTTAAGGATCCCCAGGTCAGTATTAGTTCCCTCAAATGTGAGGAAAGGAGATAGCAGCAGGAATCCGGTCCCATGTTAGGTACTTCTGGCCATAAAATATTGACCAAGACATCCAGAGAAGAAGAAGATAACAAGCTAGTGATGGGAAAGTAAATGAGCTAGATGGACTGAGAACAGCAGTCATTTGCCTCCCATGCTGATCTCATCAAGTCTCATTAATACTTGTTGAATATGCAAATTTAGGCCTGCTAATTGGTTCCCATGGCCATATATTTTCTTTCCCCCCCCCAAAAAAAAAAAAGAAAAAAGAAAAATATTCAATAATACAAAGAAAAAGAGGAAGCAGACTTCATGTTTGCATGGTTGTGTTAATTATAAACGACAAAGTGACTGCCTGAAAAGCAAACTGCATGACTGAGTCTAGCAGGCAGCTCCTTTCTCCAGGGTATAATAGACAATAAATGAAATTAGCACAGACTGACCTACGGATTGCCATAAAATAATTTCTCCACTAGTATAATATATTTTGATATATCCAAGCAAAAAGTACTGTACTTCCACAAATATTTATCTGTGAATTCACAGTAATTCCTATTACAGTAATCGATACTACTTTTAAACAAATCCACTGTAAACAACATTCTGTTGCATTCTAAGGTAAATTAAGTTTTGCACTGCTCCGTTCCTTCTGTTTTCATTATTTCAAAGTACAGTTGATTAAGTTTCATGACAGAACAAGTTTCACCTCAACTGTATTGGCGATTTGCCTAACTTACAAAGTCAAGCTGTTGCTCCCCAGCTTCTTGAGGTGGATGACACAATGTGAAGCAGCCAAGAAACAATTTCAGGAGGGAGACCACGAACAATTAGTTTTTAATGGGGAAAAGCAGCTAAATAGATCATATTTTACAGTCATCATTTGCTAGGGAAGTTATGCTAAGTACATAAATGACTGCAGAGATTACTGTGCTGCTTCTCAATTCTCTCTAAATAGTTAAACTTTGTGAATATTACTACTACCAAAGTGCAGTTACACATTTTCTGACCCACTGAACTACAAGCTGCTAGGAGAGAGGGAAATTAAGAGGACTTTCTTTCCAAAAATAGCTAAGTTTATCTCCTTTCTCTCTTTAAAGAATGCTCAGTCCTGTCCAAGATTCATGAAAAGACAACTAAAATTAGGCTAGAAAAATACTGTCCAAGAGCTTAAGCCCTGACACATGCTTAAAGAAGTCTGTGCAGTACGATTGACAGACACAATCTGTATAATTCATCCTAGTTCCTGTTTAGCTCCACTGCTACAGAAATCCTGCTCACAGAGGCCAAAGAATCTGAGTGGCATTGACATCACCCAGTTTCACACTGATTACACTCTTTGCATTAATTACACTTTTGTCAATCTCTTAAGAGAAGCATGTCAGTTCCACCTTATTTTTGCAGAACACAAGAGAGCAGAATATCACTTTATATTATCTTTTATGTATCACTAAATATTAATATCAATAAATATGATCTTTTTCCTCTGCTGCTTCTTACATGGAACTAAGTGGAAATCATATCAAAATTGCCCAAGCTAAAGAGGGTCTTCCTGGAAACAGGAAAACTACCACCACAGGGAAAGGGGCTAATGGAAGTACTGATTGCTAGCTCTTGCAAAAAGCCAAAGAGCTCAACTAAGGGGAAGAAAAACCAAACAAAACCTCAAAATATTATACTGTTCTTAACACAAAATCATGGCAAAAGATCCTCTAAATTGAACTTAAAAATTTAATAAACTAAAAAAACAATCAGTTTTTATTACTAAACTAGCAGCCAGTGACACCTAGGTCTCACTAAGAAAGAAAAAAAATGCGAAGGATTTTATTTTTCTAATTGGACATACTATATCATATAGTCAATCTTAAGAAATATTCTCCTACTGAAAAATACTTTTGTTTCATTCAACAGCCCATTTTATGCCATTTATCACCACAACTGTATCAGAAAGAAAGTGACATTGGAAGCAAGTGACATTGCATTATCATTGCAATATGAAACATGCAAGTTTATAGAAAGCAACTCTCTTTTCATAAATTCCATATTGGAAACTGCAGTCTCACATCTCTAATAACTAAATTCCTCTGCTAAAAATTGACCATTTTGTGTTTTGATGATTAGCTACAGATCTACCAGAAACACTCAGCCACCAGTTTAGGGCACCTTTATGGAGAAGAAAGGACAATCCAAATAAAAACTTCTTTTGCAGAGGTTTTGTAACTTGTGTTAATCACTATTAGAGTACAATGGTAGGAAAATGAAAAAATAGAGCATGATGTGGCAACAGTAAGAACTTGTAGACACATACCAGCTCTCCACAAAACAGCAGAAAAATAAAATCTTCCTTGAAAACACTTTTATATTGCTACATTATACGTCAGAAGGACAATGGAAAGAAATAATAACTTTAAAAAAACCAACAAAACAACAACTCAGTTAAAAATTAACCAGATTCTATAATTACACCAATCTATCCAGGCTATTTCCAGGTCTTTAAATCTCTACTGTAAATCTGACAAAGGAGTATCTCAATCACAGCCACTCCCTGATAAACTCCTATCCAAAGAATACCAACAGGAATTAAACAGAATTTCATGCTCTGACAAGTCCCTTGATGTATCCTCTATCCCTCTGAGAGGTACTAAATCCTCAGGGTGATTAGAGGAAAGCAAGCTTAAATTAGCAGACTGCTCTGGTTAAATTGCCATTGAAGAAATGTGGATAATTTCTACTGACTTTCTGCTGCTCAACAGTCATAATCAGAAAACAATCCCACTTTTTTTTCTTAAAAAAACCCAACAATCTAACTAAAAAACCCCTAAACCCTAACTAAAAACTAAACCCTGACTAAACTCTGCCATTTAATGTATCTGCAAATTAATTTAATTGGCATATTTGTCTTCTAGTGTTAGCTGAACAAAGAGTACAACCACGACTAAAAATATTAATTAAAAGCAAATTTTTCATCTATTTCTTATGAGTTTTCCATCCAAACTTTTTGACTACAAATTGGATGGCTGAGAGATAAAATGCTTACTCAAACTGTCCTGAAGATTTCCATTCTGTCAATTACTGTGCCACTTGTCAGAGGCAATCTTTCAGATCAAATTTTCAACGTGTCACTTAGAGAAGCAAAGTTTATCCCAAAGAGCTAAAGACAATTTGAATTCCTGTAAGAATAGATTCTTACAGTCTCTAAGCTGGAATTCGTCTACCTAGCCCTCAATTCCCAAGGGGAACAATCAGTTCACATCTTATCTAATCAGATTTTTTTCTTATACAAAGTTATCATCTTGTTAGGCATGGCATTTTCTGTTTGGGAGAAATTGAAATCAAAGTATTTTGTTAACTTTGCCCTGTAAACTACACACTCATATACAACTAATCTTGTTGAAACAGGAAGGCAGGTGCCAAAATACTTCAAGAAGTTTCCATTTCTAAAAAATATCTCTGTATGGGTCATACTTTGCTCAAACCAAATTACAGCTGTCTTCCTGTGCTCAAGGTAACACATGTAACACAACTTTCCCACAGCACCTATGCACAATATATGCCCGTGTCTCAGCTTCTTTCCTCACAAAATGCTTCCTTTGTAGACATTTGGAGTTGGAGCAGTTGCTGTGTGAAGCTTAACTGTACCTTCCCAGTAATCCCAAATAAGCCTCCATTGAACTTGCAGAAATCAGCTCAACAAAATCCCTGCACTATAAAAAGTGCTATGAATTTATTCTGGAAATCACCACCTAAAAGGTTGCCCCAACCTTCAAAAGGTTTTGATTCCCATCTTCATTTATTTTAAGCTAACGAAGATAGTATCAGGGGTGATAAATGATTATTTTTCCTTTAGTGCACAGCTTTAAGACGCATCTGTTCAGCCCAGCCCTAGGTTTTGAACATTGTCTCTCACCCTTCTGCAGCTCTGTACCCTGTCACTGATTACAGTTTTATGTCACATCCCCCACAATTTCAGGATGTCTGCATATAACAATGAGTTTAGGAGACCACAAGCATTTCCACATGGGAGACACCTTCAACAATTAGGCCCACCTTCTTTAAACATGCCTAGTAAACAAACCAATCTGTACACTGTTAATTCTTTTAACCCTGCATACCAAACAAAACTGAGAATATTATGCTCCTTTCTAAAGGAAACTTTGAATGAATATTCCCTATGCCAAGTTCCCTGCAATTCTTCCTTAGGTTATGATGCTACAAAATTAACTTTTCTAATCTGGCAGCCGGGAAGCTCCAGGTTATAGGGCTGGTATTTAATTTTGAATTTGTGCATGGCAGAATTATTAGCATTTCAAGTTGATGGAACATGGGGTTTAAAACACAGCCAAGCACAGTATAGGCTGGAAAAGACCTTTAAGAGCATTGAGTCTCACCATAAATCCAGCACTGCCAAGTCCACCATCAAACTATACTCCTCAAGGCCACATCTACACGTCTTATAAATATCTCCATGGATGGTGACCCCCTGCTTCGCTGGGCAGCCTGTTCTACTTCCTTATAACCTCTCATGTGAAGAACTTTTTTCCTGATATCCAAACTAAACCTCACCTGGTGCAACTTGGGGACATTTTCCCTTGTCCTCTTACTTGCTACCTGGGAGAAGAGATTGACCCTCATCCTACAGCATCTCCTGTCCAGTAATTTTCTCCAGGATAAACACTCCAGGATAAATGGCTCCCTCAGCCATTCCTCACCTGACCCTTCCCCATCCTTGCTGCCTTTGCTTGGATGAGAAATGCCAAGGGTTATTAACTTATGATTTACAAAAGAGGGAAACACTTACCTGAGGGTAAGGGTCAGCTGTTGCTCCTTGGACTTCACCAGATCTCCTACTCTAAAGGTCGTACAGCCCAGGAAGCTTCGCTACAAATCAAAGCAGAAAGAAAAAGTAAAATATTTGTTCATTTTTGTTACTTCTTCAGGTCTCACACTTACAAATCTCTCTTTGGTACCAAGAAAAATATTGCATTTCAATGTAACAGTTTGACACTGTATCCAACTAGAAATTATGCATGCATGATTATCAGTAAGCTGTTAAAAACTCTGATTTTATGGGATGAAACCGTTTTGCTTTCCATTACGAACAGTCTAACCTGACAAAATAACTGGAAAATTTCCTTTCAGTACAAGTATTTGCATTTTGCATGTATTTCTTTCTATTTTTCTAATTTTCAGTTTTCAGTGTTTTACCAAAGTTGTTCTTGTTAAGATTTTTCCTCAAGCTCTAGGCACTACCATCCATGTATTCCAAATATGAATCTATTTGCTAGGAAGGTATTTTTAAATTGAGTTCAGCACAAGTTTATTAATAGAAATGTTATATTTCTCTAGTTCTGGGCAAAGTTTTAAGTACTTTTTCCCCTCTGTTTCCATTGTAATGTGAACCTATTCACTGCATTAAAAGTGAAGAAATGTGGTAATGCAACTAGAATGTTGAAAGTTAAATTAAGCTACACCACTATATCTTTTTCTTCCATAAAAATCACCCTTCACTCATTTAAAAAAATGGTACCAAGAGGAAAAAGGATTAAATCTTCTTTTACACTTTGGTTATTTTTTAACCTCTGCTCATATCCTGCTTCACATTGCTAAAGACCCATTTTGTCAATTACAACAGTAGTATTCTTGCCTTGGGAACAATGGGAAAGAAACTAACAGCCTACAGCCATTTTCTATCCATTTATCTTTCAAATATACAACACAATATCACTTGCTCTAAAGAAACTATAATGAGATCATGACATTATGTTTAATTTTTTTGCAATGAAACAATGAGAAGGACACAAGTTTTGTTTTTATTACATAACGCTAAGTTTACTGTTGAAATGGCAAATTAAAATTCCAGGCTAAATTATATACATTCTTGGATGTACAAATTAAAGAATCAAGTCACTCTGAGTCAACTGAGGCTGCCTACAGAGAGCAACTTTCCCTTCAGGGAAAATCACACAAGAATTTCTTGCTGCTGAGAAGAATAACTTTCTCTGCTAAAAAAAACCCCAAAAAACCTCTTCAGCCTGCTTTGTTTCATGAAAGCCAACAGGATGTTGAGTGTTTGAATGCAAACAGTAAAGCTCTACACTAAGGTAAATTTTCTTCCACATACAACGTACAGTTCAAATAACAAATCTGAAATTAGGTAAGCACCAACACTAGTCTGCAGTTTGGTAAACTGATTCATAGCTTATTCCCTTCAATGGCACAGGCTTAGATTTCCTAAGCAGCATGTAAGCAGCAAAGGGAAAGAGACACAATTTGAGAATGTAGAGAAAGCTGGAAAAACAGCAGATCTGGGTAGTGATGAACAAGAAGAAAGGAGAGCGAAAAATAACACAGCCACACAAAGATCACTGTTAGTTTTCCGTGCTGAAATGGAAGAAAGGTACTTCTGCGAAAAAGACATCCAGGTGCTGGAGTGAGCACACAGATGGTTCTGTCTTCCTTTAGATCAGTCAACATGACAGTGTTTCTGCCCTAAAGCTCTGTGGTCACACAGATGACTTCTTCCAAGAGCATATCCTTAACACTCTAAGAACACACTCCACAGCACTGAGTCTCTATGGCAGCCTTTATTCTGGCATTTCATGACATGCTTGTATTTGAAACCTGACCATTTGGAAAAGGGAAGAGAGGTATGTGGAATGAAACTGATACAAGATTTGGTCACCTGAGGATTCTTTCTGCAGCAAAATAGAACTATAAATATATTTAAGAATACTAAGTTTGAATCCTCATGTGACCAGGGCCAAGAGACAACTACACTGCTCTCTCATAAAGTCAAAGAGCTTTGGTCATTGTACTGCTAAACATGTCTGAGTGTCAGATCTACTTTTCCAGTGTCATGGAATTAAGAGTGAATGATATTATCAGCTTAAAACATTCTACTTAGTTCTCTGTTATACATTTTTTGCTTATTTAGAAAAAAAAAGTCTTTGCTTGACAATACAGAGCTATGCACAAAATCAAATACAATTTAAAATAATCCCATGACCCAAATGAAGGGAGTTATGCTAATGTGCAAGGGGTTTATTATCAAACTGGAGAACACTTTTTCCATTCTGATTTAGATACCAATAGTCCACCCTGGGGCCTGAACTGGCAATCTACAAACCAATCTAACTTTGCCCATATGACTTGGAAACGCTTGAAAAGTAGGCTTTAAACAGAATTGCTGCTGTAATGCTAATTGCAGAGTCAAGTTCCTTCAGAATTTTCCTAGTGCTGTAGCACTACTATAAATCTAAGATATGTGCCTCGAGTGGTTTGATGGATAATCTCAGCTAGCCAAAGAGAAAAGTCTCTATAATAGCTATATGAAAAGTTAAAACACATCGATTATTTCACTAAGATTGAACTTGCTGGCAAGCTACAGATTTTTCAAATACTAGCTGAAGTCCTGGAAACTATGCCAAGGAAGCTCTGCTAAGGCAGAAAAGTCAACACTTTAGGCTAAAAATTTAAACTCCCAGTTATCTTACATGTTTGCTGACACCTGCACCAGGTGGTCTTTGTTCTTTTTTTCAGCTCTATCAGGACCAACCTTTCCCACGACCACCAGGTGTGCATATTGTCTGGGAGGTTTTAGCCCTCTCAGACCCAGAATTTACTTCCCAATACCTTTACCAAATGCTCTGTAGATCTGCACATAAAAGTGAGTGCTCTATATGCTGCCAGTTTTATTTCTGAAAACACAAACCAAAGGCAACTCCTGCTGCAGAATGTTCAATACCTGCACACAAAGACCAGAAAGTGACAGCCCAGGGTTCTTGAGGCAATGCCATTCCAGACTCTCAATCTCATCCAGATTGCTTGTATGACATTAGCAAGGAATTTACACAGTTGTTCTTGTCTCAGGATAGCTTCAGTTGAAAAAGATTTTCAAAGACACGTGAATGGGATTACGCCAATCCATAAAACTACCACTCCAGCCTTGATTATTTTATTCATTTAACCAAAATATTTTGCTGTTAAAAAAGCTTGTCACCTCCTGTTGTGCTTGCTGATGAAAAAAAAAAAAAAATAAACAAAAATAATCAATGAATGAAAATAATTGCTTACCCCAACATCTGCTCTTGGTTCCTTGTGATCAGGTAGGACGCTGGTGCGGACCTGACAGAAGCAAAGGGAAAAAGGAAAAAATCATTAAACATTTTTGTTGTTGCTTTCCAAATAGAATGAAAGAAGTGCTCATGCATTTTTTTTCCCTCATACTTTTGAAATTTTGGAGATAAATTTATATGTATATATAATTTATAACAACTAGTAATTTAAGCACAATATTTGCTGGTTCCTGTGAAGAAAGTCTCTTACCACTACCCTTTTATCATTCTGAACTTTCCTGAGTCTCTAAAGGGAGAAAAGCTGAATTCAGTTGTTCCTTTCATAAAAGGAATTTCTTGGCTGTAACTTGAGTGACAGAATTCTTCATCTAGAGGTGTTAGCTGGAAACAAAATTTCAGCCTTAAGTAAAAGAGTATAGAACTCTGAAAAGCATTTTCTCCAAATAAATATGTGCCTTTGACAGCTGATCTGCAGCAGAAATCCTAATCCACAGTCTCAGTGTATGACCCTGCCTCCTGCTGAGCATCTCTGAGCTGAGAAATGTTTGTAGGGTTTCAGAGAAGGAAAGTTTCTATGTTCTCCCCTACATGGGACCTCCACTTGTTCCTGTGTTTTCTGCAAGGAACAATCTGTCTTCCTCTTCTGTATTTCCCAAAATACGTACAGGTTGGTGTGGGGGTGTGTCTTCTCTGTCATTCTAATTTTATTGTTGAGTGGTGGCTGAGAACAGACCCTGATTAAACAGCAAAACTTGTACAGTAAATATATAAGAAAACCTCTGTGACATCCCTGATGCCCTGCCTGGGCCAAGACCAGCCCTTTGGAAAAACTTGCTGTAGAAAGCAACACACAAGGAAGAACACACTGAGCATTCACATCTGTTTGATTACCAACCTAAATAACAGATAGTCATTCCCTAAGAACAAACTTTTGGTTTGATTTCCAAGTAAAACTCAAGCTCACTTTGTAAATCCCTCTGCAAAAGACTCTTTTCTTTTCTATGCCCTCAAATGTGACCCCCAATTCTTCCATTCTAGCAGCAACTTAGTACACAAAAAGAAGCACTCATTTAAAGCAAAGATAATTTAATTGTCTGCTTGTTATTCTAAATACATGTTGTTATACAGCACCAATATGAAGTTCACCACAAAGACTCGACAAAGCAGAACCACAGCTTGTCTCAGTCAGCTCGTATCCCTTGATCCCCTACAGTGAGAACATTGTTTTTTCCACAAAAGCCTGAAGATAGTAAAAAATGCTATAATTAATTTAATGAGGGACAGCATACTTTAGAAATCTGCGGGAGTCCTCATTTGGATGCAATTTTACATTTAGATTTTCCACGCTAACACATAAGCAGCTCCAAAGCATTTGGCTCGCTACAGAGAACTAGTGTAAAATGTTTAATAACTTTATTCGTACCTAAAATTCACTTTTAAATGCTTCAAGTCACGAATGAAAATTAAATTACTGACATTTTCTTGTTGGTGATACCCATCTTTCCACTTTGAAGCTGAGGAAATCACTTGGAGCAGATCTGTTTCTTAAAAGAAAGATGGAGTATCGACACCAAGCCAAAAATGCTGTGTCATTTCAAGATGCTAAAAAGCTCTTCTGTATGTCAGCCTCAAAGAAGTGACATCTGGCCCAACAAGAAGTGAGGTATTTCTACATTCTAATTATGATGATGGCTATTTATTCGAGAAAAATAAATTTATAATGTAAGAATTAACCTTCCTCTTCATCATTTACTTAAGTATTTGTGACACAGCAGTAGTTCAGCAAATATTTTTAAAAGTGCACTTGTTTTTGCATGATATTAAATTGTTCTTCACAGCAAGAGAAAGTTCCAGGTCTTTTATGCTTCTGAAATCAAGGGAATTCAGCATTCATTTAGAATCATAGAATATTAATTCCTTATTTTTCTGGATGAAATCTCAGTTCAGGAGAACACTTCTGCTTTTCTGACCCAACACAGGACGTGGAAAGGGATGCCAACACCTGACTAACCCAGAGCCTTCCATATAATAAAAACATGTGCTGAATTTCAAATGGATTTAAAATACAGGGACAATTTCTGTTGCATTTTGTAATACTTTTTGGTTCAGCTGTGGGTTTTTTTTCATTTGGTTTTAACCCCTTTATAACTAGCTGGACAGCCAAATGTAACTCTGTCTTTGATGGGACTGACATTAGACTGTACCTCTCTTCTCCCAAAATGTATTTTATTTGAAATTAAACCAAATATCTTGATCCCAGTGTGTGCAAATATGTGTAATTTTAGAAACAGTTGTATTATTTGATATTCATTAAAAGAGATGCTACATACGTGTATGTGAAAAAATACATGGGCAGTACAGTCTGATCCCTTTGTTTGTCTGTTGGTTGAGTTCCTGAACAAACCCTCTGAATGCTGCAATTATTGAGGTAGCATTATGGGATGCTCACAGAGGCCTCATTATAAACACAAAGTCAGGTCATGAACATTTATAAAACATAAGAAACCAGTCAGTTCTAGTCCCAGTCCACAAAATGGAAGAGAAAAAATGGAGATAAATACAGAGGATTTGAAAGGTCAAATATCCTCCCAATGCCTTTCCTGATTAAACAAACAGCCACACTTTTTAAAACCTTGCCATAAATCAACTTTTCCCTACTGGCCCCATCTAGAGCAACTACAAAATATAAATGCAAACAGAAAGTCAGATTTTGATCCCAAACATCCACTAGTCTTTTAGAATTTCAGTTTTCTCATTATTTGCTCTAGGTTTTCCTGCACAAAACGCAAACCTCTGAGTGGGGAGTTTATTCACCACTGGGGTAAGACCATCCTTCCCTGGAACAGAACACACTGCAGCTTTACCTCCCCAGACAGGAAGAGACCATAAAGGCACACAAAAAAGACAGCTTGTGATCTAGTCTAAATTCATAATATTTATTACGTGTACCCATTCCTGTGATTTTCTTTATAGAATAATGCAGAGACCTTTTTACACCACAACTTGTTGTGCCAGCAAGAGCACCAGTGGACAACGGTGGGCACTCATGCTTACTTCTATTTGAATCTCATACAGAACATTATACAATGAGCAATGCATTTGTCACAGATATATCTGTTAAATTTCTCTAGGCATAAATGCTAAATTCAGCTTTTATGAACTGTCCTTTAGTAGATGGCAGTTTAGTGTGATTAAAAGGAACACTTCTTTCAGTCATTTGCAGCACTCTGAGCCACATTCACACACACTGTCAAAGTACAGAAGATTTATTCACTATCATTACTGAATCTTTTGTGCCTTCCCTTAATTAAAGCTTTTGCATTTCAGTTGGTGATCAAAGGCCATGTTCAGAATGCACTCAAGTTTCACAAACAAATAATGCTAGATCCTTTCCTTGGTTACTATGGATTTATTCCATCAACTCAACAGAGGCTCCCAGTGATTTCCCAGTACTCACTGCTGTTGGCTGCTCAAATGCACTCTTCTGTCATCACTGCTATACACTCCTGGCATCCCACAATAACTAAGTACACACATCAGGCAAGGCTAGGCAAGGCAAGATAAAAGAGACTGCTGAAAGCAGTCCCTGAAAAATTGACTTGCACTCCTTCAATAAAGCACCTTCCAGGAAAGCATTCCCAGCTTTAGTAAAACTGAAGTAGTATGGGAACACAGAGTGCCCACACATTTACCTGGAGGTGCTGTGGGACAGTGACCATCTGCACCTTTCTGCCCCCAAAGGGAAAAGAGCTTTGCTAACACATCCATACAGCTCCACAGACAGCTGCTGTGGGCAGCCAGCCCCATCCTCCCCACCACTGCCTGCCTGCCAGCTGCCACCACCACCCAGCAGAGTCCAGCAGTTACTATTTCTTGGAATTTTTCAGTCAAAGAAATTGTGGCTTCATGTATTTGTGCTGGGTGTGCTGAAAATGCCAAAATTGTTATGGGGTTCGGCAACAATATCAATCAGCTTTTACAGGATAGAACACATTCCAGTACATGCAGCAAATTATTTTTTAAAAGAAGATATTTTACATTCACTAGCTATTTATTTTCATCATATAGATTAAAAATTTGCTAAATAGTTCAATCAACATGTTGTAGTCAGCAAAGTAAAACACTTCCATCAATATTTTGTTGGATAAGTGCTTATTGAATGGAGGACAATACCAATAGAGTAATTTTCCAATCTTTAGTGCACAATTATTTCCAACAGTCCACATAAAACAAAAGAGAAAATCTTTTCCCAGTGGGCACGCACATGGTATTGCAGGGTTTACAGTTCCAATGGAAAAGCTGATGGGCAGATTAATTCTGTTTTAACATTTATTAGTTTAAGATGGAAACAGAAGGAAACAAAATCACTGCAGTGTTTTATACCTATATTATTTTTAGTATATATTAATTAAATTTAAACTTGTTATATATATATATATATATATATATATATATATTCCCTACTAGAGATAGTAGAGAAAATATGTATGCCCCTATTATTTGCTGTATAGCAACTGACAGTTCAATCTGTTTACTTATCTGAAAAGGTCAAACAGAAGGGCAGGACGATCTGCATCCTTTCCATAGGCATTTTTAGAATGTGATTCTATTGCAGAGTGTGGAGTCAAGACCATTCATTTGTGCAGCACTGACACTGTGTGCTACCTCCAGGCACACTTCTCAAGATGTAATGTGAAGATAATAGAGAACACATACTTCTCAGTCTCTAAGAATCTTCATAAATTGCATTTCTTTGAGCCATCTCTACAGCTCAGTATCTTTCTCTGTATCTTTGTGTGCTTTCTAGAGAGCACATGGAACAAGAGAGGCATCACAAGATTCCCCCAAGCGAAGACTGAGGTTAACAGAATTTAACAGCTTATGTAGGTACATAACTTGCTGTATGAATAATGAGCAGAAACACACAAGACTCTTGAGTATTTGATCACAAATGCAGTTTCGTTTGTCTGTTTTTACAGCTTGGTCATATGATCCAAATTGCCTTAAAAAACCTCACAGTTCAAAAAGAACAGATTACTTAGGAACTCTCCCTGTACTGAGCACACCACAAAAACCATCCCAACTCTGCAGCATGCACATGGAAGCTGGAGCCTCAAGTGACAGAACAGATCTGCACATTAGGAGTGCTCTGGGGCACACAGCAGAGAGTCAGATCTGATCCAGCAAGGCTTCTTAACTCAGCATAATGGCCAGCCCTAGCAGAGCTGCAGCACTTTGCACTGTGCCTCAATGCAGAATGACACCAGCCCTGTCCATCCCAGTGCCCAGGGGGGCTCAGATGCCAAGCACAGGTTATATAGTGGGGACAGGGCCCAGCTCAGCAGGGAGCAGAGCTTCAGCTGCCTGCACTGGTCTGCAGGTTACCTGCAAACACAACTATGATGTGCAAGGAGGGAAAAAGGCAGCTCCTGTTAGTGGCCTTTCCCCAACAAAGCATTAAAATCACAAAAACTGTTTGTTCTCCAGCACACTGTAACAACACCTTGGAACCACCTCCCCATATTTAAGTCTATTCTATTCCACAATTATTTATTGTCATATGGTCAATAAATAATTCTTGAAGGCAAAGTCCTAAGATTGATTTATCTCCTGTAGTTATTGGAAATAAGAAAAAGATCTCAAATCTAGCCACGTAAATCTAAATCATCTCTATTATGAAAATAGGGAGGGAGAGAAGGAAGGAAGGAAGGAAGGAAGGAAGGAAGGAAGGAAGGAAGGAAGGAAGGAAGGGTTTATTTACCTTCTTAATATAGCACACAGCATAAGCACTGGATTCATTTTTTCTAACCAGTTTGAAACAGCGCTTTTTTTTTTTTCTGCAGAGAAAGATCTGTAGGATGTGAGGTTATGCAACAGATTAAAAGTGACAAAGAAAAATGGCCTCTCTAAATAAGAGATAATTAACATTTGAGTCTTAGCATCATTAAAAATAGATGCTCTGTTACTCATAATTTGCTCTTTATTGGCAGTTGGGGAGCAGATACTCCACCAGTAGCAGTTGCTGCAGAACACTGCTTTCTAGGGAGGGGGAAAAGCTGTGCACTGCTGCACCCAGTTAAACCTTCTTGTGTTGCTTGATGATGAGCTCATCATCACTCCTCTCCTGAACAGCTCCCAGCAAAACACAAGCTTTGCACTGTGCCTCCAGTGCACACTCTGCATCCATGAAGGAAAACCTACAGGCAATGGTTCAGGCATGGCAGGGGCTCAAACACAGCTGTAAAGTGTGCAGTCATGGCAGGGAAAGGATGCTCTCAGCCACGCCAGTCCCCCACAGTGATGATGTCAGTGATGCTGACACAGACTTGTGTCAGTTGCTGTTCATCAGTCAATCTGTTGAGTTTTTTTAAGTGGTTTTGATTTGCAATCAATGACCACTGGTAGTAAGCTAATGGGCTACCGGCTTCCTCCTCCACTTTTCACATTTTTTTGAACAAAGCCCAATAATGTGAAGTAGCCTTTTAAAGTCTTACTAGGTACTGAATAGTCTAGGCATTTAGTCAGTTATAATTTTAATAAAGTATAATATGAAAACACATTTAAGTCTGCAGCTGTTACAATCAGCCTGTAGGTCCTGCCTCCTCCCCATCAAAATTTCCAGGAATGACCCCTTTAAAGTCTGTTTTATACTGAGAAAAGCCTGCAAAATTTGAAGAGTAAAATCCCCTTCAAAGTTCTTGTGATGCCTCTTCTTCCCTGCTTTCTTCCACTGAAATTAAATTCACAGAAGGCAAATTCTGGCTTCTGTCAGCAAACTACAGATGGAACATTCCTAAGCTCTTCTGGCTCTTCATTTACATGGGCCAGCCAATGGGGACTTGTAACTTGCTCAAATCCAAATACCTTAGGCTGGTTATTGCAGTGCCACTATCCAAAAATCCCTGAGAAAGACTCCACAACCTAAAAAAGGCAGCAGTTAACAGCAGCCACAGAAATCCAGATGTTCTGACAAATTATATCCCAACGAGTATTCACTCCAGAATGATGAAGAAAATAGGACACATGAATATATATGTAGGGGGGTTTATCACGCTTTCCCACCCTATTCCCCACACACCCAGCTGTGCACAGTGCTTCAGCAAAACATCATTATCTGGCAATCTCTCAGTCAGTCTGTCTGAGCATCTTGCTCCCCTGAAGCAGCAGACTAACCCAAGTGTTCAAGCAGGAATTTCAGGGGAAAATGCCTTCCTAGAATGCAAGATTTCAGCACTGCTCACCGTGCCTGAGGCAGTTGGGTAGGAAGAGCAAAAAAAATAAATCTCATTCCCATATGAATATCAGAGAATGCTAGAAAAGGTAAGAGAAGAACTTGCCTCTAACCACTCAAGGGGAAACTTGAGAGGATACAAGCCAAGGGTGGTAAAAAGCTCATACAGCTGTCTGAAGGACACCCAGGTCAACTCAGTCTTGCTTTAGTGTATGCCAGACAACATGAATTAAGGCAAATATTACTGGACTGACCAAATGAGGTCAATGGAATCATAAAATTCCCAGAACATGACCTTCTGTCTCAAAATTTCAGCAAAATTTGAACTTTGAATATCTGACAAAATAAATTGAAATCACGTTTTTTTTGCTTTACTGAATAAACAGTCTTTTTTGAGTATGCTAGACGCTGCATTTCATAATTTGTGTCTAAGCATAAAGTTGCATTAAGAAATCTTACTATAAATTAAACATGATGCCATTTCCACCAATTACAAGAAACATGATTTATATCAGCATCTTGTAGAGTATCTCCAACACTCCCAGTTCCTCAACAGATCACAACATCTACTCAAGTGACAAGAGGTTATTCACATATTGAACATGAAAAAAAGTCTTGCTGCCTTAAACAAGTTCAGAACTTCCAAAACTCTCCACAAAATATCCCTGTCTTCAGACTCATGGGAGAAGCTGAAATGAAGAACTCGGAACTTAACTTGCTGGAGCAGTCACATCCCCAGCACACAAACCTCCAAAGTTCCCTTGAGAAACCGGTATTATCCCTGTGCCAACACCTGAGTGCATTGCCAGCCTGAAGTTCAATATTTTGAAGAAGTTATTTTTATGTGAGGCACTGAACTAACCAAATATCAGCTGTCATAAAAGCAAATAATCATTTTAAGATCACCCCCTTAAAAATGGAAGATTTTATCCCCTACTTCATGCTTTATGGTAACTTTTTAACATAAATTTTTTGATTCTAAAGCGAACATTTTAGAGCAATTAAGCTCAGCCAGTCAGTCTCAACGTTCATTTCCCACTGGGTGTCTCCCATAGGGAATTCCAGCAGGAGATTTTCCCTGCAGCTACTGCTACAGGCAGCTGCAACATCACCAAGAAGAACTTTTGTGAAGACTTAAAAAATCTCACACTGATTCCCTACAGTCGGTGCCAGGTCTACAAGGAGAGCCACCCATCAGCAACGTGGACATCTGTGTGACATCAAGAGAAGTAGGGAAAGCTGCATATGAGAGAACACGACTGGAGAATACATTCCCTGACTAAACCCACTCCAATCAAAACTCATCATAAGAGTATGAAAAGTAATCAAGAACCTGGTATTTTCAATAAAAAGAACAATGAGCAACACAGGGCTGTGAAAACCTTCAGATCATTTGTTTTAACTTTTTACTGTCACAGACACCACATAATAAAACCCTCCACACCCCCATTTTTTAACAACACCTTGAAATTATTCAAATTTCTTCTCCCTCCCCTCTGAAAGGAAGGTCATTCAAAAAAATGATTGCAATAATAGTTCAGAGTCATGTTCTAATTTACAGCCCATCATTATTCACAGCGAGTTTATACTCATTTGCTCTTCCACCAACATGGTCTTTTAGCTAAGTAATTATTTTCTGTTCCTCATACTGGTCTCCTGATGTATTAATAAGAAAGGAATCATATGCCCTCTCATACTTCATTTTGTTAGGATAATAAGCCAAGCTTTTCCAATACACTGTCACACAATAAGCTCTCCATTCCCCAAATCACATCATCTGCTCCAGTCCCATTCATCTTAAACACAAATGATTCAATTCCTGACAGCTTTCCAGAAAAGGCCTAGCCTGTGTGTATGGAACACAGTTCCCTGGATTCATCTGGGAATCAGCTCTTTTTCCCTCTCTCTGCTGCATTAGATCTACTGCTCAGTTACACTTTGAATAACTATAGTAATTTCACAACTATAAGGCTCACTTCTGGGTTGTTGGCAAATTTCCAAACTTTGTCCACATATAAGGCGCACCGGACTATAAGGCGCACTTCGTTTTTGCAGCGAGGATCTGCACACAACAAAGTAACAAATTAGTAACGGAATCGTGTGACCACGGGGTTTACTGGCAGGTGCTCAATTTGCAAACATTTTTCACGGATCGGTGCAGCCTTTAAACGCAGCCCCAGGCGCCCTCCCCGTGCCATGGACCCCGGCACTCCCGCCCAGCGCCGGTTGCCGTGGCTCTCATGGTGCTCTTCCATTGGCAAATTTCCGAACTTTATCCATATATAAGGTGCACCGGATTATAAGGCGCACTGCCAGGTTTTGATGAAAATTTTAGTCAAAAGGGTGTGCCTTATAGTCACGAAATTACTGTAACTTACCTGTGTTTTCTTTCACATAATTTGTTTCTGACACATTAAGTCTTTGTTCATCCAAAAATTTCATGTTATTAGAAAAACACAGGGTCATGAAATACAAGGACTACTGTATTTCATCCTATTTGTATTATTCCTGACTACCTTGAAGCAATTCTGTGGGTAAAGAGTTGTATCAGCTGGTAACCCCCATTTTTTGGTGCTAAGGGAAATTTCTGCACACACTAAACTTTTTTCTAACACGTAGAAGCTGAAGGTGTCTCAAATAAATATCCACAAAAAGCAAAGAAAATAGCATTCATCAACAAGGATTTTTCTTTTGTTCTTCTGACAGTTTGTGATAATGTTTAAAAAATAGTTGAGGCTGAGGCCTGGCGGTAGTATTCCCTAAAGTATAGGAATTCACTTCTCTTTTGGGGAACTAGGGGTAAAATTCTTATCATATTTACTGTGTTAGAAGGCATAAATATATTTTAGACAGATGAGACCAAGTACATAAATTTTTGGGGCTTCCTATGAGCTCTATTTTCTTTGCCTTCACAGATCTAGCCATTCATAAAAGTCTGTTTTAGCAAGATTATAGCTGCAGTTCCATAGATAATGGCTCTTCCAAGCTGTGGGACCACAGTACTCTCATGAGCATTACTGTTGTGTCCAGGGCTCCCACAAGCTTCCTCCACATTTCTAACAATCCACGCTTGAGGGGAGCAAGGAATTTTCTCAGAAGAAGCACCAGAAGATCCTGGGAAAATAAATGTTCCCATCTATCCAAATATAAACACTCCCAACTACCCAAATATAAATATTTCCAAAGCCATCGACAAAGAAAAAAAGTACAAATCTATTTTGTTTTCCATTTGAGAAAGAATTTTTTCATGGATTAAAACAGTTAAACCTGCATAGCAGGAATTAAATTCTTAAGTACACAAATGCTAAAACAAATAACCTCCTGATCAGCCCTCTTTAAACAGCCTTTGATAGAGCTCTGACCTTTGCTTAACCTCCCCGTCTTCTGAAATGAGAAACTGAAAGGGGTATTATGTAGTTATTTATCAAATAAATTTGCTGCTGGCTTCAGAAGAAGTTTCAAGACAAATGTGTCATCTCTCTCACAATCTAAATAAATTCTGCTTTAAAGGAAGGAGGTATCACTGCAAACAGGTATCTCTGTGGGCCTATTTTACTATGCAGCAACCTAAACATAACTTTGACCCTGCAAGAGAAGGTAAAAAGATTTCACTCAGTTCTTTCTCTCTCCTGTAACAGAGACAGGTTTATATAAAGAATACTTCATTTTTTCTATCAGTGATACTATATTCATAATCATTTCCCCATTAACCACACAATTTTGCTCTCAAAACCACTTTACAGGAAGACTGGTCTTACTCACCTGAGCATGTGTCAGTGTGCTTAATTGCCACATAAAAATAAACCCTTTTCCCTCTCTACAATGTCAATTTTAACTTTTTTTAAAGTATAACTGCAAT
Source organism: Sialia sialis (assembly GCA_009812075.1). Lineage (NCBI taxonomy): Eukaryota > Metazoa > Chordata > Aves > Passeriformes > Turdidae > Sialia > Sialia sialis. The sequence continues at coordinate 439,688 of VRYO01000180.1, read as the reverse complement.
CTGCATGACATGGTAATCCTTTTCAAAAAGCATGATCAAGCTCTTGCAGAGATGTTACTTAAAGCCAAGGAAGTTATGAGCACCCTACTTGCAGACTGATAAGTAGGCTCAGGAGAGTTGATAGTCACAGCTGCCTGAGCTAAGTAATTAAATTCTGATTCTTATGAAGCACAAGGTGTGAATAAAGATATTAGGTATATGTATTTTAAGCAATCATTTTGCTTCTTTCAGAATTAATATTCTGAGGATGCAGAAAGATTCTAAGGCTCAGAGTAAGCCCCAAATGCATTGAAATATTTTCACTACTTAGAAAAAACAAAATAGACCTTTTTCTGAACCCAAAAAGTGACCTTTTTTGGGGGGACTGTTTCAGTGATGCTTTTTATGCAAATGAAAAGATCTATTAGGAGCAATATTGTCAGCAAAGCTTTTAGGTCTGAAGTTTGGCCACCACACATCTATTTCTAGAAATGCCTTACAGAGTCTTTTTTCCTTTTATGTTGCATCTTCTTATTTGAAAATTCAGCAAGGTAAAGGAAAGATAGGATCTGTTATTAGACTGTGTGATGTAAGATGGAAACAGAATTTCTTGGCTCATGGTTCCTTCAGAAACTCAAGAAAGTTTGTGCTCCTGAAAATTTCTGTGTTTTCTCTAACATATTTGCATATCTAATAAAAGGCTACATCCTCCTACAGACCCTTAGGTCACCCCTAAAATGCCACAAGCAGTGTAAGAAATCAGACACTCTCTGTGGCATTCCCTGATGGCCAAAGCCAAGCCACTCCATTGTATCCCACCAGACACATTTTCTGAGAGATATCCAAACACCAGCCACAACACTGCAGCTTATTAAACAAAGGAGCCTCACCCAGCTGACAGAAAAGTTATGGCACAAACTCCAGTAACAGCATTTCCCCCTTCATATTTTACTTTTTTTTCACTTAGGATGCTCAGGATAATTTTTCACTCCCCCATCCTTTTTTGCTCCCAGCAGAGCTCTGCTGAGATGTCAGTGCTTGCTGAGTCACCATTTACTTTCTCAGCAAGTGACACAAAATATTGTGGGGTGTAGAGATTTCAAGTCATCATTTTTTCTCAGGATATGTGCAAATTGACACCAGGAATGGAAAAAGAGATTTTAAATAGGCCTGTGTTTCAATGCCACTAAACAAACTGCACTTATAAAAAATACTCTGTCAGTAAACAGCCCTACCTAAAAACCAGCTCACTCATTAAGAGTACACTTGGTTTAGAGAAGTGCACTACATTTTTTTGATTTGAGTCCAGATCTAGATAAATTAGCTTCTGGAAGGTAGCTGCATTTTAAATCATTAACAGTTCTCCCAATATCAAAATTAGTATCAGAAATTCACTAGAAAGTGAGACTACAAGAAGAGTACGGGATGAAAAGAGCACATGCACATTTCCACAGCAAGGATTTTATGCCATCTAAATTAGATGACAGAGTTGATTTCTGTCTTAGCAAAGCCAAAGGAACAGATACATCTTGCCATAGATGAATCTAAATTTACATCACTTTAAATGGGTCACTACAGATAATGCAAAGTCTTGAAGAGGAACTTCTGAAAACCAGTGAGAGATTCTATCTGTTTAATAAACCACATAGTCTGTGCTTCCAAAAATGTGTTGGTAGCCTGATGTATCATAAGGCTCTATGTCATAAGTTATAGGTATCATAATTCTTCCAAGTACAGAGCAGCCTCACTCCTTCCACACTCAATAGAACCTCCTTCCCTGACAAAGGGAATAATTATTTGTAAAAGAAAAGCATTTTAATACATGATGAATGATATGAATGGTAGCTCTACATGTGAAAATATGGAAATCTCTTCAGCTTGAGGACAGCTGATGATATAGTACCTTGAACTGCACAACTTCCTACATGCTGACAGGATAATGGTAGTTCTAGAAAATTAATGTTTAGAGGCTTCCCCTTGCACAACTCATATCTTAAAGGGAAAAAGATATATGCAACAAAGAAGAGCTTATATGTGAAATAATGTTGTATTCACAGAACATTGTCCAACTTGAGCCATAAATTCTCTATAAATGATCACAGACCCACATTGCATCCAACATGACTATCATAGTGGAATCAGAGAATCATAATGTTGGAAAAGTCCTCCAAAAGTAGTTCTCAAAACTCAAATATCTTGCAGATGGGCCCTTCTGACAAAAATTAGAAGCAAGACGAAACTCCATTGGATAAAAATGTATGAATTTTTATCTAATTCTAGGAAACATTTCAAGATATGAACTAATTTAGCATGGATGTCAAGGGTCATGCACCCAGTTTTCTAATAAAACCCATTCAATTTCTAATGTTAAAAAGGCCACATCCAGCAGCTGAACTGTACAAGTTGATTCAGAATCAAACCCCAAAAACACAACCCAAAATCACCCACAAATCCCCCCTGCACACACATTTATGAGCTTTTATACTACAGATAAGCAGTCCAGGTTCTCATCTAGAACAGTAACAACCTCTTCTAGTAACAGCCACATTGAAAAATGATAAATAAAATGTGAGAACGTAAAGAGGTCACTGAACACTGGAGATGGGAAGAGAGTGTTACTTTAAAGAGAAGCAGTGTGTGTTTTAAACACATCATTTGAAACATCCTATATAAGAGTTTATTAAATCTTTCTGAAGACAGAAAAATCCCAACCTCACAAAGTATACCCCAACTTGGAGATTATTTTGTACAGTACTGGTATCATCAGAATTTGCTTGAAATTAATACTGAGACTTTTCCCCATCTTAAAAACTCCCATAAAGTTGGCCAAAATTAATTCTGTAATTTCTAGTTTATTTCACAAAAGAGAATAGAAATGTTCAAAATGCATTTCAATATTTTGACTAGCAAATAGGAAAATATTTTTTAAAATATAATTGGTTAATACTTAACATAAAAAAGAATCAAGAAACCAGCAAAATCAAAATATGTATTCCTATACATATTTACTAGAATTTGCTACAATTTCTTTTATTTGTACATAAATATTAGCACCAACAAAACCCATCTTTATTCAGATGTACCAGAATGAAAATGAGCAGTTAAACCAAAGCACACAAATTGTTTATTTATACACCTTCAGTAGACATGGCCTAAAATAGATTAATTTCTTTTTGTTGCAGTCTGTGATTTCATTAAGTCACTCTGCTCAGCTTTAAGCACTAAAGATCTTGAAATAATACCTAATTTAATACTGCTGCAAGAATCTTAACTCCAAAGCTGTCAGCAAAGACACCATCAGAGAGCCATTAATAAAATGCTCTTTATTGAAGTCCATATCTTTTCTTTTTGAAAAGAGCAGAGAAGAATAAAACTAACCTTAATGATTTTCAGTAGTCACTACCTGCAAAAACTAAAACCTGCTTGGACTTGATAGCACACATTTAAAAATAATAGCTGAGCATTCTTTTAAAAGGAAGACCCAGCACTGACCCAAATTTCATGTGAGGCTTCAGCTCAAGATAATGTCAGGATTAACAAAGTGTGCATGACAGGTCTGATTTAAAGACTGCAGCTTAAACTTCTCCTACACAGAGTTCATGGCACAGAAAGGCAGTGATTTATGCACCACTCTCTACATCATAACTGGTCCACAAACCTCTGAGCAATCCACAACTGAAAACATCTTGAGAGGGACAGTTTCAGGGCCTGTGAAGGTCCCCCAAAGTCCCAAGAATTCCCAAAGTTTTTCTGAGATAACAATTCTTCACTTTTCTCTTGTATATGCAAGAAGAAACTGAGAGCCCTTGAATGAAACCCATGAAGAATGTTTTGCAAACACAAGAGTTACAGAACTGCAGACCTCTGCAAGAAGGTCAATTGTGTGAAAGAGAATGCTCAAAATATAGACACTTATGGAAGTTTTTTCTGATCTATATCCATCTCATAAAAGTCATCCATGTCTGTATAAAACTAAATACCTTTGTCCTCCAGAATGGAGGAGCTAAGATGCTGGAGTGCATATTGTAACGCTCCCCATGTCCTTTCATTTCTGTCATGGCAATTTTTGTTTCTCCCACCACCATTTAATTCAACTGCTCATTTATTTTTCTACCTAGCATCCTTGTCCTTAGCACATAGCAATTCCTTCCCATGCTGCCACAGTCAAACACGTCATTCCTGAAGCAGCATTTCCCTTAATTCCTCACTGTCACTCACAAGACGACACAGAGTGGTATTTTCAGCCTCTGTCAGAGAGAAGTCAGGCTCCACAAGACTCAGACAGCATCCAAACGCTTCTTTTCTTCAAAAGTCATGCAGCTGAGGTGCATTTATTTCCGCAGATCTTTTTCTTCTGGAAGAGAGGATGATTTTCCCTCGCTAACAATGAGCTGAATGCAGACATGCAAGGCCCTGGTGAGAGAAGCTGGTATTAAACATCTCAGCCTTGACAGCACTAATATGGGTCCCACATCATAAGCATTTTTTCAGGATTTCTGGGCTCTCATGAACAGAAAGTTTCCTTTGCTGGTATGCCAAACTTCTACTCTTTTCCATTCTTCACTACCAAGAATTTAATAATGAAGTTCGCTGCTGAAGTTTCCTTTTCATAGAAGTCATTATGAAGTTTTACCACTGGCATATGAAACAAAAGTTAAATTATAGGCATAAAAAGGAAACCTATGCAAAGAAATGACTTCATAAAAAATACTATTTCTCCTTTTGAAGTTTTATTTGTGAACACAGCTGGTAGAAGCCTTAGGAAAAGGCACACTGCTGCTGAAGGACTACTTTTTGGTATGTCTTTTCCAAGTTTTTCCAAATGACAAAACCTATTTTTACTTCTAACTTCAGTTTCTACTGAAAAATGCCAGTTATCCATAACATAGTCAGAAAAACTTGGTTCTTCCAAAGACAGTGTTAAGAAGGAGCAGCTGGAAGTGTCAGCATCATGATAAGTATCATTAGATCTGTGGCCAAAAAATTCCTATTAATCCTTCTGGGTTGCTGAGTGGATTGAAGATTATTTTATAATCATGCACTTCACTTGACAAGTGCCTGCACACAAGAGAGCTCCTGCCAGTACTATAGCTATCATCAACAATAAAATAAAATATTCAGGAAAAAAAAAATCCAAAAAGACAACAATAAACAAACAAAGAAAAACATTTCAAAAAGTGAAGTCTGGAAGATTATTTTTTTCCCTGCTAAATAATGGTCTTTGAAATGACAGAGAATTATTAATGTTTTAACCTTTTGCTCATCTACCGTGTTGTGGATGCTAAAGATCTCTCAAGGGCAGAGCTACTATTCTTGTTCCAGTTCGCCAAAGACATAAGCACAGTGTCATCCCAGCAAACTACACTTTCCAAGAAAGAAAATCTGCAGTCTGACTGCCATTTTGCCTTGCATATTTCTCTGTGAAGATAAGCACCAGTGCCTAGTGAACATCATTTAAGAAACCCAAACTTCCTGAGCAGAGGCTCAGTTTGCTTCCAGCACTGCCTTCATATAGAAAAGCAACAACAAAAGCCACTTCCAGTTACGCAGTTCAATTGTATTAGCAGCAATATTTTTTCCTCTCACTTTTTTTCTCTCCTAAATTTCCCACATCCTATGCTGATAACAAACAGTTCCAATACATTCTTTATAAATCCTGTTCTGTTGGCAACCCATGAATCATCAGACAAAATAATTCCTCATGCCTGCAGGGCACAGATAAAGGCTGCCCAGTGGCATGGGGCCAGTGCAGCACATTCACTTGCTCGAGACACTAGGAGTCAGCATGGTTACACTGAACCCAGAAAAGGGTCTGAATGGATCTTTTTCATTTTTAATAACCAGAAACCAAACTAGGCTCTGTGCTTGACTTACAGCAGCCAGTTCATGGGTCATCACATTCACGTGGACAGAGGAAAGTCATCTCTGCTTTTTAAAACTCTCACATTCATAGCTTTTTTTATATTAAGGCCTTTAAAAATTCCATCTGCAAAGTTTCAAATTCAAAATTATCAAAGTTCACATATATATCTTTTGGCTTTCTTTCAATACTCACCACAGCATTGGCAAGCATATTTCTGGGTGTTATATACAAGCACTTTTAATAGGATTCCACAGAAATTCTTTCTTGTACAAATATTTTCTGTACTTAATATATCTCACTTTCCATGAAGAGACATACCAGACTGCCCTTAGTGATTGTTCTGTAACTTAGTCCTGACTTTCCTGCTCTTTACTTACAGAGAGTAAGATCTATTCTCTCCATGAATGAAAGAAAATTATTCACAAATGGCTTTGTGCTCCTGCAAATTTCAGTAATTCCTGTTCAATAGATCAGGAGAGCCTGACACCCACATTTCAAATTAAAAAAGAAAAAAAAAAAAAAAAAATCTCCACTTATTTGCATAATAAAATAAGCAACACCACATTCAAAAGAAGTGAAAACAAGCTGCAGTAAATAATCAAGGTGAAGCCCCCAGAGGCTGACTGGCAGCAAAGTAGGACAACACAAAATATTTCAGTGAAGGTTATACACATTTAACATTTAACATTTAAATTAAAGGCAGTTCAGTTAGGTAACTAAATGAAATGCCAGCTCAAATCATGTTCCTGTTCATCACACACAGTAATATTCCATGGAACTCCCACCCACTAAATCTGCTCCTGCAAAAAAGGGTTAACAAGCCAAGAAGCTATGGCAAAGCTTTGGATCCCAGTTCATTTCAGGGAAACAGATGAACTCTAGCTACAAAAGCATTAAAAGAAAAAGTCTGTTTCTACTGCCTTTATTGCTGTATACTTATATACCTTTGAGAAAGAAGAAGAAGAAAAAAACAAACACATTAAAGTGATAAACTACTTTAAATTATGGCACTCTTGGCTCCATTCTGGTCAGAACTCTGCACACAAAAGAGTTAGGGGCAAAATTAGTAACCTTGCCTTCTCACACAGCCCAAGACCTCCAGAGGCAGCACAAATTAGTTATGAGGAATTTAGCTGAAAAAAACAAAAACCATTCCTCTCCATGAGTGATACTTCCACAAGGGGCATGAACAGTGTTGCTACAGAACTCCCCACTGGAGTCAGAAAGTGCCTTTGGCTGTGGAATACGCACTGGTTGTGGGAAAAGGTGAAAAAAATATGTCTGACCAAGTGCAAGTAAGTTGTTGCACCAGGATGAAAAACCAATTCCAATGCCACTCACAGCCCTCTGGCATCCCAAGGAAGAAACTGTCTTCTTCTATTTAGCTAGAATGCAGATGTCTAATATCAGAGTAGCTATCAGTAGTGTCTAAAAGTTGAGGTAGCCTTTAACCAAGAACAAAGCACCATGCAACAGCACATAGGGACATCCAAACCAGACACAGAGTAGCGTATTAAAGACTCCAAGCAGTTCTAAGTTTCTCAGCAGTCCTCTATTGAAATCTAGTGATAAGAAAAGTGGCAGAATTTTATTAGAAAAGAGAGCTTCCTTGCATCCAAATATTGCTAGAAAATAAAAAAAAAGGTACAGGGATAGGAAGAGGCTGGCTTTTTTTACATTATCTTCTGTTAAGAGAGTTAACTCTCTAACATCCCAGACATTTCTCTGCAAAACACTTACAGTAATTTCACGATTATAAGCTGCACCTTTTTCATTGAAGAATCCAGCCTACCCCAGTAGTGCGGCTTATATTCAGGTGTGGCTTATCTATGGACAAATCCCAGTGAAATGCCAACCCAGAAGTTAGAGCCGGCTGGGAGAGCGCCTGGGGCTGACTTTAAAGGCTTCACTGGTCTATGAAAACTGTTTGCAACTTGAGCACCTGACACCAAACCCTGTGGCCATGATTCTGTTACTAATTTGTTACTTTGTTACACATGGATCCTCGCTTTAATTAAAAAAAAAAAAAAAAGAAAAAAAAGAAAGTGCGGCTTATAATCAGGTGCGGCTTATAAATGTGAAATTATTGTAAGTATTTCCATCACTTTATTGAGGCAGAAGCTCTCTTTACCCAGCTACTACGGTGGTGCTTGCTTAGTTACCTGGCTCACAGCTCCTAGCAATGTATCCAAATATATTTAATCTCATGCACTGGGGGTGATTTTGCAAAGAAAAAATCCTCTGAATAGAAATTAAATATTTGTGACTTGCCTGTGGTAGCAAGCCTGGAGCAAAAATTAAGAACATAGTTTTTTGTCTCCCATTCCACACAGAATTACTCTGCTTCCTTCCTCCCTTCAGAGAGGGGGGTACCCCCTAAGGATCACATTTATCTATGCTAAGCACTGCACTGTGCTAACACATCTTCAGAGTCCAAGACCGAATTGAAACCATCCCAAAAAGCCACGTGTGTCAGCCACTCAATCCAGCTGGGCAGAGCTCCATGAAAAGCCAGGCTATTCAGAGACCTCTCATCCAGCACCCTACTCCAGTGATTTATCTCCTCAGAGGATTTAGAAGCACTGCTAGCAAAGCACAAGAGCCTTCTCAGAGCTATGAGCATCCTCTTGTTCTGAAGAACAGTTTGCGTGCCAAGGACAGAAGACTGACCAATATAAAATCATTGAAAGAGCCCTGGCTGCTTAATCATCTTTTAAAAACTCAGATCATCTAAATACAGTAAAATTAGTTACAGCTACATAACCAGTTTTAATACTTGACCAGTAGTTTAGGGTGGATTTTTAATGATAAATTTAAAGTTATTTGGAAAAACAGAACTCTTGATGTAGGATGTGACAGCTGGACAGTGGCAATGTTTTCAAGAAAGATAAACATAATAATTGCCACTCCCAGTTCAGAACTTTGGGATTTGAAAGCAGGCAATTAGTGTCAATGAAAATTTTACACCACACACTTTATTTCTGTTCTCCAATAAAAGAAGCAAGGAACATAATGTCAACACGTAAAGAGTGAAAAATGTCTTATTTCCCTGCATTAACAAGTTTCTTTTGGAGGTTACTTTTATAATAATGCTTTGGCATATCCACAGCTAAATTGAGCATCTTAACTCCTAATTTCACTTCTCCCTCCCCCTTCCCTTAAGTCAATACAAACTGCAATAATATTGCCATCATTGAATCTGCAACTGCACTTTACTGCTAAGGTAACACACAGGATTCCTGCAATGGTTTCCATTCTGGGAACATCAGTAATTTCTGCTCTACCAGTGTCTAAGGCTATTGGTGATCATCTTCAAAGTCAGCAAAAGAAAGGAATAAGCTTAAAAGGAGACAGGAAAATAAAGGCAAAATTTCAGAATTTCTAGTCCATAACAAAAAAGACAAAATGATGGTATTATTGTAACTAACTGTGAAATAGTTAATCTGAATAGCCCTTTCAGCAAGATACCTCCTGGGGAAATGGATCCAGCCAGATGCTATATGGCTGCCACTTTGTAAGGAAAGCACAATTTGAACAAAAAAATTATTCTTAATGGGGAAACAGTCAATAAGTGCAATGAAAAATACACAGTTAAACAGATGTATTACAAACATTAATATAAATGCTTCACGCTTTTTGCAAACCAGATACAGCTTAAAACAATTAAGGGCTGCTCCTAACTGTGTAAATGTGAATTAAAAGCAAACCCAGGTGACTGAAGTAACATCACTGCAAAACCAGAGGCTTTGGGTCTATAAAGGATAATCTAGGGAGAAAAAAGAACTCATTTGAAATTAAACCAAATAGTTAATTTTTACTTTAGCAGATAGAAAAAGGTGGTATTTACATAGTTTAAAATGGCTTAACAGAATGGGGTGCGCGGGGGGAGAACAGAATTTGGTTATATTGCAATATCTAGTACATCTAGTTCAGATTAGGTGCACAACATTAAATCAGAGTATATATTATCACAATGAATTGTTGATCTGTGCTTTCAATCCAATCTCAAGAGTTTTATTGCTTCAGTGCTGCTTCTTCCATGGAAAAGATTCTCTCACTAACAAGGCAAAGGGCAAGACATTCTCTTGACTTGTGTTGAGAATTCAGCAGTCTGTTTTCTAAGCAGCTGAGTTTACCTCTAAATAAAATTGATCCATTCTTGCCTTTAAATACAAGAGCAGAATCTATCTTTTGAGAACTCCGAAATTGCAAATGAAAAATACTTCACACCAGACATCTACCTAAAATTTGTAAAATATATTTTATCTATGGAAAAACAATTACTTGCTAAAGATAAGGAAAATTATGCAATCAAGACTCCATAAAATGTATTTTTCTGCACACACAGGTACTTTCTGAGCTTATTAAAAAGTTTCTCAGCATAAAAGTTTAAAATGCTCATGCTAGAAGTATCTGAAATGTAGATGAACCAAGTGTAATATTAATAGTTCTATTATTTCAGTACAACAACTTAAGACTGAAGGACATCTCCTGCTACTTGACTTTCAACAATGAAGGCAATCCTGTGTTTCAAAGAAATCTGCATTACTTCTGACATGTTATTCTAGCTCAGTGTTAACAACAGACCTGACTAAAGAATCTAAAACTGAGAAGGGGAAAAAGCTAAGACAGATCCACAGTGACATGCAGCAGCATGTTCTGGTTTTGTTCAACTCACCTACACACCAACAGGCTGAGATCCAAATAGATTTAAAGTTGCAGTCAGAAACACTTTGCAAATAAACTGTGGTAGGCATTATCCCAGAGTAAAACAAAACCCAAAACAGTGAGTGATACAGAAAGCATTTAGGAATATAAATGAATTAATTCAAAACAGAAACCCCAGAATTAACCCTGCATATCAGACTCAAGACTAAAAAAAACCTCCACGTGTCAGAAAGATCTCATAGGTACCGAGCCCTCAAATACGTGAAAGAAATAAAAACAAACACTCACCACTGCAGAATTCCACCAGTTACGATTCAGACTTTTGTTACTGCACTTCTGGATCTTCCTTGTCCTCAAGTCCCTTCAGTTCAGAGTATTTTGTGCCCTTTATAGTTTAACATCTCCAACGTCAGGAGCATGACAGGGACTGTGTATGATCTGGCTGGTATATCACTATAAACTGCTTGTTTTTCTAGACATTGCCAGTAATTTAAGACTTAGTCATGATTTTGCATTCACTGACTGGGTGACTATTTCTGATGGTTGTCACAATATCTACACATACATACACTATATTCTTATTAGAAAAATACATGTGTTCATTAAGAGGAGATCAAGCAGACTAATTTATTTTCCTTCAATAAGATAAGTGCTTGTCTAGACAAAGGAAAGGCAGTAGCTCTTATCTTCTGAACTTCAACAAGGCATTTGATATAGCGCCTTCTCAAAAATTATTACTGAGTTGGAAAGGAATTAGAGAGATTAACAGACTGGCTAATCAGGAAATGTAGAGCTGAAAGAGTAAGGAGATTTCCTTGAGATTCAGTGGCAGGGATAATTTTATTTCAGGTTTTCACTCAACGCTGCAGCAAAAGTTGTAGAAGCTTTATAATGAAATTTCAAAGGCACAATCTGTAACAAGTAAAACCGCAATGGGCTACAGAAGGAATTACACATGGAAGATATGAGTAACAGAAATATAAATGCATTAAGTACAAGGCAATGCATTCAATAGTAACAAGCAGCACTTCCTCTATATGCTTGAAGCATGTCAGTTCAGAAAACACAGTGGCAGAAAGAATTAAGCGTATCAGGAATAAGCAGGCTTAGTATCAGGAATCAACAACTTTGAAAAAAAATACAATTATGCTTTTCAGATAGAGCAGGAAAGCTATTTCCTGTTTATCAGCAATACTGTGAACACTTGCCATTCACATTCAAGTAACAGGATTAGGGATGCTGGTAAGAATGGAGAATGAAATTTAGGTAAGAAAACTGAAATTATTGAAATTTATTTAGCATCAGAACAGAACAGCTAAAAGGAGGTATGATTATTTAAATAAATGGTACATTAGCATCAAAGGAAAGGGAGATCTTTAAAGCAGTGTTACTCAGACTTTAAAACTAGGGTTGATGGAAGTTGGACAAAGGCAGTGGGCCTTCCAGTTTAATGTTCTCACATATATTTCATAGAATCATAGAGCAGTTTGAATTGAAAGGCACATTGAAAACATCTCATTCCAACCCACCTGCCATGGACAGGGACACTTTCCACAAGTCCAGTTTGCACAAAACCCATCCAACCCGGCCTTGAACACTTCAGGGATGGAGCATCCATAACTTCTCTAGGCAACCTATTTCAGTATCTCATCCACTCCACAAGGAAGAATTCATTCCTAATATCCATGCCCTTGTAAAAAGTCTCTCTCCAGATCTCTTGTAGGCATCCCTGGAAGGTGCTGTAAGGTTCCCCAGAGCCACAGCTCCTGCCCCATCCCAATTCTCTCAGCCTGTCTCCATAGGAGACGATCATCTCCGTGACCTCCTCTGGACTCACTCCAACAGGTCCATGTTGAGGACCAGAGGTGATGCAGCCCTGCAGGTGGGGTCTCACCAGAGCAGAGGGGCAGAATTCCCTCCCTGTCCTGCTGTCCACAGGGCTCTGGATGCAGCCAGGACACGTGTGTCTCTCTCATTGATGGGTCATGCCCAGCCTCTCCACCACCAGCACCCCCAAGTCCTTCTGGGCAGGGTTGTTCTCAACCCATTCTCCAGCCAGCCCATATTTTTGCTGGGATTTCCCTAATCCATGTGTACAAAAAAGACATTCTTAGCACATACTGATAAAACAGATACAAGTCATGTCTGAAGACTGAATAATACCACAATCATTTAAACAATAGATCCCCTTGTGACTCAGCATAATCCTTTCCCTTTCAGAAAAAGATTAATTTTTCAACTTAGAGGATAGTTTTCGGTTAAAAGACCTTATCTTTGAATGTAATTGAAAAATTGCAAATTTCCTTTGGGCTGGATTCCTCTTGAATTCTTTTGGGCACTCCATGACTGCTCCTATGCTTGCATTGCCCTGGGGACCATGACTGCTGTTCTGGACCAGAGCAGAGATACTCAGCTATGAAGCTGGCACAGGTTTAACCACCTGGCCTGTGTAGATCCAGTATTCAATGGGACAGGTTCAAAGAACCCCAAAGTCCTGTTCTGTCCTGAGGTGCATAAATGAGTAGGAGCACTGCCCTGCTTAAAATATTTAGAGTATTGTTGTGCTAAATACATACATCCTTATGAGCACAAGATCAATATTTTAGCCCCCACACTGCTTTCCTCATTCCTCCTTCTTAGTCTATTCTCCCGTTACTTAAAATGAACAATAAAAACCCAAATAATCCCAGAACCAACAACAAAAAAAACCCCACAGAACTAACCTGGCCCAAGAACCTCTCCCAAACCAAACCATCACATTCAAGCACCTAAAACCAGCTACTTTAAAAATTACTTTTAAAAATATTAATTATTACATATATTCTCATCCTCAGAATAAGAGGTGTCTATATCAAAATCTTCATATACTTCAGCCTTAAATCATTATATATTTAGCCTGAAGCCAATTTCTTTGTCAAAGAAATCTCCCAAGAGAATAGGAATTTAGAAAGGACTTGCTGACAGAGCTGAAATTTCCTAAATGTATTCTCATTGCTGTATTTCCACTTAATTTCCTTTCCAGTGGTCCTCTATAACAAAGATTTAGAAGCAAAGGATCACAGCCTTCATAGACTTTCTTGTGACTCCAAGAACAGGAGTAATGAAGACATATTTATATCTTAGTTTAAGGGTTTCACTGCTAAATTTTTCACTAAAAAAAAAAGGAGATTCAAGCAAAGTTTATTTAGCTTTTTGACCCCTTTTATTTATAAAAATCTCATTTTGCCACATAAAAGACAAAATTATGTTTTAGTAACCATCTGTGTGTTCAAGTACAAAGAAAGGTAAACAGAATTTTACAACAACTGAGACTAGGCTTACTCAGTTTCCCAATAGAAATGTGAGGGAAACTGCATTAGTAATATTTTGGAATTCAGTCCAAACTATTTCAGTGGAAACTGTTCTGCTGAATTACCACCTTATTGCAGTTATGGCATCTTTTCTTCTGAAAAAAATTTATCTTGATGTCATGTTGCTGATTGTCTATAAGCCTGCCAGACTTGGGTTTCCAGGCTCCTGCTCCTACCTGATTGTCACTCCTGAGAACATTTGTCTCATTGTACAGATACCTGCTGCAACTGCATTAAAACCTGGTTCCTGCCTCTCTTTTTTTTTTAGAGCATTTCAACCATATAACAAAATTCTTGCAACTCAGCTGAGCAGAAAAATCACCAAATCAAGGATTGGACACAGACACATCTCTTTCCCAGTTTGCCCAAAGAATTTCTGAAAACATATACCACTGTGTAAGGCAAGGGAGTGTTTCCCCATCCCCTATCTGATTGTAGGAGAGAGCTCTCCATTTTCCCTCTGAAGACAACTGTTAGGAGCAGGTGTGATCTGAAGGCCAGGAATGTGTTTCATCCAGATCCCTGATTAATTAACTCTTGGAAATGTACTTGGTCTTTCCCTTTAAAGTTTATGGAGTATATTGTTTTGTGTAGGTGGGCTCTATATTCTAACAGAGATACTCTGGTAGGCACCACTGTTAACAAGTTGAGGTCACATTTTTCAAATGTATATGGAATCTGAAAAAGGTGCTGACAGATTTCTTCAGTAGATTTAAAAGTCCTGAGGAGGTACATGGGGCTAAAAAAAAGTACCTCTAATAGCTTAAAAATGGGAAATTGGATGTCTAGCTTGATTCAAATCCATTGAGCAGCCCACTGGCATCTTCAGGTGTGTAAGTATCTCCAGTCTGAATACGTTTATAAAATCAACCTGTAAACCTTAACATACTCTTCAGCTACAGCAGAAGTTCTAACACGGGGGAAAAAATTCATGTTTCATTCTTAAAAAGCACCTTAGACAATGCAGTACCATTCCAGACCTTTCAGGGTTTTTTCTTCCAGCCCAGTGTACAAGGTATGATTTCCCCAAAGGCTACAACAGCACGTAAGTAGGAACATCTCCAGTCTAAGTAGGTTACTTGTATTTTCTGTCTTTTAAGGGAATAACTTTGTCCTGCATAAATTGCCTTTTTTCTTTGCACTGCTGTGGTAGATCTATGCTGAAAGGTAAAAAGTAACAAATAGTGACATCCAACAGAATCTATCACAAATTACATAACTCTCTCTAATTCTAAAGGTGAATAAAAATTTTAGAAGAATCAGCTATCTTTGCAGCAGCCAACTGAATGAATAATATTCAGTGAAATTTATGCCAAAAGTTCTTTGTTCAAGGGTATGATGTGTTGTGCTTTAAAAGACAAATAAATGAGGTAGGACCATGGAATAGAGCATGTCATAAATCATAAAAACATTGAAAAAAACCCCTTATTCTTTAAGGCATATTTTCAAAAAATCCAAACTTCATCAGCAGAGCAAATAAGGCTGACTGAAATCCTTTGGTGAAGGTTTTTGTAACAGTCAAACACCAGAAGGTGCTAGGGTGGCCTCAGCAAAACAGGTTTGATTCACTATTGAACTGACTCTCCAAGTTTCTGCAACTGAAAGATGGGAACTCCAACAGCAAGCACCACAATCAACATCAAAAGCTCATTGCAAATTTGACTATTTCCATGAAGACCATTAAGACAACCGCTCTTCCTTTTTCTCTTTTCTTTTTTCAACAAATTTCCTTTCAGTTCCAAATAAGGACAGACTGATTAAGAATTCCATTATTTCTGAAAATACTGGATTCAAATAGAAGTTCTGGAGAGATGTAATTAGGAAAATTTTCATGTACATTTACTGCAAAGAAAATTTTCATTAGAAAGAAATTTTCAGAGTTAAATTGCATCCAATGTTCAATTCAAACATTGTCAAAATACTAACAGCTCCTGGGAAGGAAATGCAACTTGTACACACACTCTGCAAACATCATTTTCAGCCACAATTAATCATATCTGTAAGGCTGCCAGGAGAATTCAGTTAACCACAATGCCATCGCTCTTTCTTGCAGCATTTCACTTCAACACATCCTTGCTCATGGTGAGGGTTCAGTCCTGAAATGGAGCTCTGGATCTTTGTGCTCCAGCCCTGTTCTTGATTCAAATCTGGCTGTCTAAAGCCTCCCAGTGCCTGCAGTAAGGTATGACTCCAGCTCTTATCTTCTAGCCCTGTGTAGTGTTGATGGGTCTTAGTCACAGCATTGTGATAAGTATATTTAATTTAACTCTCTCTCTCTTTCCATGCAGAAATCACTTCCCACAGGACAAGAGGCTCTATTTCCCTGGCACAGTACTGGGGGTTACACATGCAGATTTTTTCAGATTAACAGGGCAGTCACTATCCTTATCTGCACAACTATTTTTTCAGGAAATAAATTTCTGTGAGTTACTGTTAAGCACCAAAATATTGTGAACAGTAATACTTCCACAGAACCCTCAGAAGAGAGAAGCAGGAGCACTCAGTACAGGTTGCAAACAACTGTGATATCACCAGAGAAATACTGCAGTCACACATCACCTTCACTTCCAGACACAGGCATTAGAGAAAAGGATTGATTTACAGAACTCATGCATTTCCAACTCTGGATCTGAAGCTAACCAAATGTAACAACACAAGCCCTACTTCAACTTCCTTCCCTAAAAATTGAAAAGTTAAGGAGAGACAGTGAACTTGGTCAGCAGTAACAAGGACTATATTGATTTAGAAAGAGAGAAAAAACCAAACCAAACAAGTAAATAAAGATACCTGACACTGTAGCCTACATTCCAGCTTTTTCCTTTAAACATCTTGAAGAAAACATACCTCAAAAAGTAGCACCTTTTCTAAGACTGCATGACTCTAAATACAGCTATAAAATTTCTCTTGTATTAATAGGAACTGCTCTATTAATATGTAGCAGAGCTTCAATGCTATTCATGATTTCAGAGTAGATTGTTTTCATCTTCCGTGGGACTTTGTTAATATTGACTCTAGAAATAGCACACAGGAAAAAAGAGCACTAAACAGCACACACTGCTCTGGGGTACAAACTCCAATCTTTCCACCTAGCCTAGAAAATAACCCACCTATATGTGACCTCCTTCCTGATCTGAAAACCTGGAGAAGCAGTAAGAGATTAAAAAATAAATAACTTAAGCTGACAACCAAAAACGAATTAGAAACCTTCATGTAAATAGGTGCACCTTGGAGAATTTCAGCCCTGTCTCCTGCAAATGCCATCCTTGCTGAGATACTGACCTATATTCCAGGCTGTGAGCAGCACCCCGCCCCAGACTCACTGCCAGCTCAAACTCCAGGAATTATGCCATCTGGAAATTTTGACTCATCCAGCCAGCAAGTTTAAAGCACCATCATGCCAAGAACAGTACTAGAAACTGTCCCTTTTCCCCCTAAAAGCATCTCCCCAATCAAACCGAACAAACTTAATAAAAGGGAAATCAAACACACCAGGTGAACATTCTTGGAATTTTATTCCCAACATTTTAAAGCTGCTTTGTCTCATATCACTTTTTTAAATAGTTGAAACTTCATGGAAGACAAGAAAATGAAAGCATTTTAGAAATAGAAGCCAAACCAAATGCCCCCATTAACCACTGTGTTCTTCAGGAAGGTGAGGTGTTATCAGAGGTGAAGAGCCTTACAGTAACAGCAGAGGCTAATTTAAGAGAAAGTGATTATCTGCTCAAAATAACTACTACTAATAATGTTGTATTATTACATTAGTTTAATGGTAATGACAATGTTTCCTTCTTTGGAAAAGCCAACTTAAATATTTCATTGAAAAATTAAATTACTTTAATAAAGTATTGAAGGCTCTTTCTCAGACTTTGCAGGGCTAATCCTGAACAGGACATGAATATATCATATAAATGAGAAGCCACAAATAAAATGAAATTAAGTACTTGAAATTACTATTTTGGTGTAGGCACACACACTAGACAATTTCATGTTCTCTGAACAAGTTTTTAAGATATTAAGAAATACACTTGCAAAACTCATATTGCACCTGCTAGTACTATCAGCATACATTGGATGCATTTTTCAAGGATAATGAAACATGCACTTTATTTACAGTTGTTTTAGTTACTAATGCTTTAAGTTAGACGTTTATAGAGTTTGAAACGGAATTTTTTTTCCCTAACCTCAACATCACAAAGAATTTATTATAGCCAATGTTAGAATATTGGCAATTGTGGAAGCAAATGACAATAACAGTATTACTTAACCTCCTGTGCTTTTGGCCCAGAAAACAAGAGTGAGCAGGTATACACCACGATCACATGAATTGCAGGTACACAATGTAATTACGTGAACTGTGGATTAGCAAAGCAACTGTATGAAAACCTGCAGTCTCCTTCATTTTACCTGAACTTTGTACTTAACCTCACACAACACTTGAGTCTTTGCAATATTAATATCTTAGCTAATTCTGTATTTTCACTGCAATCTCAAAGGCAAAAGATGTGTCATCTTAAGGTTCCACGGTATTCAGGGTTATCCTCCATTAACTACTTCCAGTGTCTTACATACATCATTATTCTTTCCAATGCCCAATGTCAAAGGAATCAGGACTCAAAGCTCATTTCAGAGATGCAGCTCTAATTGTAGACATACAAGTCCAGCTCTAAACCTGAGACAGAATGGTGTGGGCTATTTAACTTAAAGTTTGACCGTATCTTGTAAGTCAACCTTTTTCTCTCTGAATATGAATCTCCCTAGTACTCGCTTCCCATCACATCCCTACTAAATATTTCACTTGGCCAGCTGCTCCACATCTTCCCCTCATCCTGTGCCAAAATCAAATTTCAGACAGGGAACAGAAAGTATTTTAGTAAGAGCATCTAAGAGGGCAATGATGGGTCTACTTTGCCAGGCACTATTAGAGTGGTCCTTTAGATCCCATCTAGGCCCTTAAGATTTTTCTTAGCAACTGCCTTTCACTCTGCAATATGTGTTGGGATGTTGGCCAGACACCATATTTCTCCTTCCAGATTTCCAGATCTGGGTATCAGTAGAGAAATACTACAGGATGTTGCAGCGAAGAACATCTTTTACCTAGTCCAGAGGTTGCTTTACAAGGTAATTTTCAGCATAAATTTTGCTTAATTCCAGGTTAAATCCTTGTTCTCTCATCGCTTGGTGGGGAAAAGGGTAAAAGAAAATATCTGCACACTTCCAAACCACATGTGCTTACTTTTATCATCTCTTTA
The DNA here is from genome assembly GCA_009812075.1 of Sialia sialis. Lineage (NCBI taxonomy): Eukaryota > Metazoa > Chordata > Aves > Passeriformes > Turdidae > Sialia > Sialia sialis. Next base: position 420,576 of record VRYO01000180.1, on the reverse strand, counting down.
CAAGTCATAACAAATATTAAAACCACTGGCAAATACAGAAATACAGAAATACAGAAATAAATAAAGAAAATAGACTATAGAATAAAACTTAGCTTTTTATCTGTAATAGAGCTATGCAATCTGTGAAAAATCTAGAATTTTTTCCCAGTCTCTAGACGCATATTAAACAAGTTGCCATCATTATATTAAAAAAAACCTTATTGTATCTGGTTTCAGACAGTGCAACCTCTGTCATGGAAATTGCCCAGCAACCAGGTACAAAAAAAACCTAATCTTAAATAGGGCCTACAGTGCTGAATTCCCCAAGTCAGAAGCAATGTCTTCCATTTTAATTGACTGTGAAGTGTGATGTGCAGGTTAACTTACAGCATCTCAATAAACTGTTATGGATGACAGCCACTCACTAAAGAAGCAAAGAATTTATTGCCCATTCCATTTTTAATAATTCAAATACATCAATAATTATGACCTAATCAAAAGAAATGTCTGAGCTATGCAGTCTCATAAGATTCACTGTGATTATATCACAGGTACAAATATAGTAAATACAAATTTCCCGAGAATGTCTCTTAAAGAGGAGATTGACAACCCGGAATATTTTATGTTATTTAAGTTAGGAGTTCAGATCATAAGAGGAATGAATTACTCTGTCTAAATAACCTGAATTTGCAGGTTTTTCCTGTGTAAAGGACTTAGAGTCACTAGCAGTTCAATGGATACATCCAATTTGTCTTAACTAAAAGCAAAAAAAAAAAGCACAGGTAACTCCAGGAGAAGCTTCATCTAAGAGTTTCAGAAACATTAAATTAACAGCATGGTCCATCCTGAGTATACAAAATAGGCTGCACATCTAACAGGGAAACCAAATTGCAAATCTGGAAAAAAAAATGAACGGGCAGGAAAGTGGGGGGGAAACAAACCAAAACCAAGGCAAACGAGGCTTTTGTTTTTTAAACTACAGTAATTTCACAATTATAAGCCGCACCTGATTATAAGCCGCA
>VRYO01000180.1:398972-418575 GCA_009812075.1 Sialia sialis | reverse complement strand
GATTCTTCAATGAAAAAGGTGCGGCTTATAATCGTGAAATTACTGTACATATCCTTTGACTTCTTGTTACTGCCTCTAACTCCCTCAATAGATATCTCATGGATTTTGAGGAACAATATTTTAGATATTAAGAATGCCAGTACCCAAATTCCTGAGGTGTTTTATGCAACTGGAGTCTATGAGCTTTTTGTCTTTATGCTGCATGTACTGCTGATTGAGGTCTCACCTGTCTGAAAACAGACATGAAAACTTTTGCCTTTGTGGTCCCTCCTACAGGAGCCTTTTCCAGGGGCCAGTGAGTTACTGCCTGAGGGACATGCAGAAAGGAGCAGAGAAAAGGAATATATCCCTGCCCTACTATCAAATACTCTGTACAGGGCTAATTGTAAATCCAGACAGATTTATTCACCAGGAGACGATTGCTAGCTGATAATGTCAAGGTTGTCCTAATGGGCAATGAAACTTTGGACATGACTGTCACAGAGTGTTGTGTGTACACAGAAAAAAGTCTCTCTGGAAGCCTCTCAGTGAAATTGGGTCTATGTGTCTATACCTTAATTTATACTGCAAGGACAGTCTTCTGTCACACCCAAGCCTGAAAGCCATTTGGACCCAGTTAATTATTCAGAAACTTCTTTGTCTCACAGGGGTGATGTTATTTCAGAACAGAGTAGCAATAATTGGGCAGTAACTGTCCAGAGCTTCCACATTCAGAGATAATTTCTTTAGCAAGAGCCTTGCAATTACTTCTTTTTGAAAAGCTGCCAAGTTATTCCCCAGGAACAGAGGCAGTGAGAATCTACAGCTATAACAAATCAAGGACCTCCGTGTTTGATTTCACTGAGGCAGCTGTGTGTCAAAATCCAAGCCTTCCAAGCATCTCAAAAACACACTAACTGCTGCCTTCTACAGGAAAAAAATCACATTTGTCCCTCATGACACAAATTTTCTGTTCAGAAGCAAACAACCCTGTCTGAAGGGCTCTCAGCAGAGAAATTACTTTCTCCCAACACAAACTTATGGATCTGCATTTTAAGACAAAACATACCTACATACAACTGCTCACAGTGCAGATGCTGTTGAAATGAAGGGAATTAGCTTGTAACTCTCAATGCACTTCTAATACACCCAGTAAAACTGCTGAAGAGTAAAGTGGGGAAAAACAAAACTGAAGAGCTGTGATACAGTGCTGCTTCTGCTGCTGCCAGATTTTGGTGGAAATAGTAAACTTCTAAGACAGTTCACCTGCACAGTTTTGTGCTAATAGACCCAGACTTCTACTCCAGAGAGATCCAGTGATTTTCTTTCTTTCACTAAAAGGACAGTGACAAATGCCCACAGTCTTATCTTGGAACCAAAAATCCTGAGCAATGTAGACAACCATATGTAACAGTCAGACACATGAAGTAAGAAGACTTCAGCTTCCACCAGAAGGGGTTGTCAAGTCAGATATCAAGTCAGACTAATGCATCGTACACACACTCAAAACCTTCCTTTTATGTCACAAGAATACATTCACTGGAAATGGTGCAAAAGTTCTACTCCTTTACTATTCCTGACTTGTGTATGACAACATGTCTGCTTATCAACTTGAAGACAAAATACATTTTTCTATTTCTTCTCCAGTGAGAGCCCTCTGAATTTCACTTGAAGGGGGCTCAGGTGTTTTACAGACAAAGCTGATAGAACAGTCTTAGCTAATTGTCATCTTTGTTTTCTGCTCTGAGTTACCTTGATAGCTCTATGAGCCATTACATTGGTTATGCCTTAAATGCTGTGCCTTACTCAAATATGCCTGCAGGGAAAGCTGGGGTAGAAAAACCCAGTAAAATAGAAAATCATACTGTTCCCTCCTCTGAACTGAAGGAGGGGGGAAAAAGTAAAGAGAGAAAAGAAAAATGAAATCTTATTAAAATGGTTTAGATAGTTGTGACTTCCAGCTTTTTCATTAGACAGTAGTGAGACTGTGGATATGGCAAAGAATTTGAGGATAAGACTGCAAGAATCAACAGCTGCATGGTACTATAAAAGTCTTCAACTATTGTTGCTTTAAAAATACAATGATTGTAATGAGAAGAACTCAGGGAAGAGGAGGAACAAAATGCACTAAATTCTCATCACGGCAGAATGGTGGGAAAAAAAAAAACCACCAAAAAGACTAAATAGAAACATAACTGATATCAATGTGCCAGCGAGTCCTTGGTGATAATCCATTATCCCACCAAAAAGTAATAAAATCAAGGTGAGGGAAATCAGTTTAGTCCTCAGTGAAAGGACATCTCAGATACCACAAAGTGCCAGAGTGCCACGAAGCAGCTGATGCTCTGTTCAATGCAGTAAATGCTCTGTACACTGAAACCTTGGGTCCACAATTGTTGCTGTTCATAATGTTCATTCACATTTATGCTGCTGAGATTTTGAGAGGACCACATTCACTAAATTTTCAGCACCCTATAGAATGCATTTGGCCTTTGTTGTCCTGGCTTTCTCTGGCCATCACTGTGCAAACTGCAAACAGATCCTTTAAGAAAATGTATGCTAAAAGGCAGGGATTTTTGTTCTTCCTTTGTGATCACACAAGCCACACAAAATCCCTATTTCTGGCATAAAGAAAGCCAAGCATGGAGAATTTCAGCCACATATTCCTGTAAAATACTGTATAATGATTCTATAAAGAGGCTTTGATTACTGTAAAATTCAATGATACATGCATTTCTAACAGCATTGGAAATCCTAAATGATTACAGAAGCCTTGCAAGTTTATTCATCAAATATGTAAAATAAAGCATAATACAAAACATTTAACTAGTTTACTCAGAGCAATTTACTATGTTCTTCCAGCAAAAATTTGCTCAAGAAGATAGTCTCACATTACATGTTTCTAATGTAATTTTTTAATAGAATTATTTGCTCAGCTTTAGCTTTTAATTCAAAGTTTCAAACGTAAACATTTATTGGTACATGCATGACCATAACTGCAAAAGACACTTGTGAGGCACATGGTAGAGGAAGAAAAATCTGTTCTAACAGATTGAATTTGCTCTTTTCAATTTCACAGAACACACCTCGAAACCTCCAAAGAAAAATCTGGTTCCAACCACCGAGTGCCTGCTTTCATCACACAAAAGCAAAAGCAGATTTAACACAGCTCCATACACCTCTCTTTTCATATTTTCTACCTTTATTGGATATTCGGCTTTGTTTTACATCCTCTACATGGGGTCGAATATCTACCAATGTCTACAAACCCTTCAGAAGGAATAAGCAAGGAAGGAGAGGTGGTGGGGTAGCCCTGTGTATTAAGGAGGGTTCTGATTGTCTAAAGCTTAGTGATGGTGACCACAGGGTTAGGTGTTAACAGGAAAAGATTGGGGCAAGGGCAACAAGACAGATGGAACACTGAACGAGGATGAAGAGATGGACAAAATGTTGGGAGAAGTCACACTATCAGCAGTCTTCACTGTCATCATGGGACTTCAGCTTCCCAGATATCTGCAGGAAATTCAACCCAGCAGAGAGGAAAGGGTCCAGGAGATTCCTGGAATGTGGGAAAGGCATTCCTGATACAGCTGGGGAGTGAGACAACCAGGGAAGGAACCTCACTGGATCTGTTTTTTGTGAACAGAGGAGGACTGGTGGGTGATGCATTGGTTGGGGGCTGCCTTGGGCACATTGGTCACAAAATGATGAGTTTGCAGGTCTCAGAAAAGGAAAGGGATCAGCAGAACAGCCAGCTTGGACTTTCAGAAGGCAAGGTTTGGCCTGTTTAGGAGTGTAGTTTCCAAAGTCCCTTGGGTGGCAGTCTTGAGCAGCAAAGGGGTCCAGGAAAGATAGACATTCATCATGAAATTCTTAAACACACAGGAGCCGGCCATCCCCCCATGCCAAAAGACCTGCTGGTGGGGAAGAAGACTGGCCTGGATGAGCTAAGAGCTTGGGCTGGAACTCAGGGAAAAAAAGAGAGTCTGTGGCCCTTGGAAGAAAGAGCAAGCATGGAGCAGGACTACAAGGATTCCATTGGCTCATGCAGGGAGAAAATTAGAGAGACCAAAGGCCATTTGTAACTTCATTTGGCTTCTGCCATAAACGACAGGAACAAATGTTTCTATAAATACATTAGCTACAAAAGGAGGGCTAAGGAGAACCTCATCTTTAATGGATGCTGAGGAACACAAAAGATGAGGAAAAGGCTGATGTACTTAATGCTTTCCCTGCCCTAGACTTTAATAGCAAGACCAGCTGTTGCCTGGGTACCCACACATCTGAGCTGGAAGAGCTGATCATTCATCTGAAAATACCCACAAAATTACCAATGAGAACAAACAAATCTTATCGTTGAAGTGACTCAGACATTTCCCTGTTGCTGCATTTAGCTCCAGGAAATCCCCCACCCCTGCAGGGCTCCCCATGAGAGATGCAGTACCAGCCATCCCTCCTGAAGAGCAGCTCCTCCAGCGCCTTGTCCAGGGGGTGGCAGCATCAAAGGCACTGCAAGGGAAAGCAGATCAACCCTCTGAAAGGACAGAAGCATATTCTACAACTTGAGGTCATGTTTTCACAGCCAGCTTGCTCCACACTGACCACAGAAACCCTGTGCCACGCTCTCTTTCCTCTACTTGCTATTTGAGAGGAAAACATCCCAGCCTTCCATACAAGACACGTGCCCCTCGAACACTAAAAGTCATCATTAGAAATGACAGGGTATGGCAAAAGCCACCTTGGATTTGTTTGATGACTGTTCTGATGTGCTCTGTGCTGGTCTAGTGAGGGGCAGAACAATGAGGGATATACAATGATATATTTGCAAGCTTTTTAGGCAGTGCTACAGAGACTGCAACAACCATGTCTGTGCTACTAAAATAAAATCCACAGGAAAATGTTATGATTTACTAATTTGCTCCTTTCTTTCTAAAAAATTATCAAGGCAACCCTTTAAACTTTTAGAGAATACCACTGGTCTCATTGCTAGGTACTTTTACAAATCTTTTCCCACATGTCAGCTCTTAGAACAAACCCCTGCCTGATGAGAGGCAGCAGTAGCATTTGATTGGCAGAGCTGATAGAAAAGGAAAAGAAAATAGAAAATTAACAAACACTAGGTTACAATTTTCCCTGAAGATATAGCAATAGGGAGGAGTGTACCTCAACAAGAAAAAAAAAAAAAAGTAATAAAAGGGTAGGAGAAAAAGTGGCAGATTGTTTCAAAAGGAAGAAAGACTTTTGCAACACCAAAACCTCCCACTAAATTTTCAAGGGTGAGGCACAAACAAATGGACTCTAGGTCTATACCTGTAACTTTACCACTTGACACTTATCCTCAATTCTCTTACAGATAGACTAAGATAGATGAAACCTTTTTGTACCCTCAGCCACTTCAAAGAAAGGATTTATATCAATATAAACCGAAAGGAAAGTTAGTAGTTTGAATTTCCCTTTTTGTATCCAAGACTTAAAAAATACAGAGAAAAAACGACAATAATACTTTAGGTGGATTTGACACCCAGGTGGCTTGAAGAATAAAAAAATATTCCTCCTCTCCTCCTAATAATAATGTTTAATAACAACATCTAGCCTGATGCAAAAGGAAAACTAAATCTATCATCAAGGATATATTTATGAAAAAATAGATGATTTTGAAGAAAGACATTAAGATCTAAAGCTTTAGTGCAAGTATTTCTGTGGGTAGGGCTCTAGTAGTCTACAGTACTGCTCTGTTAAGGAGAATGAGATATTAAGTGTTTCTAATTCAAGGCAATATTTCTCTGCAGAGGTAGCAGTGAACTCAACTGAGAAAAGGAACACTTAGGTGACTTCTTTTTTAAAACGAAGTATAGCACTTTGCTTCAGTTTTTGACGAGAAGCTGCTTTGGTATTTTTAGCGTTCACAGGACTGAGGGACTGAGTGCACTGTGGTGCAGGCAGAGAGCAGGAGAGGTACGAGATCTCACATTTATCTCTGCTAATGCATTTCACACTGCTCTGCAGCACTCCCAATGTTCCAGCCCTGTGTCTCTTCAGCAGAGATGGCAAAGCAGCCAAGACCAAACTGCAGGATTGTGGTGGTGTGACACGGATCAATGCCCTCGAGGGAACACGGAGCGCTGTCGCTTCAGATTTGGCTTCACAGCTAAACTCAAAATGCCTCTCTCTGTCATGACAGTTTGCATTTTCCACTCACCCCAGCAGGATTCAATTTTAACAGGGACACTTGCAGAATCAAGAAACACACTAGGCAAAAACCTTTGGCAGAATTTCATTCCTAGTGAACAGGTTTAATAGAAGATTGAAACCCCAAGAGTTAAAAGACATTTAAAGCCTAAGTAATCTAAAATTGCCACTTTACAACATATGTTCCTATATCCAAAACAGAACTTCCAGCCCTTACTTCTAAAATTATCTAATTAATCTAATTTTATTCTCAATGATTAAGATGAAATTTGAGAAGTGAAGAAAGCTAAGACCAGACTGTCAAACATATAATATTTTAACAGCCTTTTATACATCCCGTTTCTCCTTGCTCTCAGGAGATAACATTGGGGTGGCTGTTTGTACCTTCCAGTATCACATGTGAATTCCAGTAGTGATATCCATCAAGAGGAGATTATCTTTGAAGGCGTGATGCAAAAATAAGATACAGGAAGCTCCCAGCAGGTACAGAAAATTGTTCATGCCTCTGCTTCCAGCACATGCCCATGTGTAGATGGAAAAGAGGCAGCCCAAGTCACTGGGTGTGAGGTTCATAACTTTTGCTGCAGGACACACATATTCCAAACACAGAACTGCTGAATCCCAGATTAGGCACTAGACTCCTCACAGTGCAACACAAAATCATCAGCTTTGTATTTTCTGTGCCTCTGTCATGTGGCAGTGGTACCTGACTTGTGCTGGGCAGTATTTTCCCAGAGAATGAACTCAGCTTCAGCTCTAAAACTTAGCAGACCAAACTGGGCTAACCTGCATGCCTATAGGAAAGGTAAGAACAACATGCTTGTGCAAAAGTGAGACAGAGGTAACTTTTGAACAGTTGAAAAGCCTATAATTAGCCTTATTAGACAATGACAAAGAATAGGTACAGCCCCAGAATTACAAAACCCAGGTTTCTAAAATCCTAAAGACAGCGTAGCTCAAGCCAGCAAAACATAAAGTTGCTCATGGCAAAATGAGAGGAAAAATCTTTGTGATGTAGAAACAGATGTCACTGTAGATTTTTCATAACATGGCATTACCCACTGCTCTGTATGTGTAGCTTCACTGGATATGTATATAAATGGTATTTCATAAGCATGCCAACTAGTTTATTCTAAGTATATCAAAGTTAACTGGGAATAACAGGCTTTCTTAAAAGTTTATATTTACATGAAAACTTAGAGTAACTAATCACTTAGAAAGACTAGTCAAAACAAACAAAAACCCCCATTTCATTAAATAAAACAGCCTCAATTACAGAAAGTCTGACACAGCCAAGATATAATTATGATCAACATCAGACAGAGATGCATAAAAAGTGAGAAGTGCAGTCAGAACATTCAGTGTGTCAAGCACAGTGAATGTGATCCCAGCTGCACAGTATTTCAATATAATTAAACCACACATCTTACATAATGTAAGTCGAATGACAGGCAAGAGTGAAGTAACTATCAGCTTTCTGGTATAGGAATATTAGCACTGAAAGGTTATTTTCAAGATTTTTTTAAAAAAGCACGCCAAAAATAAATTCTGGTTGTTTCTCAGTGATGAGCAACCTATTTCACTTTAATATTATGACCTATGTGCACAATCCAGGAAGTATTTAGTTAGTCTTGTATTGTAGTAAAAATCCAGATTTGAAAATGAGAGCTAATTCTCTTGTATAGACAGAGTCAGGTTTAACAAAACCCAAGAAAACACTGTACCCTGTGATCTATTCACTGCTCTTTCTCCACCTCTGCAGTCTTCTATTTGTGGCAGTAAAATCCTGCTGAGTTTAATTAATGCACAGAATTCACTTCTAATAATTGCAACAAGAGAAATAAGAACAGTTAAAGCATATGTTTGTGACAAGGGATATTAGCTACTTTGGGCTTTTTAACTGAGGCAAGCAGTAGCAGAGTCCTGATGCCTGTGGGAATTATTACTGTAGCACAATTTCTGCAAAATATCTCCCAGTCAAATCCAAGGTTTATTTCTGCCTAAATGCCCAATTGTTTGAGCTGGTGTCTGCTCTGGAGCACAGCCTAGAAGAACAGGGCATACCTAGCATCCCCTCAATCCCCAGCTGGATTACCTGTCTGTCTGGAGGAGTGGGGGGACTACATGTGGCAGCCAAAATGTGTGGCAAAACTTTTGGAGGAGCAAGAAAGCCAGCTCTACTGTAGACTGGAGAATCAGAGCTGTGACACCACAGCACTTGGAGCAGTTTTACTGCCAAAAGAGCACATCCAATTTCTTGGGTTGTGAAGCAAGGATGGAGGTCTGGGCTGTTGCAGCGATGCTGGTAATGATATCATATTATAGCTCATTTCAACCTGACTTTTATGAACCTACATAAACATCCAGACTTGAAAAAAGGTCACCCAAAGTAATAGAAAGTGTGATGGCTTCTACCTAATTACAGGTAAGAAAGTCAAGTTTTATCATCACTGACATTTTAGGATGTAAACAGAAGTCCAAATACTGCCACAAATGAAGTTGCAACCAGGGTAGCCTGGGGTCATTCACATATGCTGCAGCCCACCTTGATTTAAGTCTTATATCTTATTTATTTTTTTCTTACCTACATCCAGCTTTAGAGTGGCTGAGTAGTAAAAAATGTTAAATGTATGTCAACTAGCAATAGGATTAGTATTTTCCCCTACATAAAAAAATGCTACAGTATAGATCTAGAATGTTTCACATAGGAACAATATAAATGCTATGACAAAAGAGAAAAGTATTCTCTCATGATTTACAAGCTACATCAATGGCACTCCCTGGGAGAGAGACTAGTCCTGTACTTCACTTGTAAGAAACAGTTACAGAAAGTTCTTACAGGTTTGCAAAAAGCTTATCAAATTATATTGATTCTCTAGGGTAGACCTTCTCCTGCATAAGTGGCAGCAGAGAAGCCTGGAGTTAGAAAAGCAGTAGCACAGGGAACAGGACTATGAATCCAGTTCACTCTTATCACTTACAGATAGAATATTATTTTCCAGTGTCTGTCAGAACGAAACTGGAAGTGAAGGACAAAGTCCAACTCCATTCACTCAACGCCTGTTACCTCTCCACAGGTGAAAACTCTATTAAATAAACAGATCCCATTTTAAAGCCCTGTAGTCTAATCCATTACCAGATTTAAAATTAAATACATTAGAAAATACATGTACATGTCCATTCTCCAGTCATTCTTAAACAGAGAAGAAAACCAGATTCTGTGCTTAAAATATTCCACACATTCCCATGGAAGAGTACAGTAAGAGGACACAATCAACATGTTGGCTCACAAAGGTTGAAAGTTTACACAAGTAGATCAATAATTTTCTACCTGAAAAAGATCACGAGTTCTCAAAAGACAGAATTTTACTTTCGTAAGCAGATCAAAGACAGTCTCAAGATTTAAATTGTGCCTTTAATTTCCTTCTTATGGATAATGAACACATATACAGTCAGGACATAAGCCTGCACTTGCTTTAATCATGCTGGGTTCCAGCTACAGATACGTGAAGAGCAATTCAGTTAATTAAATACAGGTGTCAAGGACCATTCTTGATGCCCAAGAGCAAGTTATCAGCTGGACTCCAGCTGCCACAGAAGAAAAACACTCATCTCCCATAGGTCCTATGATGACATCTAGTTCTGTAAGGCTGTCTTAGATTACCTGGAACTCATCAAATGGCACTCAAGCTCTGTATTTGACAGTTAAATCACTCTGATTGTCCCACTGACCTCCATATATCAGCTCGCGTGAGTAACTTCCAAGAATAAAAAGCTGACTCTGTATTCAAGAATGTACAACACCAGAAGCCCAAATGATTCACCTTCAGCTGTGACACTGTAGAGCTTGGACTGCTACAAATCAATAACAGAAGCAGCCACAGAAAAGCTGCAGGTATCACCACACAAGACATTAAAATAAAATATGAGCAGCTCTCTCCCAAGGTACAGGTTCTACTGTCATTCAGGTTTGTGCATGTAAGTAAAATATTCTCAGAAACAAATTCCTGAAAAATTATTCACAGTGGTGCTATCTCAATCTATTCCACATGTTCTCTACCCTCAAAAAGCACACCAGAGCAATCTTTTATTTGCCATGAATACCTGTGCTGACTCATGTAACCCGTTAAAAAGCCAATAGCAAAGTGCCCATCTTAAGTGCATGGTTCTCTATTCTCTAGTACATCAACAACAGATAAAGTAGATTTTAGGCACCAGAGAACAACAAAAGCGGTTTTATATCAACCCATTTCCCCAATTTGCTAATGAGAGCCAAAGAACAACACAGCAAGAAACTTATTTCCTACTAAGATCTGGGCAAGGAATGAAGAAAAGCACTTACCGTGTCTTGGGATTTGTCCTTGACATCATAGACTGTCAGTTTTATTTTAGTTTCCTCATAGATGGGGTATTCCGGTGGGAAGGTCACACCAGTCAAAAACAGTGGATCTTTTGTACCCTGTGCAACATGAGTAAACACTCAGTAAGGTAACAGCTGTGCAATGTGTGGGATGTCACTATGGCAGTACAGAAACCCAAAAGGAGTCACCTGTCTACAGCAGACAGATGGGAACAGCTCAGTTTTATTACCCAATCAAGGAGCAAAACAAAGCTTAAAACTTTATCAGGAAAAATAAAAACAAACAAGCAAACCCCAAACAAAACCACAACAACTTCCTGGAAAGTTTTTTGACTGGAAAGGATTTGAAGTGCTTCTGAAGCAGAGCCTAGTGACACATTTTTAAACAGCTCAGGCAGTCTCAGGTTCTGGAATACAACCTGTAATAACCAAATCCTTTCTTACTCCCACGACACTTTGTGAAAGTACTGCAATTTCATCTTAATTTAAATGAACTAAAGATTTTACTTGCACACACATACAAAAGAGAGCAATCTTCATTAAGCCACAATAATAAGTAGATAGAAATGCTACAGAGACTCTCAGTATTACATTAGGATATTGATTTGTGGAGGGGGGATTGAAACACTCCTCTTTCCTCAGTACTGCAATAAAAGAACATTCCCGTTCTTTGAAACATTAACATTGCATCTACAAGCTGTAAACAGAAGTAACTATATCCTAGCTAAAGATATACAATTAATTAAGCATATAAAATGTTGTTTATAATTTCTTAATGTTTAATTATTCTTAATTTCCAAAGATTACCAGGCAAGTATCCTTAAATTTTCTATTAAATTGGAGGGAGGGGATAAAAAAAAAAAAAAAGGACTGCACATGACATGGATTAACTTTCTGTGCCCCTTCCTACTCAGTCACCAAAGTTTCACTAAAAAAACAAAAAACTTTGATAAAAAATTCAGGAATTTATTGAGGTCTAGAACATTGCATTAAGAAATGCATCAACTTCAATTAAAAAAAAAATATAGTTATCTATTCATCTTTTGCACGACATCATTCCAGACAGTCTGCTATGAAACATCCTGATTAGATACAAGATATTTGAATTAAGCAGTTTCAGGACAGTTGAGGGCTGAAACCATAATAATTTAATTAGTAGCTGGTTGAAAGTAATCACACAAAGAGCTCATGAAATATTCTCATTGTATTTAACAGTTAAAACAAGCCTCTGGAGAAATCATGTGTGTGTTTACAATGAGACTTCCCTGCTCTTAATGAATCTCTCCAGTTAGTTAAGCAAGTTACACCTACATTGCTCACACCTCATTTTCTCTGAACCATTTTTGCTGTTTCTGACACCGATGCTTACAGGGCAAAGAGAGGACTAGCAAAGCAGCCTCAGACAACTTTTGTCGCAATGTATGATGCAAGTTACTAATTATTTTATATAAAGTCACAGACATTATGTACACGCATTCTTTTCCCAAATTATAGATGCAGGGTCAAACTTCTCAAATTGCAAAAGTATCAACTCTCTACTGGAAAAAATAGAATGAGAATCACATAGGATAAACAGACCACATAATACAACTATATTTTTCTGCAATTTAAAAATACATTCCAAACTCACTATACTTTTAATTAAATTTTATTTTGCATGGCTTGTCCCTTCATGAGAGCAACTTTCTCCTTGTTTTCTAAACCTATGTCTGGAGAATTGGAATATTCTCCATGCCTCCACTTGGAACAACAGAGCTTTCATGAAAAGCCAAGTTAATTTCTGTTTATCCTGGTTAAATGCCAAGAACTACAGCACACTTAGGTATGCTTTACTAACTGCCAGAGTGTGCTTGTCTTACCTAAGACTGTGCACTAACTTGCTTTATTCCTAACTCACTTTCTCAGGAAGAAACGAGCATTCCATTAATCAACATGTTAATCGAATAAGAAAGACTCTCACCTCCACGATTTCAGTGCTTGAGTACCGCGTCAAAATGTGCTCGGCTGGATGCACCACTGAGACTTGGATAAACGTGTTCAGCTTCCGATCACGGGTAGCAGCCACTAGATCCTTGCATGCTGGAGACAGTGCAAAATAAAAATAAAATACTCAAAAGCCAACTCCAGGAAAATGCTGTCACAGGCACTGAACAAAGCAGACCATGGTCTGGCTCCAGATTAAATCTCCGGAGACAAGTCGATTTAACAGAGGAAGTCCCTGGGAAGTAACCTACAGAAATAGGAAGTCACATGCCACAGAACTGAGCTGAGATCTCGTTTCCACTAAAAATACTTGCAGCTTCTGCAAAGCTCCCTGCCAGAGGCTCATCAGCCCCAGTCCATGAGCGTGCGTGCGCATACGCTGCAATAGTAGTTAATTTTACATAAGTACTCATTTAATTTGCCCACAAAATCTCTCTTAGCAGCCTTATTGGATCTGCTCTTGTCTGACAATTTTCCCAGTTACACAACCGTTTCAAACACATTCTAAATCAGCTAATTGCTTCAGTGGTTAAGTTGGTTTATGTAGTTTGTTACGACTTGTGAACTTAGCAGAACTAGTTATCAGGTATAAATCTACATACCTAAAAGCAGACAGCAGCATAACCAATTCTTTTGTCAGCAGCTGGTATATAAATGAGAATTGTATTCTGCCTATATGGCATCATGATTAAAACTCATTCTACCTAATAGAGAAATTCAGTTCTGGTTTAGTAATTCATTTTTATCCTGGGCTCAGAGTCATGCAGGTGACTGAGATCATTCTTTAGACTAACACGCCTTGTGCCTTCAAAATGAAAGGGTGAAAGCACTGAAGAAAAAGCAGGAAATAAATATATGCACAATTAGCTGCTGCACAGAAGGGACACAGATTAATGGGACATGCATTGGCTCAAAAGCAAAACCATCCACCTTCTATTCTTCCCTAAGGAACATAGAGCAGTGAACGCTGTGTTGGGATCTCCCCAGTGCTTTCTGCAGGGTAATAAACTACCCCGGGATCTCAGAAGCCTGAGGCAAGCAAAGAAAAGCTTATGGATTCAGGAAGGGTAATGGTCAAGAAAGAGCTGAGGGTATTTTGTACAAGCCACTGCCTACCAGGAGCTTCCTCAAGTGCAGCTGACCTTTAACTTTTCTAAAGGTGAGTCAGATTATCCTCACAGCAAGCAAACTTGGTCTGATGAGAAGCCAGTGCTAGAAAAGCTCTGATACATACAAAAGGCCAACTCAGATTGTTTTATACCTTTCTTTTTCCTTTGGGCTTGAACCTGCTGCTGGAGTAAATAAAAGGAAAACTGGCTGAAGCTTTTTTACCACTCTTATTACAGTTAAAAGAGACAGGGAGACAATTAAATCTAACCTTCAGAGACTGAAATTTCTGCTTTAGTCCAAATTGCCAATGAAATCTCCTGGTACACAGTCTCAAACTGACCCTATTATAATTTGGTGGGAAAAGTGGGATAAGCATAAAAGTTTGTGCATGACAAGATCTTTAAGAAACAGCTGATGTAACAGCACCAAACAGCGAGTTGCCAGCAAGTCTTTGCTAAGACTCACATTATTAAAATGACTGAATATTAGCACTACTTGACATCACCTGAGAAATTACTGACTTAATGAAAAGCAGTTGCCAAAGCACAAAAGGTTGGGCAGATACCTTTTGACACTATTTGACTTTGTCCTATCTAAAGCTGATCACAAGAGTAGTAGCAGATCACTGAGATGTCCAAATACAGCCAGTTCCCCCCACAAAACTTGATCTCAGGCCGCTATACAACCCCTTAAATATTCCACTCTGTAATCATTTTTTTAGAATGCTGCACAGTTTCAGAGGAATGGCAAGAGAGCTCATGTTTCCTATCAGAAGCTGGAACAGAGAGACAGTCAAATTTTTCACAGCCACCACACAGGAAGGCTAGTCAGCTCACAATTCAATAGAAAAACAAAAGGGAGAAAAACAATGAGACACAATCAGACCCCCAAAAAACTACCAGTGACTCGGGCAGGAGCTCTACAGCTGAACTCTTGCAAAAAAGTACGAGTGCATGATGAATGGAGGTAAAATCTTCACAAATAATAGTTTGATCTAGCTGTGGCTTGTCTCAAATATATTATCTAGATGTGACTAAATCTTTTAGCTGCCAAGAGCATAGGCTTTTATCCCAGTGAGAAATCTTTAACAATAGGAAGAAGATTTGCACTAAGTGGTCACCACCTTGGTGCTATCTGAACATAGGAGACAATTTATTTTTGTGACAGTATTGCAATCCAGTCATTAGATCATTTTTCCTGTAAAAAGGTGGCTTAGCAGCATGATCTTGCATTTCATTGGATAGAGCTGAAAGGAAAATAACTCATCTGCATAGCTCCAGTAGGGAGGATCAGCATAAAGCATCAGAACTCTTTGGGAAGAGTGCAGAAGGATAAATGAAATTAAATGAAACCTGCATCTACTTTGATGACAATGTTATTTATCTCTATTGTGACACTGGACTACTGCTGTTCACAACTCGCCTTTCAGTCAGAGAGGATATTCAATAAAATTGTCCCTGGTGAAGAACACAGAAGTCGTCAGTTTGAGCCACAGTGCATCATTTCCCTTCAAAACAGCCCAAATGAAAAGTTTAACAAAATAAAAGGACTACTTTTAAGCTGATGCCAAAGAACAAAAGCTTGTTACATCCTGTTCGCAGCCTGGCAAGCTTCACAGTCCCATGCTGCATTATTGCCCTTTGAACAGTTTTACTATCAACATCTCCAAAACCTTAGGACTCCAAAGAAACAAAATGGACATGAAACATTACACAGAAGACCAGCTACATGTTATATATTTAAACCTGATAGGTATTATTAGCACCCCACTCAAACAGAAAGTGATGAAAACACAAGCGTGAAAGGCATTCTGAGGCTGTTTCCTTAACTGCAAAACCTAACACTGTGAGAGCAGGTAACATCATCAACACACTTTCCACCATAACCCACACCCAAGCAGACCACAGGTGATGTTAATTCTCAATACTTCACTATGTCTGAACTAATTCTGGCAAAATTTATCGACAGAACTCAGTGAAACGAAGCGCCAGCTTGTACTTACATGCCAAATGTATATGAATGTATTCATTGTGACTGTTGACTCAGTGTGTAAAAGCCTGAGTCATGCATTCCCTTGGTGACCCCACCTCTGCTGAGCCTATCGCTGCACAGTGAATGTTTAAGGAAGAACTGCATTAGGAATAACTTATGCTTTAATATCAACAGAGAAAAAAATTTAAGCTAGCAGGAAGAAACAAATCCTCTACTGCTGTTTCACTGTTCTCTGTGCTGCACTGAGATGATGGCTGTGCTCTTTGTCCTTCTGTGTGTGCCCGCAAAAAGAAGCAAAAAAAGACTGGTTACTCTTTCCTCATGGGACCTTGGATGATTTTCTGTATGTAGGAAGAAAAACAAAAGAGAGAAAAGCGAAAAAAACTCAATTATTATATAACACTAAGAAGAAAGGAAACAAACTCCAAAATAGAAATAGCCTGGAAATTTTTTTATCATCTACCTTCCCTGAAACTGTAACACTTCTGACCAGGCACTCAGCACACTCTGCTCCAAGCACAAAGCCCACTGGAGAAAAAAAAAAAAATCTGGCAGAGAAACAGGGAGATGCAGCATCTCCCAGAAATGGAAGAGATCCAGTAGCTAGAACAAACAACTTGGGCAATGGGAATAAAAGATATCCCTAGCTTAGAGTTCAGAGTTCTTTGGGAAATGAGCCAAGGAGGAGACCAAAAAATTGGGAAATGGCATTGAAAATGAATAGCTTATTTTTGCTAGTGAGGAAAAACACAGTACATGGGTGAATGTCTGCTCATACTCTGGATTCACACAATGCATGTATCAGTCTATATGATAGTTTGCAAGGTGGCTCTTCATTTAACCAGCGATAGAAACACCATTTCCCACAGCATCATTCCTTTCCATATTCCAAACCAAAACAGATTCCAGGGGGCTGGCTAGGAACAGGAATTAACAACATAACCCTGCCGTCTCCAGGGCATGCTATTTTGTACACTGTCAAAACAACAGAAAATTAGTAGTGTCTGAAGACAAGGGGCATGGGAAAAGCCTGTGTCTCGCACACATATATATGTGAAGGTAATGTTCAAATTTTTATTCATTTCATTGATAATGCAGCAGCATTATTATCCCAAAGCAACTTAGTTTATAAATAATAATGTAGAGTCTGTCTCGATAAAGTAATTAAGTTTACATAAGTAAAGTGTAGCTATTCCTTAGTGGGCAAAAGGACATGTTAAAGAAGGGAATGCCACACTCAGACCTGTGCTACAAGCAGAACACTCAACAGCACAGTTTGCCTTCCTCCACCCTGGGGGGATGTTGGTGATGCTAGGGAAGTGTAAGAGAAGGAAGCGCATGTCACCACTTGCTTCTGCCTTCACAGAAAAGGAATACCTTCAGTCAGGCACATGCAAAATTTAGGAATAATCCAATTTTGGAACACATAGGAAAGCTTTGGCCATACTTCTGAATTCAGAGTGCAACTGCAAGAGGGCTGAGAACTGAATAGCAATGCGTCCCTCTTTGGCAAAACATGCCTGAAAGCAAACAAAACAAATATCTGAGGATGGGCATTAGCACAGAATGGTATTAATGAGCACTCCTGCTAGTGCTCTGTAATAAACCTCATTAACTGGTTTATCATAAATACTACTAACTGGTTGTCCCATTCCTGTGCCAACAGCAATGCTTCAGTTTGCTGATGGGGACAGAAAGAACAGAGAAGTTGCTCCCACAATTTGCAATGTGGATTCCCAGAATAATTCACCATGCAACACTAAATGTCAAAGGATGGGGCCACAAAAATTATTATGTCCATGTTATCACAAAATGTGGGCACAGCTACATAGCCATGAAGCAGGTATGCATTAGGAGGGACACTAATTGTAGTGACCAAAATAGATGCTCAAACTCAGGTGAACTCCATAATCTGTGTAACAGAAGACTACATTTGAAGCACATACACAAATAAGTAAAGATCACTGATTTTTAGCTATGAAGACATTCAAGATCACTGCTCCTGTCTCTAGGGATGAGAGGCTTGTATAAAAATATCTGTTCTCTAGAACATACAGCTGGTTACTAAAGTAACCTAGTTGTATTTTCAAGGAAATGTACATACATAAAACAATTAGTATCCTTCAGGGATGTCTGTAATAAACAGCAGGAGGAAAATTTCTACCAACAAATGGAGAAGAAAGATAGCAAGGAAGTCTTACCAAATGGAGCATAAAAAAACCTCTATGGCATCTCTAAAAGTACAGGTTTTGGGAGAATAAACCCCCACAACAACCAAACAATATTAACTGTACTAACTGCAAATAAAATATCAGTATGCTGCCCCGAAAAACATCAGTCATTACCCACTTAATTTGCAGCTAAAAGAATATGATTATTTAGGAGTCATTCAAATAAGATACACATGAATGCTGCTGGGGGGAAATGCTGTATGCTGATGGAGGGTAGGGATAAGTGATCATGCCCACGAGTTGAGATGCCAGCTGCACTCATCATCTTAGTTTCAGATTAAAAGTGATTAATCTGGTTAGAATTACCACCATGAAAATCAGAAGTGATATGTTTCAGAGTAAGGCCTGTGTGAGTGTGGGGGGTGTATCTGCTAAGGGGCTTTGATACCACCTCAGGTGTTGGAGTGTGGCTGCCAGAGTGGCACTTGGATGGTCAGACAGGGAAGTTCCCTTAGCAATGCAAAGGCTTCATCTGCAACTTTTCATTGCCATTGCCAGCATTTCCTGAGCAGGAGTTTCAATTCTTCTGATGTGCTAGACGTCGTCTTATAGCTTTGCTATTTAGCCTGGACAACCCCAGATGCTTAGGGGTTTAAGTATGATAGATGCAAGAGGCTCAGGAAAGAGGCTGACTGGATCAACACAGCTCACAGCATCCTATCTGCACTGCAGGAGGGAATGTGTGGTTACACGAGTTAAGCATCCATCCAGTGCTATTTACATTTGCTGTGCATTGATCCGCTGCTGTGTTCCAGCACATCCACAATCCGGCTCCAGCTTTACTTACAGTTGTGGAAAATTCAATTCCATCATCTTCGTGCTCTAGACTTCAGCTACACAACAGCAACAAGAGAACTTCCAGCCTGCCTTAGAAAAATTCCTTATGTAATGAAACAAACTGCTTTTGATTTTTGAACAACTTTAATTTCTGAAAGTGCGTCTGAGAATATGTGTCTCTGTCTCTTTCAAGTAATTACAAAAATTTCATTTTTCCCAAAGAATGCATTTCCTTACAGAGCACACTGTGACATTAATAGCACAGAAAACTTAGTCAGAGATGCTGCAGTAGACTTGTGACAGCAAAGCAGATCTCTTGCTGTTTGCTTTAGATTATCAATTATCTTCTTTCTTTCTATTCTAAACTATTCTACTCATGGCACCAGCTCCTAGTGATATTTAGGCTCTGATCTTCCATTTTCTAGTGAGAGAAATTAAGAAAGAAGGGGGGCAGGGCGGAAAGGGCTTGAGGCCTTACAAAAACTTGCCATACATTACTGCACTCCAAAATATATTCATATCAAAATCAATTTTAATAGTGCTATTCCAAGGCTGCAATTTATTTTGGTGGTGTTGTTATTTCAGAATATCACAAAAGGGTTTAAATCTTCAGGGAAGCAGAGCTAAATACCATTTCCTACTTCACCTTTTCCTAATATTATCATTTCAAGTATCTAATGAAGCAGTAATCTTGCTGTAATTTCTCTCACAGATTTCTCACTATCCAAAAAACAGAGTGGTTAAAAGTTAAAGCACCAGATGAAGAATAGGAAAATCTGCACATGGTAAGCAGACTTCCATTTTTCTTTGAAATATGACCTTCTTTATACCATAAGCTCTCAGAAAATAATTAGAATCTATAACAATGTGTTTCAGATTTTACAAATAAAATACATTCTGCTGATTCCTAACATTTTCCATGTGTTTGGAAATAAAATACAGTAATTTCACAATTATAAGCCACACCTTTTTCATTGAAGAA
>VRYO01000180.1:387360-397972 GCA_009812075.1 Sialia sialis | reverse complement strand
AAATACACCAGCAGTATCGCAAGAAGATGAAAAGAAACAAAAGTGCCAAGTCTCAATGTTTTCAGTCTGCCACATCTGTTTCTATTTACAACAGCACACATCGCTTCCTTTGACATGAGCATTTATTCACTGCTACACCACTTGTCAAGTGTAGCATTACATGGGTTTGATCCTCAGTGTGCAGTATTACTTGACAACACTGTAGAGACAGGCGTTTTCTCTAATATGTAAAGAAAATTCAACTGTTGCTTAGCCTGACTCCAAATCCATGTCTCCATATGCATCTTCACAAGATGCTTTCAGGCTTGGTGAGGAAAGATGCTCCCCTCACAAAAACAAAAGGAAGGCAGTCAAGCAACACAGTCCAGCAACTACAGCAGACAAGAAGGCTCAGGAAGAGCTCTAAACAACTTGAAATCTTTTAGGGCTCTTTGCTGCACAACAGCTGCTCTGAGCTACTCTGGCTCCTGGGTGGAAGTCCAGCCACAGGAGAAAGGGATGCACCTGTAGCCTCGACAAGCCAGCTCTTGTTAACATTGACATAAGTACATCTAAGAAATGCTGCAGGTTTAGAGGCTGTGTTAAGGATTTTGTGTAGAATTCTCTGGAGCCAGCTCTGTAATTAATTGTAATTGATGCGTGGCCATAGCCCTGATGTCTATGAGACTCTGTTGGTGAATAAAACTGTTAATTCCTTCTGTAAGTAAAAATGTTACAGAGTAAAGGTAATCAAATGAAGATGCCAGGACAAGATGCAGTAGGGAGCTACATTAACAACAGTAACTCACAAAACAAAAGACAAAAATAAGTCAACTATAGATGTAGTGTCTTACTCAACAGCCTTAAGATTCATCTGTGTGAGAGGAGTTGTGTTCCTTCCTTTCATTGTGCCAAACACAGGGACAAGCAAGTGATGTAGTTCCAACTTCATAAAGATTTTTTTTAAAACCCCCAAAATAAAATAATTTTAAAACTCCACCAAAACCACCTCCTCAACATATCCTAAGGGGTGATAGCAGGAATGTTTGAGCCCTGTAGTACTCTCCATGTGTAATGCTCCAAAGAGGTAAAATGTGGCCTCTAAAAAAAAGTAGGCAGCATATGATTTACATCTATGTCTAATTGTTGGGTTTTTTTGTTTGTTTGTTTTCATTTTTAGCCCCTCACTCTGCTGGGTTTCTAAATGTCAGGCTGATTTGCAATCGGTTCTCATTGCATAGGTGTTTGATGTTGAAAATGACCAATGAAACAGCCTAAAAAAACTGGTTCTCTATAAGAAACACAATGTAAAGCACCGACTAATCCCTCCAATATGCCAGAGGTGACCTTTTAGCAAAACAAAACTCACACATCTCAAAGGAAAGCAGACTAAAATGTACTTCAGAGACAAGGCCAAGAAGAACAAGACACACTTTTAATCAAAGGAGAAAATAGATTTCTGCAATCCAGAGCAATCACTTTTACCCTGGTAATGATTAAATTTCCTGGTAGGGAAATTCATGATACATGTTAAATAATCTGCATTGAAGTTGTAGTTAAAAGGAGAAGATGTTCCAACACAAATAAGACTTGTTTGAAAAGGTAATAATTTTGGATTGATACCTAAATTAAACCAAGATAAACCAAGTCCAAATAAGAGAATGATTAACTCCTCAAAAGATTCTGAAGCAGTCATTCTGGCCAATAATTAATCATTACTTTAATAGCATGGGACCTGCACAAATAGCAAAGTAGAACTCCTTCACAAGGAATTTTAGAACACATACATTTGTATCTTTTTCAGATAAATGACAGAGTCCAGAAATAATAAAACCTCAGAGGTCAAGGGTCATGTCAGAGGACGAGCTCAATGGAATCCATCTCCCACAAGCATCCTGTATTTGTTTACTTGCATAGTCTGAAGGAATAACCTTTACTCCTAAACTTCTCCCAAAAAATGTACCTCAGCTATGAGAATTCTGGTGATACAGACAAACAGCTTTCTAAAAAGTACAGGGTGAAAAACACCACAGTGACTGTAGCTGCTGTGATTGCCTGGATGTAATTTTAAATTAACATTTTTAAAGCAGCACATACATTTGTATTTGTAGTTTCTTTAATATCAACATCAAGCTCATTTCTCCTCCAAGATACTGGCTCATAATTATTTCTCTAAAATTTCAACTCTGCAGTTTATATTTTGAAGATTTAAAAGAGGAGACATTAATGATTTCTTCAAAGGAGTAAAACCCAAGCTAGAAAATTTGATCTTTATACTATAAATAAACTCTCATTTCTAGCAGAAGTTTCTTCAAGGATGAACAATGGCTATTTACATGCAAAAATAATATATTTGAAACTGCCTTAATATGTTGACACATATAAAGACATAGCTGACTCACAGAGACAGAATTTTAAATTATTTTCACTCATTTGTACAAAGAAAGATTAGTTTAGGACTAAAAGGAAACAAGCAAACAAAACCAAAAAAACCCAAGAATTTTTTGTCTCTGTGGAGACAGCCCCTGGCAGATTTGAGATCTAAATCCTGAATTACCCTAGGTATTGCTGCTCATCATCTCAAAGTTGAAAACAGTGCTAGCCCACTTCAGTTTTTAAAGCAGCTCATTGAAACTCCTACAGATACCAATCCTCACTTGTCAGGTGTGAAGAGTGGTTTTGAATGTTGAAGTCATCTTTAAAAATGCTTCTTTATTATATATCAGTTTTATATTCCACATAACAGGCAAAACCCACTCAAGAAATATGGTTGGTAATAATTACAGTGTCCATAACTGGACTAGAAAATCTATTTGCCACAGGGGGTAAGGGCAAAACAATGAAGAAAAGCATTCTTAAGTATTTTGTTTGTTTTCAGTAAAGCACCTCAGGTCAGTCTGCCAGTCATGCTGCATCTTGTGTGTGGGATTTTGTGCTGCTGCATTTAGGAGAATTTCAGTTTTCTCAGGGCCTGCAGGAGAACCTGATTTTTTGAGTCAAATCTCACCGCAGGACATATATTTCAGAATTTCTTAAAATAAGTACATCTATAACTAATGTGTCCAAAAGGGGAGGATAACTTTAGTTTTCTGTTAATTCAACGATTTTCTATTTATGTAACTTCTCTTTCTACTTATAAGGATTAAAAACAAGTCCATTGGGAAATGTTTTATAACTTCAAAGTATTACTGCAATTATTTCTACAGGCATATTCAGAGATGTATTTAACAACTGCCACTTGAAACACATGTTCAGCTAATGCAGTGAAGTGCCATTAGAGTCAAAAAAGTCAAGAGCTATCATGCTTTGAGTTATTAAAAAATGTTTTCAGTTAATATATTATTGGAGTAACAACAGAGTTGCTTCATTTCTGTTGAGTCATTACGATTCTGCACAAGAAGCACAGAACTCTGTGACTACTATAACCTGTAAATAATTTGCTTGCTTTTTGTCTTCCAAATACTCTCTACACTTTTGGAATTATGAGGTGATTTTACCTTCACAGAGGAAGATACACAAGGAAAGAGATGGAAGGAATTCTCCAGGCAATTTTTCCTGAAGTGTTCTACAGTCTGGGCTAAAGGTTAGAAAAGACCAAGTGCAAAAAGTGACAGCCAAAAAGTTATAAGTAAACTCTCAACAAGCCAGATATATCCACAAGTGGGTTTTAAACAGAATACTCTGAGCCTCCACACACCTGCTACCCAGCTTGGGAGGTATTTGATGTCCCCAGGTATTGAAGCTTTGAACTGTAAGAGCTCCCAACAGTCCTGCAGGCTGGCTCCAGGGCACATCCCTGACTGAGAGCGGAGCAGCTCCAAGGCCACCTCTGGCCCTGTCAGGATCTGAAAAGCACACAGCTCTCCTGACAGGCTTGGGTTGGCAGGCAGTGGCAGGGCACAGCTGCTCATCCACATTGTGGAAAAAAAAAAAAAAAAAAAAAAATCACTGCTGATTTCCTTCACTACTCACCCAGCAGGGTGGCTGAAGGAGAAATGGGGCCAGTGCCTCTCTTGATTCAGTAGAGCACTGGACCAGAAAGGGGTCACACACAGAGCAAATCCACAGGTTTAGCATTCTGCCCACCTCTAACATCACGGCTGCAAACCACAAAAAGCTGCAAGCCATTACCCAAGAAAGAGGAAGACTTGAGAGTCTGCTGTGTCCACTCAAAGCTGTCTCACCTTGATTGCAAAACAAGGAAGATTTTCCTGGCAGCAGGCATAGATGGCACAAAAGATAACTGCAATTTGGTGTTTTTCATGTATTTTTTACATTCCATTACCACTGAACTCAGGTTGCTGCCCATCATCACTCCAGAATTGAGATCCACCTCACTGGGAAAAGAACAGTAATCACTTAACAGTTTGCTCAACTTATTTTGTCTTTGACCCAAATTCCTTTCTTCACAGAGAAAGGGCTAAGATTCTCAACTCGGGATAAAAGTCCTTTTCAATTTTATTCCTGGCCAACACCACTGCTGCAAATACATGTTTACTAAACATGATTTACTTTCAGCTTTCATTTACAAACATTCCTACAAATATCTCTTCCTTGAGAGAATATACAGGAAAAGAAATAAACATAATTTTGCGTATGTACAAAAATTCATAAATATGAGCACCAGTAACAGGCCAAGAGCACCCACAAAACTAATTTAACAATAGCTGACTATCCAGTCCTGACACTCTTTGCCCAAAAAGAAAGGCAATTCAGGCTACTTCTAAATTCTTAATGGTGTCTTCAGTGTGCCCCACATAATGGTTTAATTATGCAAGGGTGGACGCTCCCTAGAACAGCAACAATTTTAAACAGTCTAATTTCAACATAACTGTAAGTGATTTAGAGATCCTGAAGATTTTTTAGATCACAAGCAAGGTATCAGCAACAGTAAGGATCAACAGATACCTTGCTGTCCATATACAGTACAGAATGCTGGAGGATTCCATGTCAAACCAATCACTACCAGCTCTAAGAAGCCTCCAAATTCTTTCTGGAAAGTTACACAACAAATCCCTGGCACAGAAATGTCAGAATCTGCCTTAATCTTAACAAATCCAACCCCCCCTGCCCAAGCAGGGTCAGCTACAACAGGCTGCATCCATTTGGGTATTCACAACAACCAAGGACAAAGACTCTACAACCTCCTGAGGTCATCTGTGCCAGTACTTGATCACCCTCACAGTAAAAGAAATCCCAATTGTCCCTGTCCAGTAATTCCGAAAAATAAGTTTTATTTTTCATTCCTGCCTAGGAAAAAATCCCAGGACTGCAAGGGCCATTAGGCAGCAGCACAGAAAACTAAGATGTCAGGCACTGAAGCACACAACCAGGGATACGAAAAACGGCTCTTCAGCCAACTTAGTGGTGCACACAATTTCTTCTTAAAGTAGATATAAAGTTTAAAATTTTAATGCTACCACACTTTGCAGTTTGATGAAAAAAAAGCACTGTTTCTAGAAGAAACAGTGTTGTTTTAAAGGATTTATGAAGCTGTGGAGAAGACCAATACCTATTGCTGAAAACATTGTGCAGACACTCTATACCTTTTAAGCTTCCCTGACAACAGCATAGTTAAGGAGTTAGGAAAAAACAAAACAAAACAAAACCTACTGCATTCTGAATAGTTAAAATGTCAGCTTCCTGGGAGGCAGGGAAAGGTTGGAAGAAAGCAGCAGGGCCAGGATTGCCAGCCAAATCTCAGTTGCAGGTAAAGAAGTCTTACAGAGTTTTCTACAACAACAAAGGAATAACTCATCCTTATTTGGCTTGTTGTTCTCTGTGTACAATTATCTGCAACAGAAAAGATTCTCAATAAGGACCTAAATAGTCCTCTTCATTCAGACAAGATTCCTGGACCCACAGAGAACTCAGATTTATTATGTACCAGGTAAGCACAAAGCCAGTCGGTCACTTAGGGGCTGTCCTTGTGGATGTACGGTGATAAAATGGGACAGTGCAATCAGGGGTGCTCATACTGGGAAGATGCTGCCCAGAAAATCTTCCACAGCAGAAAACTGCCAGGTTCTCCCCTTCCCAGCTCAGCCACACCTTCTCCCATTCACTCTCCTCTGCCATTCCAACATCCCAAAGCCTGAACGGGTAAAGGACGTTTGTGCATGGGCAAAGAGACCCTGCAAGTCAGAGATCTACCACACCTACGTGGGAGTCATGCCAGGCAATCTGGAGAGCTTCATTTGAGAAAATCAGGTTCAGATATTGAACTGGAAAGAGCACATGGACTAGCAAGACAAATAGAAAGTATGCACAATAGGAGGTTTCTCTTCGGGCAAAAGGGGGAAGAGAAAAATAACGATGGAAAAAGAGCAGCAGCGTCTGCCAAAAATAGCTTCTCTCTAAAGCAATGATCTTTAATCCTACTTTTCTGTGAACTAGCTTAAAAATACCCTGGAAACACAAGTTTTCCATTTCATCAGAATAATTAAAGAATTAATGTCGCATTTACCAGAACACCCAAGAATTCAAAAGCCAAGCACTAAGCTTGTGAAAATATTAAAGGACAAATTAAGGTATCCACTGAGTTATTTGTTGGTGGGGTTTTAATGTCTAAGTGAGAAAAAGCTCAATTTTGAGACAATTTCATTAAATCTCTATCTATAGCTAAAAAATCAGTAATTCCAGAGCTCTTTTCCTACAGAACTTTCAGTCATTCTTACAAATTATCACTGTATTTCTGATAGCTAAGAGTGCTTTACCTCAGAAACTAGAAATAGTTCCGGTAAAGCAGCATGGAATGAGGTAGATGAGCCCATGCTAAGATTGAGCTCTTGTAATTAATCTGTTGCCTCACTGGGATACTGAGCTGGCTCTCCTCTTCACAGAAAACACAACAGTTTTCAGCACAGACACGACCTTGCCTCTGAAATTCTGGATAAAAGGAATATTGCAAACATGAGACAATAATTGTAAAGTCTATGAAAAAAAACATGCCATAGACACACAAGAAGCATTTTCAGTATCAAGGAAAAAAACCCCTGATTTTACTAAGATGCCTTAATAAAATAAATTTCATTGATTTAAGGCTTGGAAAAGAAAGGTCCTCCCTAGTCTTATCCTCCTTTTTTCCCCCCTTGGACTTCCAAATGCAGCAGTTTTCTAACTGACAAGATTTCAGAATTTGTACATTTCTTACAGAATTTAATCCTATTATCTGCTGCATCATTCGAGAGCTAAGATGATAAACCCCTGTCTCTCAGAATGGCTAAATTCCAAAAAACCTTTTCAACTGTTAAATAGCTTTTCAAATTCAGGTATCTACAAACTCCTCTCCAAAGAGATTAGCTATTCAAAATTTATCTGTAGATAAGTGTTTATATCAAAACATGGCAAAGTCGCTGTGAGAATCTGTATGCTATTAGATTTAAAAGTTCCCCTTAGTCACAGCCCTGATTTATACATATTTTTATTTACAGATTTGTCAATCACTTTCTCCTGGTTGTTCAAATACAATTTTTTTCTTAAAAGCAAAAGCTTCTGGAAACAGGAAATAGTTCAATTTCATGTAGCAGAATGGAAGAAAACTGCCTGAAACTCAGTTTGCCCCTGGGTTTAATATCGATGCTCAAAACATCCTCAGGCTTCTTACTACTTCCATCAGCACATCAGCAGATTTCTGTAAATCCACCACACTGGAATATCCTCAGACAGAAATGATTTGGTCCCTTCATGCTGGTTCATCCTCTGCTCTGACCCACTTCAGAGCAAATAAACATCTCTGCTTTAAAAAAGCTCATCATGAGGACTAACTGCTACATAGCACCCTGTAATGTAAAATTTTCATCCCTAGAACATACACAAGTTGAATTTACACAAGTCAAAGCTAGTTAATGAAAATCATTAAGTGTCAATAGATGTTGACAAGTTGGAAATCTACCTATGACTACTTCTATTAGGCATTGCTTCTTACTGACACATAAACTAAGTAGATAACACAAAAATACTAGATATAATGTGTTTTCAGCAACAAAAAATTTCGTATTTATGGACTATAGAAAACAGATATCTATATAACTCTATATAGATAATTCCATTAAGAACTCAATGTAAGTATAAAGTGCATAGTTTTATAAGCAGAATCTTCAGTTTCTCTCATTATGGAAAAAGAGAGAACACTAACTGTTCATCTTCCCAAGTTTCATTGTTGGAATTTTTCAGTCCTTGCATATTAAGTCCTACAATTAGTACAGATTAATATTTAAGGATTGTGACAATATCCTGCTTCTCTAGCTACAATGCAAATGAAGACAATCCCTGCCCTAAAGGGATTGAAGGATAGATTTCTAGAATTACAGTGCCTACAGGTACAGGTTTTAAAATCCAGCCTAATTCTCTAGGACTCAAACACACTTAAGCTGGAAAAAAAACAAACAAATATATGAGTTTTTGAAAAGGATTCTAGTTTTGAGCTTTTTGGGGTATGTGTCCATGCCACACACACATCCAACTTCACACACCCCATTTCCTCGATTTGTTTTTCTAACACGACCAAGTCTTGATGGTAGTACCTAGATAGTTCTGGCCTTTTTTTCCTGACAGAATATGCAACACTTGAAACTCAGGAGTCATGCTGAGTGATGCTCAGAGAAGAGGTGCACAATGATGAAGGAGCAGTACTTCAGAAATCTGCCTATTTAAAACTCCCAGACAGGCTCAGTGTGGCAAGGACTATCACAGAATCCCAAAAGCCTTCTTTAAAGTGAGCAAAGTACTGTGGGAGAAGTGGATAAAAAAATTATGTGGGGTCATGGCAAATCTGTTCTCAAATCACTTTTCAGCAGTGTTCCCACAATGTCTACGTACAACAAAGAAAGCTGTGAGAGCCAGAGAATGCAGGAGCACAGCAAGAAGAGCTGGCTCTCCTCAGAGGTCACTAACAACAGCATTCATCAATTTGCTGGATATCCAGCATCAAACACTGCCAAGAGAGGTGAAAGATGATAGGCATTCACTACCTTAGAACATTTTTGGAAGACTGTTTCACTTGTTGCTTTATCTGCACTGAAACCGACTGCAAGTTAGCTCAAGTTCTCCTGCAGAATGGGGAAAGAAGAAATTCCTGCAGGAGTTTCTGTGAAAACATTGCAAGTCCTAAGTCAAAACATGCCAAAACAGTCTCAGACTGGGCTTGAATTGCTATCTCTTTGGGAGGATTCCTTTCAGTCAAAAAAAGGACTCATCCTATCAACACTGAGTTACTAAGAATAAACTGCATTTAAGGCGTCTTGTGCTGCAGTGTGAAAGTCTCAAAGCAGACAGAAGTCAAAGAAGTAGTTCCCAGAGGAAAACAAGAACATTCTTTCCAATCACGTGGTAGCTTTTTGACATCCTGAATCTTTTCTGTTCAATTTAAATGGTCTTTTATTTACTATTTGTTGTTGGGATGTAACAGTAACTAATATACACCAGTAAATCCAAGCAAAAAAAGCCTGAATGGCTGGTTTGGTGGAAGATGGAATTTGTGTGGGACTAGAACAAACTCAAGTAAAATTTGGCAAATCGTTACAACAACAAAGAGCAAAATGAACTAATCAAATAAATTTTAAAACTCACAAACACAGCCTTCATTTTTATAATTTGTTTGCTATTGTTTCTCATATGGCAAACAACTTTTTTGGAGGGATAAATAGCTCTCAGCAATAAGTGACACTGTGAGTTTGATTCACAGAGAAATTATCCCTTTTAAGATTTACTTGAAAGTGTGATGATGACTTTTTTAACAATTTTATTTGGTTAACCCAACAAAGCATAATTTATTCAGCAAGTCATAACTTGATGAAGCATAAGGATAACCAAATGGGCAAATTCTGCTAGGATCAAGACTGGCTTCACGTTTCTAGTAAGGATAAAATAAGTCTTTCTGCAGGAAGAGCTGCTGCTGAAAAAGCTCCAGATTATGTTTCAGAATTGGAAAAATAATTTAGTCATTATCTTTGAGCAGCACTGATTTACCATTTATGTTCAGTATGCAGGGTTAAATCTGCTTCAAGACCTTTCCCAAAAGAATGGCATCACAATATCAGTCAGGGAAAAATAATATCCTGGAGAATAAAAACTTCTGCATTTACAGGTAGACTGCTTTTTTATCAACCCACTTTGGTAAAAAGAATAAACAACATAGAAATTTTAAATTTTAATTCTTTCAAGTACTTGCTCAAGTTTTCTGTGAAATGTGCACTATTTAGAGAGATTTTCTAAAAGATTTACAGTAATTTCACGATTATAAGCTGCACCTTTTTCATTGAAGAATCCAGCCTACCCCAATAGAGCGGCTAATCATCAGGTGCGGCTTATCTATGGACAAATCCCAGTGAAATGCCAACCTGGAAGTGAGAGCCAGCTGGGGAGAGAGCTGCCGCAGAGCCGCTGTCAGGTGGGCGGCGAGCCAGAGCTACTGGAAAGCGGGTGGCAGGCCGCCGCTGGATTGGCAAGGTCAGCCCGCCTTTGCCACGTTCGCGCGAGCGAGCTGCTTTTGCCGCCTCTAGTGAGGCATCGCCAACTTCACTGTTGCTGCAGCGCACGGGCTCGCCACCTCTGGGCACTGCTGCCTTCACTGTCACTGCGGTGTGCGGGCTCACTGCCGCCAAGTGCTGCCACCTTTGCACTGGCGAGCGCG
>VRYO01000180.1:359268-386360 GCA_009812075.1 Sialia sialis | reverse complement strand
GCTACCCTGATGTGCGGCTTATAATCAGGTGTGGCTTATAATTGTGAAACTACTGTACATTACTCTACACTTTGAAAAGTACCTAAAGGTTACTCGATAGAATAGTCTACCAAAATTCACTGCCCTAATATAGTTGGGAAAAAAAAAAAAAAGCACTTTTGGAAATATCAGACAGGTCTCTCATTAAATTTACCACCTGACCATGCTGTGATGTGTGCAGAGACATTCTTTTCTATAGACCTCTTTTTGGTTATTATTACCATACTACACTCAACATATACCCTGCCCTCTCTTGACAACTCTAAGCAATTAGACAAATATAAAAACCCTAAAATTGTGTTGGACATTGAGAGAGTAACTGAACTTATTTCTTTTCTCTAATTTATTTTTCCCTATTAACATCATGGTCATTACAGAGCTCACATTTGAGCACTTTGACCATCAACTGTGCATTCTACCCTGCTCACTCATTTTTCTGATTGTTGCAGTTTTCTTGTGCTGCTTTGGCAGTTCACTATCAAATACTCCTAAAAGTACAAGATCTTGAAAACTTCCCAATAGTGTTCAGCAATATGCAGTAATGACTATTACCTCATACTTCAGCTGGGCTCACATACTTCACATTGATGTAGCACAGCTGCTTTGAGGTCAGGAACCCACAACATATTTAGTTGGATCTGGGAATCAAGGGCTGGGATATTTTAGAGAAGCAAACAAGAAGGGTAGCTTCAAAATAAACATCTATATAAGATCTAACCCTGCAAACTTCAAAGTCATGGGAAAGATTTTTATCAGTTTCATTGGTTTGTTATTCAGGCCCAGTATTTGGTTTCATTCCTTTTGCTCTGCTCCTCTCTACTCAGCACCTTGCACAGGCTGCCATATCCTACCTCCTAATGTTCCATGGAACTGCATGCAGAACACAGGCACTCAAAATGCCAAACAAAAGAGTTTGTACAGTTAAACTCAGCAGCAGCTAAAAGGTTCAGAATATAAAACTCCAAAATCTTTGTCTAAAGGATGCTCTGACTCCAAAGTTAAGTTACAAGACAGGCACACTCCTGTCTTGTAATGCGGAGTGTTGTACTGGAAAGCTG
The DNA here is from genome assembly GCA_009812075.1 of Sialia sialis. Taxonomy (NCBI): domain Eukaryota; kingdom Metazoa; phylum Chordata; class Aves; order Passeriformes; family Turdidae; genus Sialia; species Sialia sialis. The sequence goes on along the minus strand of VRYO01000180.1, from coordinate 385,263 downwards.
TAATTCAGGTGAGTTTTATTCTTTGCTTTAACCTCAGGGAAAAAGGAAAAAAATACCACTTTATTGAACTTTAAAATAAGAGACGGCAATATTGTGAAATTTTATGAAGAGAATGCTTTCCACAGTATTATGGACATAGGATGTTGCAAGGTTACAACCAGAACACAATACAAAACCCTAGAAAGAATTTTAATATCATTATTTCAAAATGTAGTTATCAGAACTTCAAACACTGAACAGCACTATTTAGATACAATGGCTTTAAATAAAAATCATGTATTAGGCAGTACCCAAATATTATTTAAATGCTATATTTTGCCTCGGTTACAGAAGTTCCACTTCTGAATGTTATTTATTGACCAAGAGGTGACAAGAGATTTAAGCTACAATTATGAGATGTTACAATTTTTTTAATATATTTAAACACATTTTTAAATCAATTGATATAAGCAAATGTCTATTTGCACATATATGGATAAGTATGCTACTTAACTAATAATATTGATTATGCAACAAATATGAACAAAATTAAAGACAGTACCCATTCTTTCAGGGCTAGAGACCAGCTTTATACATCATTAACTGTTAGATTTGCCTTCCAAATTCTAAATGCCAAATACCAGCCTAATCAAGCTAAAACATCTCTACAGAGCCCTAAGATTTGGTTACCCAGGCCAGGCACACATCATAGCTGTGGCACTTGCTTGCAGCAAATTCCTCTCTCAGCCCTGCTTCCCATGCTTTGGCTCATCTCAGAGAGAGATTTGGAAGTCCTTGATTAGCCAAAGTGCATGCCAAGTCTTTAATTAGACAAAATCCCTCAAAGGATGGTGTCAGTCAGGCAGTGGCGCTCCCCAGATGCACAGGCCAGGCTGCAGAGTCCCTTCCAGCCCTGCCAGTAAGCAGGTGAACAGCCCAGGGGCATCTCCACTGGCTGCCCTTGCGAGGGGAATTTTCACTGGTTGGGCTGCACAGCACATGCATCCTTCCCAGCTCAGCTGTTCCTGTGTCACTCAGCAGCAGGAGGTGTCTGCTGGACATCTGCACAAACAGCACAGTGCTGCTCACTGGGGTTGCTGGAGCTAGGAAGTGCTGGCATGGGAATGTTGATATTCCAGTAAGAAGGATAACTGCTAAGAATGTCACTGAATGTTAACTCACTAAAGGTGGATCCCCCTAATGCAAATGTCTTATGCTTAAATATTATTTAGTACTATTAAATGATCAAGACACCAAGAATTACCTTTATACAATTGCCTGTGTTGCCAAATATCCCTGACTTAACGACTCTGGGCAGGAGGATCAGCCAAAAGCAAGAGGTTTATGCTGCTACTACTATTTGTTACATAAGCAGCAACAGGAGCCCGTGTGTAAGATCTCTCACAGGGCTGCAATGACTCAATCAATAATGCTGAAGAACAAACCACAGAACATAAATGCCTACTAGAAACAGCCCAATGCAAAACACAAATACTGGCACTGAGTGAACAGAGATCCATCCAGCACGAGCCCAAACAAGTCTGAAAATGGCTTTACTTTGTTTTTACGCTTCTGCCTGCTGGGGCACATTTATCACTGAGAGCAACTTCTCCTGAAGCACTGCTGATCTAATTTGCAGTCAGTGCCTGTAGCGCCTTCCTCCCTCTCCTACACTACTCCAGAGTCATTGTGGGAGTTTGTTATTGCTGGAACGCTGCAATTACTGGCTTTGCCCAAATACTACAGTCACATCACCTATAAAATGTAAATAGAAATGCACAGAAAAGTTAAATCCACTCTTAACGATTATTGCACCGTGGTGATTCCCTCCAACAGAGAATGAGGCCTTTGTTCCATGCCAGCATTTAACTACTTTCGCAGAAATAGACTACACAGAAAAAAAAATCCATTGCCTACTCAACAAATTTCTTTTAATGCCATAAGTAACTAATTTTTAAAAGACAGATTAAAAATACACATAAAATTTAAAGTATTCTAAAAACAGTTGTACCAAATAGAACTGAGTCTGTCCCAAAGGGCACAGCTTTAAGCTTTTCAATCAGCCTAGCTGCAGCAGCGCATGTGTAACCCAGTTCCAAGGACAAGGCCAGGAAAGAGGCTCCCAAAATGCAAAGGGCAAAACCAGAACCTGCAGTCACATCACTGATGCCATCCTATTTCCCATGTTTGGGGTTTCTGAAGGATATTTGTTTGTAGACTATTTAAAGTCTCAAAATAGTGGAGTCTAATCGATACTTATATAATATTCTGCTTACAGTTGTCTTTATTTCCCTCTCCCTCTTTAACTTTTTTGCAACAGATGTTATGAAAGTTTTTTGTACCAGAGTAAATTTAACATATACTGAATAACACTGAGGAAAAGTTTCTAAGTGTGCAGCTACACAACATCACAAATATTCGCGGGTCATACGGATGTAAAAATCATAACAAATTTGACAAGTCTTTTAGTGCACAATGCAGTCAGCATACAATACCAAATATTTCAAAAGCTACACTATTTCTAACTGCTATATTATCATACACTGGAGCAGGGAATAATCACAGGATTATTTCAGTTGGCTAAGACCCTGAAGAGAGCCCAGCCACTAATCAACTAAATCTAGTTATCATTCTTGTTACCCACACAGAATTACCGTGCTTAGTATTTCTCCAGCCAATAATTATTTCACTTACTATTTCAAAGGCTTCAAAGTTTTTGCATGGAAAGAACAGTGAAAAGTAGCCAAGCTTGCTTTGCACAGTTGGGCTGACATTTTTCTCCTTGACCTTGTATTACAAATATATCATTATTCAATTAGATTACTTGACTTACTAAGCAATCTGAACCATTCTGCAGCCTCTAAATGGAAGCAGAAACTTGAGCTGGTAGAACACTTTCCAAAACATTTCTGTTACACACTATAGCAATATATAGTTCTCATGTACTAAGTATAAAATGTCACAGTCAGGTAAGCCTTTACATTGCCTCTTCACTACCAAATAATATGATGTTTAGATTAAAATTTGTTCTAAAGCAACAGCACTTATAGCTGAATACCGTTTCAAGAAATTAAAATTAAATGTCTTTCTCCAAATAAGTAGTATTTCACAAACCACTTTTGCAAAGTTGTTGGGCAGCTTTTCAGTCTGGTAGAGCATTGCAGCATTAGATCAATAAACCTTTAGCCATTCCAACCAATTAAGAAACTAAAATCAGCATTTCACACGACATGTACAGGCACTTCTCCCACCTAGACCTTCATTTTCCTAAACAGGTCACATGTTACACTGTATAACACTATATATATATCAAAACTCCTCCCACACAGACAAGCCATTATAGTTCCAAAAATTCAAAATTATATCTTACCAAGACTGAACTCCAGCTTTGGCTCATTTGCAATTCTCTGAATACCTTAAAAGGTCAAGGAAAAAAAATAGAAATAATTAGATTTCCATTATATGCTTTTTAATACATACTAAAACTTTCACATGCCTATAACCACTGCCATTGCCACTGAAGTAACATTTTTTTGTTAGAAACTCATGGTCAAAGCAATCCTGGATGAAATACTTGACTGAAAAAAGGCTACTTTTGAAGACTTCCTTCTTAATAGAAATTTCCTGATGCTATTAAACCAAGGCTTTCAAGGCTGGGTACTTGTAAGATTTTCAATTACAATGGCTGACTGTATATGTGTTGGAGAAACAAAGTCTCAAAAGTAATTTTTAAGTAGGTATATCATCACATTAAAAACAAACCTCATGTTTTATGAAAGTAGGTAAATTAAGTTAATATAGCAAAAAATAAACACATTATTCATCTGCAAACAAACTGTAAAGTAACAAAACCAACTTCTTTTTGTTGGAAAATAAGTACATTAATTCCTCTTCTCACATAGCAGGAACAGGAACAGTTTAATCCATTGTGGAATTATGTTCGATTGCATATTTTACTACAAAGGGCAATTTATTGTGCTAAAATAAAGGAGTGAACCACAGAGGTGCAACAAGAGAAACACAGGAAGCAAGGAGGGATAGGAGAATAACACTGAGTTGTTCACCTAATGCAGAAAGTAATTGGACAACTACAGTTTCAATGGACTTCTAGAAATTAAACTCTCACTAACTTCTTGACATTTTTCTAAGGTTTCCAGTAAGCATTATTAATTATTGGTCAGTATTGAAGAAATTGGTCAGATGGGAAGGATTGACTTATTAAATGAACTGGAATAAGATTTGTTTGAAAAAATAAGTTAAAAAACCCACAAACAAAAAAAATCATCCCAAACTTATAGCTGTGTCTGCTCCTTAAAAACTTGATGCAGCTAAATCTGGATTCACACCATTCTCATTAGTGCAAGCTATTCATTCACATCTATGTGAGAAAAATTACAGCTGCAGAGCTTAGAAGAAAAAGAAAAGAACAAATGAACATTATTTGGTTTTTTCCTTTTTTTTTTTATGGAGATTTAACAGATTTCTGAGTTGAACTCTGCCACTAGCATATTGGCCTTAAACACCTTCATGAATATGCTGGATAAGGAATTGATTTAAGTGACCAGACAACTGAAATACAGTCTTCTGACTCCAGTGCATCAAATAAAACTCAACATATGGCTACTTGCATTCAAATCCCCAGAGTGCTTTTACATCACATAGAACAAATCTGTGATACTAGTTTAAGTATCACTAAAGATTTATGCGTTTATCAGAGTTGTCAGACTATATTTTAAGCAGTAGTCCATATGTTCATATAGCACATAAAAGAGGAAAAAAACCCCAAAATTTTAAGTCTTGTGAGTAAAACAGGTTAGAGAGAAAAACTCCGAAACACAAATCACACATTTGTTACCCTGAAGGTTATGTGCATAAACCAAAATATGTCAGGGAAAAAATTTGAAAGAATTTTCTTCAGTTTATTTCCTCTCAACTGCACTTTGACAAGAAGTTGAACAGCATTTTGTACCCTGCTTGTGACACTAGCTGAACTGCCACAGAGACTGGATCACTTTGATTGTCCCGCTCCATAAAATGAGAACAAGCACTTACTCGTAAACTGGGGCTCTCCTAGACTGTCTAACTGGGATGAAGGGAGAAACTGTTGTGCTTCATCTGATGATCTCTCCTCTTTGATTTCCATGATCAGCCTCCGGAGCTGCTGGATTTTATTCCGCAAACCTTCCGAGTTCTCCTCTCCTGCTGCCACGGCCCAAGAGTCACAGTCTGGCTTCGATATGACTTCAAGGTAAAGATCCAGTTCTCCACTCTGAAACTCTGCACTCAGAAAGCATGAAAGCAGCTCTTAGGAACTATGATTGGAAAGGGGGATGATGGAAATACTGATGTCACAAACAATCAAAACCACCACATACACATTTATGTTCATGGACACAGAACCATGCAGTCCCATCTGCCTCTGGAGTCAGAGACCAGCTCCTTCAGACTCAGTGCAGTACTAAACATATCCACAGAGTAGTTCCAAAATCAGTCAACAGATAGCTAAATTAGATGGCAGAATTAAAACAAAATGGGAAATCCTTTCCCAGCAGACTCTGCAGCCTAGCAGGCAGCTCTCAGAGCTGCTAACTTGACAAAGAATTTGATTTAGCCAGGGCAGCAGAGACACCTCTGTCAGAGAGTGGGATTCACCAGAATGAATGTGTCCATCATCTCTTCTATTAAAGATTTCCATTATGCTCAACCTCTCATTCATCCTTGCCAGAATACAGATCAGGAACACATGCAGGTAATTGAGCACGACATAACTCCTCTATGAAGATTCAACAGGTTGTATGTGGGAGCTTCTGACCTCATTACTATCCACGTGTCATTTGCTGTTCTGCCTGCAGCCTAATTGTTTAATGATGAAATTTTCGGAGAACAAAAAAAGAAGCCGGGGTGGGGAGGAAAGCTGAAGCTCCCAAGGAATCCAGTAAGCAGCAAGGGTTGGTCATTTGATTAAGATTAGAACAGGACTAAAAAACACCTCTTAGGCATTTAAAATTCTGCGGTATAGATGGCTTCAGAGAGCCACAAATTCAACATGACATTTAGTGCAACACACACCGAGAACAGCAAACTGGGAAAGAAAGAAAATCAATGCTTCTTTAAAACAAGTTATCAACTAACTTAGAAACATAAAACTCTATAAAACACCTTTACTATTATATTAACAAAGACTGAAGTATTTTGTTGGGCATCAAAATCATTCTGAGCTAAATCAGCCATATATCAATGGATGAAACAGAATACTGATAGATTTTCATACTTAGTTTCAAAATCTTTTCCATACAATAGGAACTTAAATTCCTTTTGCTACCTTGAGTATCTAACCTTGGGCACTTGCACACGTGTTATTCTAAACCTGTTTGCACTTCATAAACGGAGCATCTGCCAGTTACAATTACCTCTGTTTTTATGGTTATGGAGGGGATAAAAGATGAAACCTCAAGTCTGGAAGACTCTAAAAACTGTACACAAATCCCTGTGGAGGTGGGACAAGTTTTTTGTCTGGGCTGCAACTGAGATCTAACTGTGCAGCTGCAGATGCTGCTAAAAATGATGGGTAGCATTTCATGTACCAGTTGGACCATACATTTCATGAGGAAAGGCTGGAAAGAGAAACAAAGTGGAAACAGCTGTTCCAGGGGCAGATAAAAAGCTAATAAGGATTCAAATGCTTGCCTTTAGCCCTGGCTCAATCAGAACAAAAAAAAAGGTATTCAATTCTTGAGAGAAGACTGTCCAATATCTTAGGGAGCTGCTTTCACACAAGATCTATTCTTGAGTGACCAAGTTGAGCTCTGTTTGTCAAAGATGACTGCAGAGACAGAAGATTTAGCTGTAAGCTCTGCAGTGATCTGGTACTGCATGTGAGCCATGAGGGCAGTAACCTTCAGAAAGAGCATTATTTAGAGAGGATGATAACTTTTCTGTGGCTCTGGTAAGGTCTGCACCAGCAGAGTGCTCTACTCCCTTCTGTCACTGACATCAGTGTGTCATAGTGTTTGGGAGCTACTAGAGGAAAATTAAAAGGGAAGGAAAGAAAAAGCATGAGATCGACTAGCATCAAGATCATAATGAGCTAGCAGTCACTTCAATTAAAAAAAAAAAATATTAAAAGCAACAACAAACAAACCCCCAAAACCAAACAATCAACAAAAAAAAATAAACAAAAACCCGAACAGCCCCTCTCTGTCTCAAAAACACCACCAAAGCACAGTCACAAAAAACAAACCACACAATTAACATCTGCTTGTACCATTCAACCTTTAAAAGCATAGACAATTTTAATAAAAGCACTTTAGATACCAAAAATACCTTAGTGACAGAAACGCTGTTGGAGAAAAGTCAACATTTAACAGCCAAAATGCAAATATACCAAGGTGTTCTTTTCTTTTCTCCCTTTATCTTTAAATGGAAATAGGAACAGTAATCTTGCCTTGAAATATCCTACCACTAGCTAGATAAAAAACATCTGCTTTGGGAGGAAATCGATGTTTTTCAATTGAAATCATGCTATTTATATTTACCTCTTAGCTGTAAAAATCAGACTGCCAAGATGAAAAGGCATACTGAATCATCATTAATATGCATGGAACCAGAAATGGAGAGTGAAATGCAGTAGGAGTGGGCATAATTCACTGTATTCTGATCTAACAGGTGCCAGTTTTGAGATGTGGAAATTCATTTGAAACTATCACTTCAAAACACTACAGTCTGCTATATTTAGATCCTTTGAGTACTCTGACAGCTAAGTTAAATTCTGATAAGCATATGAAAATGCCTGAAAAATACTCATCACTGCAATTGTAAAAAGTTTCATTCTGAAGATCTAACAGTAGGTAAGTTACCTATTTTCCATTCTGTTTCAGTGCAGAGAATCACAGTATGGTTTGTATTGGAAGGGACCTTAAAGATTACCTAGTTCAATCCCCCTGCCCCTGGGCAGGAACAGCTTCTGCTAGACCAGGTTCCTGAAAGCCCCCTTCAACCTGGCCGTGAACACTTCCAGGGATGGAACAGCCACAACTTCTCTGGGCAACCTCTTCCAGTGCCTCAGTATCCTCACAGTGAAGAATTTCTTCCTAACATCTAATCTAAACCTGTCCATTATTAGTTTGTCCATCCCCCCTTGTCCTATCACTTCATGGCCCTATAAAAAGTCCTTGTCCAGCTCTCCTGTAGATGCCCCTTTAGGTACTGAAAGCTTTGTGTACCACAAGTCATCTTGCCAGAGGAGACACATGAAAAACGCACACTGATAAAAAAGTTGCAATAAAAGAACGCACAGGTTTATTTATGCAATAAAGATCATAATCGCTTTGCTCTTCTCCTTCAAATAGTTGATGATTATTATTTTATATCAAATGCATACAGTACTCCCTAATAAGCTCAGACATTTAATTCCAAATATCAGTAGGGGGGAAAAAATTGATATGCATCTTTCCCAAAATGATACTAATGGACAACAAATGCAATTAAGGCCTCAAACAAGTGGCAGACATAGCCATACATAATTAAATAAACAATTGCTGCTCCATGTTTTATTAGAATATGGACATTTAAATAAATAATAGATATATTAATTCATAAAAATATAAATAATAAACCTAAATGCAGTAGTATTTCTTAGGTGGACAAAAGCACTTCCTACTTTGCTGCTAAAAAGAACAAGTGCCCTTTGCTACACTTGTACTGCTGACAAGAGTTGTTTTGGGAAAAAACCCTTACCTTGTGCAAACATTTACTGCTGACCTCAAAAAAACCAGTACCTTATCTAGTTTGCACTCTCAGTTTTACTGTTGTGATATCGCTTTTGATAGGATGGCATAAGATTTATGAACATACTGTATTAAGAAAATTTTCTATCTACTTGAGAATCTGTAATAGCAGAACAAAAATCCTCTTCGTCCCCAGTGGGGTTTCAAATTCATATACCTAGGGGAAAACCTTCAAAAAATTAAACACACAGGTTTTCTTTGCAGAGCAAACTTTGAACTTCGTAGTTCTAAATTGAAAGGAAAATTGTATCTTGATCCCTTGCTGCTCCTCCCTTATTTCAGAATCAGAGACCAAATGGAAGGCAGGGCTTGAAGAAGCAGATAATGGAAAGTAAACAGGTCTGTGCACAGAACCTCTCGTGCTCTGTTCACCAAGAACTGAGGCACAATCTCAATGACACTTGCTCCCACAGAAGTCAGCATAAAAAGTTTTGGTCCCACAGGGCTTGTACCACTCAAATAACTCAATGCCCCTGCTCTGCAGGACTGCTGTCAAAAAAGGGAACAGCACAAAATGGTGACACATTCCCAGTGGCAAGACTCTACTAGTCCAACTCAACTGCCTAAAATTAAAAATGTATTTTGATGTTCCTTCATTCTCAGAAAACTTTTCCTTCTTTAAATTATTTCATAATAAAATTTATTTTTCCCAAGTATTTTAGTTTAACAGTAGCAATTGTCTCTTTTTTCTCAAAATACTTAAATATTTCAGTTGTTTTAAAAACAAAAACAAATTTCTTCTAAAAACGCTGACATTTCTCAAAAAAATTAAGAGTATTTTATTGTAATCATAATCTTTTACACACAAACCTAGGCTTCTTTTAATTCACCAAAAAGTTTCAGGCAGTTATTGGACCTGACTCTTTTCTTTCAAAAGTCTGCAGTTTATTTCAAAGGCTTTCAAACTAAAAACATAATAAACCAAATAGATTTCCACTTTGGTTTTACATCTTAGTCACTTACTATCAACCTTCTATTTTTTAAAGACTATTACATCGGTTTATTTTACTAAACAGGAAGACTGATACTCTCTGACTTACTTTATTTTCCTTCATGAGAGTTTAGGCATAACATCATGTTGAACAGGACAAGAAGAAATTACTGGGATAATTCAAATTAATAAAACATACAAAGCCCATGGTCAACATCCACAATGACAGCCTTGACCTTTTTGGAGGATTACTATTTTTCCTCCTATGCTAATATGCAAAATAAGAGAGTTCAAACAGGTTAAAGGTTATCTGTCTCTTTTCACACACGCAGAGGCTAAAAAGTAATTCTCAGCTCAACTGCCAGCTCAGCAGAGGAAAATGGTTAAGAATATCAGTGAGTCACTGACACTCTAAAACATAAAGCACCACCACAGCTAACCACCATATGCTGTAACACAAGTAGAATGGAAGCTTTGATACGTAAATTATATCCGCAGGATATTTCTAATACGGACATCAGAGGCTTTTAATTCACAAAGCTGTCTGAATTCTATATGCTGATGCATTTCATGTTCAAATTAGTAGTGATGAAATCATCCCATGGTTACTCATGATACTATGTTAATCTTTCTTTGGAAGTTATATTTTCAATCAAAGATAAAGAATTTAATTAAAATTTTTATCTTCAGTGATTTCTCTTTTTAATTTTGCAATGCTGGAATAAACTTACATAAGTTACTATTATAAGCTCCATTTAAGTCCCTACAGAACCTCCACAAGAGTGTGAGTATTTGAAATTAATATAGCATGATGCCCCAGGCTGACTACTGCAGTACAACCCTGTTTCTTTTAATACCTGTCAGCTGCCACACATGCCCTTCCATTCAATAGCACACCTACCCTGGAAGCAATGCAAACCACACAAATATTTGAATACCACAATGGTATCTCAAGAACCCTGAATAAATACACTGCAGCATTCACTCAAAGTTCCAAGGGTGGTCTTTGCCAAGCAGTGGGCTGCTTATGTTGAATGAAAGCAGTTCACATCTCGGGCTGGACCATCAGTCTGCCTTAAAAAAGGCAGGATTCAGAGATCCTCTTTCTCTGCCTACATCTGCAAGAGAAACCTTTGCATATGCCTCACTTATTTAATCTCTAAAGTAGGGAGTGATCCAGACCTGTCTTTCCAAGCCACACCACTATAGAAACAAAAGTCTCCAAGTTCAAGTGGCTGGCATACTACAAATGGCAAAAGGGAATGCTCGATGTTTTAGGGGCATTTCCTACATACAGGACCCTTTTTTATTATTTTCCTGATTTACTGCAATATAATTTAGATGACTGACCTTGTATAAAGAGCACTATTTTCTTCCTTTTGTCCCTCTCACCCTCCTCCCTGAATGTTATAGCTCTTCCCTCCCTAATTCTCACTGAGAGACCACACACAGTAATGCAATACAGTCCTTAAGGAATCCCTCTTCCTGAAAGACAGAAGAGATTTACAGATCAAGAGAAGGCTGTGCCTGCATGCTGTGTCTCACATCTGGTTTCATTTCACTGTGCCTGTGTCTCTTGGGGACATTCCCAATTGTGTTTGTACACCATCATGTGGAGGAAAGGAGGCAGAGTTGTACATGCATGAGGCTCTGTACAACACAGGGCTCAACTTCACGCTGCTCCCAGGGGCGGTTTGAACATCAAGTCACAGAGCTCCTACTGCCCTATTTAGGGAAACACAACAGGGACCCAAAGACCACCCTGTCCTCCTAGTGACGACCAGTTCCCAACCCCCCTTCACAATTCCGAACTGAAGCTTGTGAGATGAAGAAAATGGTTTTTTACCACCACAAGTTAAATCCCACAGACTCCTTTCTTGGAGCTTCTGCTCTGCTGTGGCACAACTCTCCTCCATCACTTCCATAAGAAATTTGACATTGTGAGCAGGTATGTCCTCCTATCCCGCTTTCATCTGGATCCTTTGAAGTCCCAGACAGACATTCTACTGCTTTTTTAGGCTCTCAATAGCCAATGGATCTAATCTTGTGACAACACAAGAAGTTTTTCATGGTCAAAGCCCCTACTGATAAAAGGGCTCTCTTCCTACTTCCCAAGTTTTGCTTTTCTCCCCCATTTTGTCTTCTGAATTTTATTCTATTCTACGGTACATGGATTATTATTTCACTTCTTTTAGTATTTTATCCTCATTCAGTACACTGTATATCATCTTCATTTGTCTTTTGTTTTGTTCTAATACCTCATAATAGTCTGGCTTTTTTTTTTCCCCATCCAACAAATCATCAGCCAGGTTGTCATCCTTGCTCTCCAGCACAGGAAAATTGCCAAGTCTGAAATACATTTCTCCTCTACCTGTATCTTTATCTATCTTCTGTTTGGTCATGCCCCAGGCATTCATCATCATTTGCTGGCTCTGTTTACCTGGAGTTTTCTACACTGGTTCCTCTTTTCCACTCTAATATGTTTTAAGAGGATGTGCAGAAGGCCACCCTTACCCTGGTTCCTACAGAAACGCCATCAACCTTCAAAACTTGGTTTTGGAAATTCTGTCTCTCAGATAGTTCCTAATTATACAAACTTATTTCTTCCTCCATACATATTCATACTCTTTTTTTTCTCCACAGGCAGCCTGAAGTGCTTACTCAGTATTCACTGATGTCGATGTCCCCAGCTTTTGGGCTTAAAATCTGCCAGTGTCACTGCCACAGAAACTGTCTTGTTTGCAGGCTTCAAAGCTAATTGAGTCCTGTCAGCAATTGCAGCTGTATTCTGGGTTCAGTTCAGCAGCATTGTGTTCCAGCACCGTAAAAGTGCCAGAAGGGAACTGACGTGACTGTATTTATACTTGTAAAGTTGGAAATTTTATGAATGAATTGGACTCATTGAGGGCACAATTAGAAAGTCTCAATTTGAGAGTCAATGGGAAACATTCAGCTCTTATAGTCAGGGAGAGCAATGCTTCCAAACCCAGAAAGAAATACTTTTTGATGTAGTGCCTCAACACCAGGCACAAAACATAGGATTTTACCCCCTACAAAAGATGAAAGATTTGAGCCATTCCCCAGAAAAGGATAAAATGCACAATGAATATAATTTAAGTCACTGCCTTCTCAAACATGACAAACCACTAGGAATCACTTCAGCAGGCGAGGACAAAAGTCAGCATAATTAATGCAACACTTTCTTAGAAGTGGGCAAGAGATTCTGATGCATAAAAACAGATCATAGGAACTTCTGCTGAATGCAAATGTATCCATCAAGCCCACAAATGCAGCCTAACTTTTTTACCTCTGCTCTTAGACTATCACAGGTAACAACAGAAAATGACAAACCATTCTAAGGACTTCAAAACTCTGCAGTGGTATCAGAAAGAATCCTTGTCATAAAAAAAAAAACCATAAGAGAGTGGCTATTTAAGTGGCTGCTGCAGAGAAAACTGTCAGCACTTTCTCCAAATAAAACCTTTTCCCTACAACAAGGATTCTGATTTATATGAGATAGGACCTTCTTTTGCTGTTTTTAACATTTTTATGCATGAAGAATTGATAGGAGGTGAGAAAAAACAGGAAACTTGTCATTTAATAGGGAGTTTAGCAATGATTAGTTATGGAAGAATAAGATGCATTGACTATGCATCGACGTAAACCCCATATAGTACAAAATACCTGACAAAACAATCTCCAACTTCTATTTATTATCAGAAGAAGATGATGACATGACTTTCACTTGATTTCAGGATTTTCTTTGTAAGCATGAATTCAAAGGCCACCAGTATTTAAATGTATGCATCAGACAGCAGGATATAATTTAGTTAAATTTCTAGCAAAGTTCCAATGGCTGGGTGGCTGGGTTTTTTAATCTTCATTTTTGTTGGCAGAAATAAGAATCACACTGAACATGTTGAGATATGTCTTACTTACTGAGAACTACTGAAGCATCTGTTTTACTCCTGGATTCCACTACCCACCAGCGCTCCAGGGTTATCACTTCAGAGGCATCAGAACTCTGTGAAACAAAGATGGCAAAACATTAGGATTTGGAACCTGGCTGGGAAGTCCTTCTGTTTGGCTGTTCACAGCTGAAGTGACATGGAGATACAAAGACAACAAAGCATAGAAGTCACTAGGCAGATGGGTAAAGGCATTCTTTAATTACTGATCTGTGCCATCCTGCTTCAGCTCAATGAGTTACAAAAGGTATAAACTGTAAGAAAAGACCCTGCAGGCAACTTTAAAAATTAACTTCAGAGGGGTTTTTTCATACTTCCAGCATTAGAAAGTTTAGATGACACCTCATTCCTAAGCAAGCCCAGCTCATTCAAACTTTCATATTTTCTCATATTTCCTAACAAGGCTGAATCAAATGTCAGATTCTATCCAAAGACTAGGATATTTTCAAGTGAACAAAATAACGTGCAATTTTACAGAAGGCATTTCTCTTCAATTTTTATCTGAAAAGGATTTCTTTATCAGCCCTTGAAACTTCGAATATGGTCTCTGGCTATGCAATTCAAATGACATTAAGTGATATGGACCTATTGCTGAATGCAATAGGATACAAATTACCACTATCATTTTTGGTGAGTGCTTTGCAGACAAGATGCAAACTCTTCTAGTTATTAAGTGTGATTCATATTTCAGAAGAGTGAAGCTATCAATCACTCCCTCAGGATTAATATTTTTTCCCTTAAAATTCTTATCCCTTTTTTATCCCTAATATCTGGTAACAAATAACCCTTAGAACATGTACCCTTACACCTCCTTTGTTCCAGGTTCCTAACATGAATGTCACAGAGCTCATTCCCTACTTCAGTGACATTCTGCAGGCATTAATGCAAATGCTTGTTTTAACACTCCTTCCTCAGGTGGTACTTTATTCCAAGTGATCCTAAAGATGAAACATTTTTCATATTGTGCAGCAATTTCACCAAAAGCTTGAACTTTAGTTTCACATATCTGCCTTTTAATGAATGATTTCATAAAACAGTTCATATTTATAGCACCTGCCTAACATGCACAAGTTTTCTTGTCTAGCCCTTTCTCTGTAGCTATGCTGCTTTGTTTGGCCTGCCAGAACCAGAGTCAAACTTTTTGCCAAGGGTCTCATGTTAAAGTGGATGTCTTGATCCTGCTACTCTCAAAAAATGACCTTTTACATATATAGCAATACACTGTCTCTCATGACCAAAACTGAAAATTCAATACAAGAAGACTGAAAGACTGACTAGGAACAAAACACATAACATTTCAGAAAGTCTAAAATGGATTTCCTTGAAAATTCTATATTCTCTCTAACCTTTTACCACTTCTAAACGAATATTCCGAATCCAGTTGTTAAACACAAATCAACATCCAAAGAAAACACAAGGTTAAATAAAACAGAAGAGCATGAAAAAAAAGCACACTATGTTGTATTGAAACATGTCAGAATTCAAGAGACAAAATGGAGTATACTAACAAAAAACAGACTTATCTGGAAACCACTTGTAAACTGATTTCTTTGAAAAAATATTCAGTCTGGGCTGGTCGAAAAGGAATGTATTGTCATGTAGACAGAAAAACAGCCCATCTGATTGTTAAAAACAAAAAATAGCAAGGGAAAAAGTAGTGAAACAATGCAGTGAGTTTTGATAGAAACCCAAGTGCTCTGTTGTGAACTTTTTTATTTATAGAGTACAGCAAGTCAGTGGCAAAACAAGGCAACCCAGCAGCAGTTGTCAAGTGCCGTTGAGTGAGCCTTTCTTTGAGGATCTACCAGGTCTTCATGAGCAAGAACTAAAGTCAGTTTTGGAAAATAGGAAATAATAGTCCAACAAAACAAACAGCACACTAATTAGGAAGAGTTTTTCACTGCAATGATCCTTGCAATTATTTTAATTATTTAAATTTCAAAGCTCCAATAGAGTCTCCCAGATAACCCTCACTTTAAATGTAGACAATGCAGCTCCATTCCTTCAAGAGCTGGCAATCTTTCAGTGGAGATATGACCAAAAGGAGTTTATTTTGGAAGTTAATGAAGGTCTGAGTCCATTTCACACTCAGCAGTGACTACATAAAAAGACTGTGAGCAGTTTTCCTCCTTCCACCCCTGCAGAAAATCATTCCTCTGGTACATTCATGATTCAAAGATCAAAGACAGAAACATGAGAAGTCCCCAGACTTAACATTTCCTCCAAAACATGTAACCGTGGTAAATGGATGTATGTCAGTAGGCAAAGAAAAGCAACTCCCTGTTACACAGGTGTCAGGTGAGTCAGGTGTTTGGAAAGACAAGGGATGAGCAATCACAGCCTCCGTGTAGCTTTCTTTAGTTGCCAAGACTGAAAGACTTGGTGTTTTGATTTGTGCATGAATGACAAGTGTGTAATACAAATAAATTGGCAAGCAGGCAGCAAAAATAGCTTTCAAACAATTAATGAGAATCTGTCTCAGTGCAGTCTGTCTCACAATGCAGTTGACATACAACAGTAGCTGCAAACACAAGAGAGAAGAAGATGATTTCAAGCTCTCTGCATTTTAAGCTCACAGATGCTGCAGCTCAAGAGGCTCTTTAGAGTTACTCCCCTCTCTGCACCAGTGGAAGCTGGAATGAAGCAATGCTGCAGCTTCAAATGAATGTGAATGCTTTTCCAAGGTGCACAATCCAGAACACTGAGCAGAGGATGTATATTTACTTCCTCTGTATGTGAGAGAGAACAAAAAGGGAAACAAGAAAAAGGAATGAAAGCATAATGCTGCCAGAAATACAGCACCTGTTGCTGCAAAACATTTCCCACATCCTGACACAAACCTGAAGATAAGTATCTTCAGAATTACTATTATGGCCGAGTTTTCATCATCTAGATGAGCTGTGCTATGGTCCATCACACAGAAAGCTAACAAGAAATTCACTTACAGATTAATAAAATTGTAATCAAGGGAACCATTATGCATATCTGATAAAGGATCAGCTTTGTTTTTCAGCACCCAAAGAGATCCAAAACTTCTCTTATTTTAGGTACAGTAATTTCATGATTATAAGCCGCACTTCCGGGTAGCTGGGAAGACCACAGGATTTGTCCATAGATAAGCCGCACCTGAATATAAGCCGCACCACTGGGGTAGGCTGGATTCTTCAATGAAAAATGTGCGGCTTATATTCATGAAATTACTGTACATAAGCTCATCTGAACTAGCTATTCTCTTAATTTTTCTAGGTTCTATTTTATTAAAAGGGTACATTGTAATGACCACTGTGTTAAGGCATAATTTATTCGGGGATTTTTACTCCTGCCATTGGTATTACTCAGTAATTGTTATAAAAACTTACTGCATCAATCCAAATGCCAAACAGCAACTAGACAAACTCTTACATCTTTCTCTAAACACTGACAAAGTCAACAGGCACCCTAGTACCAACCCAGATCAGGAAATCGCTTTAAAACAGTGATTTGAGAAGACAAATTACTTCTAAATCTGAATTAAATATCTCAGTGAAACTGCTAAAGAAAAGTTCCCAAACCTAGAAAATTAAAGCACCAAGAAATTTCTGAAGCTGTCAAAGAGAACATCACGTTTGAGCTATTTTTGCATTCCTATAGATCTGATTTGATGTACTGATTTGGGGGAGGGGAGAAGTGTCATTGTGAATCGATTTTACATAAGGAGATTTGCTCCTGGAGGCAAGGCAGGGAGCCTACTGGTAGGTATATCAAGTCAAAAACTAAGCTGACAGTTAAAATTAGAAGTGACGTCCCAAGCAACTCCTTTGTGTTAAAACAGTAAGTAGCAAAGTAAAAACTATAGCACTGTGGAAAGAACAAGCACTACAAAAGGTAAAAATTCTTCTAATAAGACATTATTTAAAGCCTTCCCAATCAGCTGGGTGGCGTGTGTGTGAATTGCACAGTTGATTTCTTTTAAAAGCATATATTCACCAAATACAAATAATAATCAAATCAAAACCCTACAGACTAGGGATGCCACATACACCAAACTACTTTGTTTTTTCACATCAGTTATTTTCCCTGGTACTGACAAATGAGCTAATCAGACTGACATTAGCTCAGTAATGCAGGTATGTGCATGGGTCACACTTTTGACTATGCTGTAAACATTACCACCTACATTAGCTATTTTGGCCTTGACGTATGATGTTCATCACCCTTCTGATAAAGCACAGCTTTCTTATAGATTCAACAAGAAAGGAACAGGAATTATACAGTAAGACCATTCACAAACAGAAAAGCTAATGGTCTTAAATTTATTTCAATACATTTCTACAGCAACATATCCATTACCAAATAGAGTAAAAAAAATCTGCTAATTTCGAGATATTAACAAACTACTCCATGGCAATGAAAAGCATATAATTTGCAGAATTAAAAACACCCCTTTAAATGCTAGCAAGCAGAATTCAACAATCTAAAATCTCCTTCTATATTATCTATTCTTCTGCTGTAATAATATCTCCATCCTGTGTCTATTAAGTAATGTGAAGCCTATGACCCAAGCTGTGTGATAAGGAAAAATGTGGCTGCTGGGTGTCTGATGAGGTGCTTCAATTACTCCAGGCAGGCTGTAACCTGGTAGTTCATTACAACCACCTTTACAAACTGTCAGCTCATCAAAGATGCTCAAATCATCTCTTACAAAGCATGAGCTACCCACTGTGATTAAACCATCATGCAATGCTACCACATCCCAGCTTCAAGCTGACAATATAATACCACTAATCTGCATTCACTCTGCTAAATGTTGACTTACATCACTGAATAAGTTCTGCAGAACACAAAACTACCTTTAATAGACCATTACCTTTAACAAAAGCGAATACATAACCAAAAATAGTTTCCTTTTCAATTTCAAAATGCATTAGTAATAATTATAATGTACAAATACGCGTTCCCTTTATTCACGCCCCACATTCACACAGTTAATTATTTCAGCTTGAAAATATCTCCAATTACCCTTCCCACCAGAATCTAGCTATATGTAATTTAGATACTAATTAAGATTTTCAATGTTATATTCTGGTGCAAGACTCCAGTGATGTATCACAACACATACCTTAGATAATTCATTTTCTCTGCAAAAGTTCTCCCACTTTGTTCTACATCTTTGGCAGGTACATAAAATATGTGGTATTCATCTCTGCTCTGCTCCCTGTATGTTGCCTTTTTACTTCAGAGATGTTAAGAAGCCCTTACCATAGAGAGATTGCAGTACTCCTGGGAAATCTGAGCATGTGCATATACCTGACATAAAACTGACACACAATATTTCCAAGCCAACTGCTGTATCAGACCAAAGACCCCTTATTCTGCCTAGGAGTGACTTAATGAAGTACCCAAGGGAGAGGAAAAGCAGGGCAACCACTTGCAGTCCTCTTTCAGTCCTCCTCACTTTTCACGTTGGGATTTTTTCCCTCAGATGCCTTTTCCATTCACTTCTCAATAATGCTCCTTGAGAGCACCTTGTACTTTTTCCCAATATGAGTCTATTTTTAGCATCTACAGGACATTATGGCAGGCAATTCCAGGATTTCCACTACCCATTCCATAAAAAAAACATCTTTGGTTCGTTTGCAATCCAGTTCCCCCAACTTCCTTTAACATCACAATGGAAGAGACAAACTGTATATCTCCATCTCCTCCTTCAAGATGTTAATGTTTCTTCAGGTTACATCAGAGACCACCTGGGTCATCACCAGATATCCAGTTTTATCTTCTCACTCCTTGTCCTGATGGCTCTAACAGCATTTTTCTGAAACTTTCCCAGCACCTCTATGCCATGCAAAATGAGGGCAAAATAACTGCATGCTGGATCTTTACAGACAGACCTCTCTGCTTTGTTTTCTCCTCTCCCAACATCTCCTAATACTGAATTTACTTTTTCACAACTTACCATCCACCTGACCTTTTAAGAGAAACATAACTCTACAGATCTCCTTGTGGGGCAGAAAAGCAGGAATTGGTGCAAAACCCTGCATTTTGATGGGAAATTTTTGTAATCTTTCTTCACATTCACTTGTATAACTTCACATATACGAACGCTAACTTTTACCTGCCATTTAATTGCTAATGGTTTAGGCTTGTAAGGGCATTTTACAATTACTCGTACTTGACATCACATCTTGACTATTTAGCAAGTAACAGAATTTCTCACTTCACTGCCTACCTTCTTTTCACCATTTATGCAGATGTGACAGCAGCAGACTGCCACATTTCCTAGACCTTATATTATATTCAACTAGTTATTCATGTAAGAAGTCTAGCAATGATCAGCATTATTTGCATCAGCAGGTGAGAAAAAAAAATATATTGAAAGGCAAATGAAGAATGCAAGCATATAAAGAGAATGAAAGTAATTGCTTATATAACTGTTTTCTGTGTGCTCTTGGAAGTGAAAGATGTTTTTAGGAATCACACAGATCATTGATTTAAATGATGCACAAACTGCATGCACAATTATTCGAATACATTTAAAGCATGAACATCATAAATGACAACATAAACTGCAGCAAAATATGGCATTTTAAAAATACTTCAAGAACAGAGAAAAACAAGACCAAACTGCATTCTACTCGTTGCCCTCCAACAAATAGAATGTTGTGCAAATTACCACTGCAGAGAACTCTGCTTTATGAACCACAGAACTCCAAGGAAAGCCTCAGAACAAAGCACTTCATAACAAAATATTTTTAACCACTCTTACATTTTCCCCCAAAGTGAAAAATGAACCCAAAATTTCACTACATGCTACCCACTTTTCACACAACGTTAGGATAAAAAAAAATTGGAATGGAAACATCGCAAAACTCAAGTGGCTTGAATATTTTTAATTAATGTATGTAGTGCATGTATTGTAAAGATAACTCCTGCTTCTTTGGACTGCCCACAGTGATTTTCATTTGAATGCAGGCTCTGATTCTCCCCCACACAGCCCCTGAGCTTTATTCTCCTGCACAGTGCTTTTGGAAGAAGCAAACAGAATATTTTTCAGAATGCTTAAAGTTCATCATGTTAAGAGAGTGATGTGTGATGAGCTGTAGTCCCTGGGAGGACCAGAAGTCATCCTAGCAAACCTGTAAACTGTTACCAGGCCAACATCACTGAACACCAACTTCTGAACAGAGAACCAAATAAGAGAAGTGCTTGAATTCTTTTCAGGCTTTGTCATGTTAATGTCACCATTCCTTCTCCAGCAGCTGCTTCTCCTCTCCTCTCCTCTCATTTTTGGAGCTAAAGAAATGGTAGCTCTCCAGGCCAGCTCCAAATGCAATGGAGCATAAGAAGATATGTCAGAGCAAGGTACACTCTGCCTTTAATCTGCACATCTGTGTTCTTTGTAAGAGCAGCAGAATTAGGCCCTTAAAATATAGCAAAGATATATAGAGGATTTTATGTTTGAGGAAAGACAAAGCAAAAAGCCTCAGACCACAGCCATGGAAAGAAAGATGATGGTTTTTATCTCCCAGGGAAATTTCTTCTCATAGTCCTTGCAACCAATAAGTCACTGGACATAAAAGGCAGAGTGATCAATTCATGGGTGGTCACTCAGAGAAAAAAAAACATCTAAGTTATAAGCTCTCAATTTAGAAAGCTTACATGACACTCTTTGAAATGAGAGAGATTAATTAAGCTTCATCAAATTTCATTTAAAAAAAGAAAAACATCTCCCTTTGCTACTGATTAACAACATTTTTTTATTTCAGACATCTTACTGGCTTTCTGGTGTTCAGGATTATGTCTTGGGAACTCGCTCACGAATTAAAGTATTCACATGACAGATTGCAGGATTTTTGTGCTTGGGAATCAGGAAAAAAATGTAAGCAGCAAGAATAATGTTGAAGTTAAATATCAAAGGAAATGGTGAAATCTCACAATTAATAAGCTTGCCCCACTTTATTCTTAATAGGCAAATTTGTATAGAGATTTTAGAAAAACAAGTGCTTCAACTCAAATAATAGCTGTTTTGCTTTCCTAAAACATCATACATTCCTATTTTTTAGTATTTGTAACAACTGTAACTAAGCATGAACAAATATTTAAGAAAAAAGCACATTCATGCAGGCAATTGATACAGGACAAAACCAGCCAGATATCAGTAGGAGGACATTTCTCAAAAACCAGTTGTTTCATCTCTGAGCTCTCAGACCATCCTCAAGGGAGACCTAGACAGCATTTCTCAAATCTGAGCTTTGGAATGGAGGATGCAGTTTTACAAGGAACTAAACTGACATTATGGCAAAAATTCATAACTCCGCTAGATACCAAACACATCCAATTGGCCTTAAAATAAAAATTATGGGCCCCGTATGATCTCTTCCCTCTACAGTCAACTCCTCACATTGCACCAGCTGTAAATTGCCTGGTCCTTAGGAGGCTCTCATCTCTTCCCTCCACCAAGAACATGCTGTTTACTTTTCTCCTGCCTCCTCCTCCCAGGAGTTACCTTCTGGTTTTGGCAAAATTGATCTCTATTTAACACTGAGAAACAGTCTTCACCTTCTATTTAGCTTTGAATAAGAATGTTTTGATTTCAGATTTTAACAAGTCAAGAATGTGTCATGTCTCAACTGTGTCACCTGCTCTAATAAACCCCACAGCCTCCAGCTTCTGATCTTCATTGTGCTCTTGCATCAGATACACCACCATCACTGCTCAGAGGAAAAAAGGAGCAATGAGCCCCCAGCAAAACGTTTTAGGAAAGGTATTTTTGGCAATTAGGAAAGAAAGATCAATAGGTGAATGTATGAGCAAGTAAGGTACCTACTTGTTTGAGTGGGCACGCCATCCCATGTTTAAATCCAAACTACATTTAGCTATTCAATGTGCAGTTCAAACAAAGTGTTCAAAAGGTACCTAGCAAAGTATAGCACTGGGGTTTCTAACCCATTTAGCAGAAATTCTTTTATAAATAATGATGAGTAAATACATTAAAGCAAACTTCTACCTGTACTTAGACCTATTGCACCTTCTCTCTGGAAATCTTTTCTTTCTACATTTTAGAAAAATCAAAGTATATTTAAAAAGAAAACCACAAAATTCAGTCCCAAACTGAAAACCCCAGGTATGCAATCACTATTTGAAGTCATGAGCATGAAGAACAAAAGGGTCCAAGCTACAGAAACTACCACCAGTCTTCTGGATTCTCAAATATTTAAGTAGCACATTCAACATTCAAAGCAAAATTAATAAAGCCATGATAAAGTTCGAATATTGAAATGCAATTAATCCAGAAATTGTTGATTATAGCATCAACAGGCCCTACATATTTCATTTATGTCTAAATTCTATTTTGATACATTTCACTTGCCTTAAATATGGTGTAGATACTGAAGTCTACAGTACCACATGTTGGCTACAAAACAAGCAAGCATAAAATTGGTTGTTAAATTAGTAGTAAGTTTAAAGCTCTAAAATATGCCTTAAAATACATATCCTTCATAGAACACTAAGGCTGTTTCACAGGCCATCTTTGGCTACTATTTATGAATGAATATTGGATTTTACCCTCACCAAGACAGTTGTCTCAATTTGCTTTGAAATTTGTTCCAATATTCTGTTATCCAAAAAATGCTGCACAATAGGCACGAATAAAAATATTTTCAATTTTTTGTTATCTTCCAGAGAAACAGTATTGCTTATCCCTCCAGTCATGTCAGGGTTTTACAAAAATTCAAACTCCTAATTTCCTAACCACTACTTTGACAGAAAAAGAAGCACATTGAACCACAACAGGAGCTAGAAAATAAAAATTTTAAAATGCCCAAATATATAAACCACACAATCATTGCATCTGTGCAAAATTCAAATATGTATGAATTTATGACCACAAGCAAAGGAAAATAAATAAGGAATTCTTTAAGAACAGGGCAAGCTCATAATCATGCTCCTCTAAAACATCTCCAAGCTTCTGCTAGGCCTGTTCAGGGACTTTTCTGAACAAAAGGGCAATTGTGTTTAATGAGTTTGTATCAATTCCTTCAGCACAACGCACTTGCCAATGTATTCAATTCTTCTAGTTTTTTTATAATTTGCTCCATTTTTTCCTGAAATTACCTTGGCTTTTATTTTAAATAACCTCCCACAAAAGACATTCTTCTAATTTGCTGTATTCCCACAGCAACCACAAAAGAAAACAAAATAAAATCCCCAATAAAAATGGTTTGAAAACACTTGGAAATAAGCAGAAAGCACACCACGCAGATAAGCTTAGGGCAAGCAAAAGGGCAGTAAGGATCACTTCAGAGTTCTTGCAAAATTACATAAAGTCCTATCATTTTCACCTCTGAGAATCTGAATCTGGCTACAAAACAGAAATTGAATGGTTGCAAGAATTCTATCCTAATTTTTAAGCAGTGTTTTAAGCCTGTGATGCATTGGCTAAGTAATGCTGTGCAACCTTGTCTGGAGAGACCAGTTCTAGCAGACAAAAGCCCATCCTCAAGGAAAACAATGTTCTGTACAATGTCCTGACACAGCCTGTAGAGCCCATGCATTTGGAGAGTCCAAGTAAGAAGTTAGAGTTTGCTGACAAAACTATACAGAAGCAAACGCTGAGATAAAATTTATTGCATGCTATGCAGAATTAGGTTAAACTTAGCTCACCCTAAGTGTGGACTGTGACAAATCACAAACACATTTGATCCTAAGAAAAAAAAACAAACAAAGGAACAATTTCAAAAGTTTCAACATTTTAGCATTCTGGTTGGGGGCGGGTATTGGTTCATCCTGCACTTGGAGTTCTTTTGATAAATTACTCTAAAATCCCACTGGCATCGAAGTGATTTTAGTGCATGATCATGAGCAAGTTAAGGTTAAATAGCCTTTATCTTGCCTCTCACTGCTTTTTCCTTCTTCAGCCATAAAAAGGCAGCTTACAGTTTCTGAAACAACTATGTCAAATGCTGAACTACAGATAACAGCAATCAAGTTTCCCCAAAGATTTCACAGCATAAAATTAAAACACATTCACGACTGTTATTAAAAGAAGAGTGCAGCTGAAAGCACTGGATTAAAGATGATGAAGCTGTACAATGTTCTGGAAATGTCAGTGTTTATTGCAACATAACAGCTTAGAAATCCTTTACAGAGCCAACTATAACCTTCATATGGGCTTCACAGCCCAACCTGAAGCTGTAATTATAGGTCTAAAAAAAAAGAAAACTAAGCCCTAGAGGTCATAGTTTTAGCACTGTTCTCAAACAGCAAATCAAAAACTTGCCAGATGACATTATAAATGGAAAGGGAAATTTCAGCCATAATACCCCCTCCCTGAAACCAAACACCAAGTCTCCTAAAAAGCCACATCCAACCCGCCTTCTTTCTTTATAGACATCAAAAGACACAGCAATTGTTTCAAAATCTGCTCCCATCTATGTAACGCTTTCAATTGTCTGTAAGCACAAGGATGTACGTCCAAAAAAACACTACAAACCACACATGCAAAGTATCCCCCTGCAAACAGATATATGTACAAAGCTAACACGGTGTTACACATTTGTTCCTTTGTGGTTTTAATGAGTTCTCCTGTGCCATGCTGCCAAATCCTTCCAGACAGACTTTTACGAGCAGTTTGCACAGAGACACTTAGTGAGCAGCAATGTGTATGCTCTCAATCTAAAATAAATAGAACATTATTTCTCTTGCTTCCACTTACTAGTGTTATTTTCCATCTAGAGGAAAATAGAAAAATGCCTCCCAAAAAAAAAAACCCTTTTATAAACAGTTCTCTCATTTAGCAGCCTCATCACTGGTCTGGCATTTAGCCACCCTCAAAAAGGCATTTATTGCTTCATACACCATCTCACTCTAAGTGCTGTGCCCTAAACATTGAATGAAGCATTAGATATTCCCCAGGAAACTGATCAAAATGACACAGCATAAAGGGCAACCAGCAATCTAGGGTATAATAAAATAACAGCACATTAAAGAATTAGTACAATATTTATACTCAGTTGCATAGAAACCCTGTGAAGCTACTTACAACATTGACTTCAGTACCCACTACATCCATCATATTACTACTAATTTAAATGTCAAAGCAGCTAACAGTGACTTTTCAGTGTTACAGAAGGTGCATGTTTATCATACCAAGATGCTGCAATCACATTTGATAAGGTGTGAAGAAAACCCATCAGCTGAACATTTCAGAGTAATACACACAAATAATGAAACCATTTTGTTTTGTCACATCTACCCCAGTTACACTTTAGGACATTGTGAGCTGCAGACAAGCTGGTAAAATTACAGTAGTTTCACAATTATAAGCCGCACCTGATTATAAGCCACACAT
>VRYO01000180.1:335488-353866 GCA_009812075.1 Sialia sialis | reverse complement strand
AACTTTTAACTAAAATCCTAATTTCTCTAAGATTAGTGTTTCACCTTCAGCTGAAATCGTTGTATGTGAGAAGGAACAAAGTCTCTCCAGCACTTTGTGACTTAGCAGATCTACTCTAATGCAGCCCTACTACCAGCACCATCAACACAACTAACGAGGCAGAAGATGACAGGAATTTGTACCAGCAGCACACTTT
Source organism: Sialia sialis (assembly GCA_009812075.1). NCBI lineage: Eukaryota > Metazoa > Chordata > Aves > Passeriformes > Turdidae > Sialia > Sialia sialis. The sequence goes on along the minus strand of VRYO01000180.1, from coordinate 353,670 downwards.
CCAAGGAAAAAGTATAGGGAGCCACACTCTTACAGGCAGAGGAGGGCAAAAAACACAGCTTGAGACAAATGCCTTGAGCACTTGTCTGATTCAAGGTCTTTTCTCATAAATCTCCAGAGCAGCACAGTAGCTTTACAGAAAGCTGGATCTAACAAAGAGTTCCTAGTTTGCTACTGCAATTACTGCCCAGCACGCCAGCACAAAGAGCACAGGATTTTAACAGGCTATTTTGAGTATCCCAGGTTTTCAGCACAGAGACAGGACTTTGCACAGTGCCTGAAGACAGGCTGTCATGCCCAAGCAGCTGCAGGCAGCTGTGCTGGGCTCATTCCAGCTGCTCTCAGCTCTGCACAAATGCCATTGCTGATAAACCTTCCTGAGAGCAGTGCCAAGCACTACTTAAACTTACAAGAGGTCATTCATTACCAATTCTTTGGGTGTACCAGACCTTTAGCCTTAAATGAAGCTCTACTGACTATATAAGCCCCTCACTCGGACATAATGGCTGGGAGTTAATACATGGAATAATTACAAGGTTTTCATTTTGCCAGGAAAAATTGGTGTGTTTTACAGACTAACTGCATTGTGAAATCACCTTTCTCCAGTACATAAACTGAAACAAACTGTGCCTAAAATTCACAAGTTAAGTTACTAAAATTGTCATCGCTATCACTGCTGTAATACATAAAACAGTTTTGCTAGTTTGCAAAGGGCCATAAAAAGACTTGCTCTGAAAGCTTATTCATTATGGGTTACACAGTAGCACAAGAAAGCAGTAAGAAAAAGAGCAACAGTTGCGTGCTAACATCTTCTGTAAGTTTCATTTGCTTTACCAATAAAATGTTGCTAGGAATAAAAACATCTGAGTCATAGATCAAAGACAGAATTTTCTGTCCTTAAACTGTTATCAAAGACCAATTAGGTAAAATGTGAAGAGATAAGTAAAAGGTCCCACTTGGCACTTCCACTCTGGGTTAAATAAGCTGATGTGGCTTGGCAAGTGGAAGCAAGTTCTGTCATATTGAGATCACTCTGCTTCTGCACTGCCAGACACAAACCCCTGTTAAGCCTTTAGGCTCCCTCCATTCTAGGTGTTAATTTTGACCCAGTTCTGGCCTCATTAAATACAAATCCCCAAACATGCTCTTTTGCATAAAAACCCCTAAGTTATCACATAGAAGGTCAACAAATAAGCTCACTCTCATTTTCAGATTAGTGAGAAATCAGGCTACATTTCAATACCGCATGGTGAAAGACAATTCTAGGATAAATCTCTTATTCCCATTCCTGCTCCTTTATTTGGGCAAATGGGCTGCAACAGGAACAAAAGACTAGTAAGCCAGCCTGTCAGAGATGTTTCCTTCATGCAGAAATAGTTTAACACACAGCCAAGAGCAGCAGCCCTCAAGGACATGGAGGTCAAACTTGGGCACTTCCCAGATCAGCCCAGCCTGAAAATACTGCCAATTTAACAGGATCTCCACAAACACACAAACCAGACAGACTGCTCACTCTGTCAGGCTGACTTCAACATCTGCATCCAGAACACAGTCTGAGGTCCTGAACCCTGAATTGTGCAGATCAGGAATGCAGCCTGAGCAAAGAGAGCCCTCCATCCCTTGCTCTCAATCTTCTGTTTGCAGAAGAATGGGATAATCAGGGTAAGAGCTTTCTGGGACTTACACAAACATTTCAAAGTCCACCATTTCGGCTGCAGCTAAGAAGTTCGACTGCATTATTCCTCATGAAAACTATTGCACAGGGAATTTTCTCATCTTTATAGGCCATGATTTCTATCAAGATGCATCATATACAATGAAATGAGAAAACTGCTTTGGTCTTCACAAGCACCCTCTGAACTACAACAAACTGGGTGCAGAGAGCAATAGAAATTATATCTACTATATTATACTTGGAGGAAAATTACCCTACTAAAACAGGTAAGATGCCAAAAAGAGAAGTCAAACTACAGCACATCAAGTTCCATAAGAACATTTACATAAATACTTTGCAAAAACACAATGCTTACTATAGATTTTTCCCCCCCGATTATTGCTTAACAACTTATTTGAAATAAGTGGCAACAACCCATAAAGCCTTCATTATCTAAGCTGTTAAATTTTCTATCAAGTTATTTTTGCTTTTCTGTTAGTACTTATTTTACCACAACACCAAAGCAACTGCTACATAACTCTTCTAGAGCCAAAACTCCAAATCTACACCCAACTCAAAAAAGTAGTATACATGCAACACATACAAATAAAAAAAAAATACAGTTAAATTGTGTTTAAAACTGCTACAAGCTAGTTTAGTTATTCTAGTATGCAACCTATTATCTGTTACTTGATCTGTGATCATATTTTCAGTTTTCAAGGCCAGGTTGGATAGTGCTTTGAGCAACCTCATGTAGTGGAAGTTATCTCCTCCCATGGCAGAGGGATTGAAACGGGATGATCTTTAAGGTCCCTTCCAAACCAAGCCTCTCTATCCTTTTATGATTTCATTTCTTCAAAGCTCTCACTATTAAACATCTAAAAGAAACCCTAGAATTACTTTTAAGGCTCTTGGACTAGTGATGACAGATTTATTTGGAGTGAGGAATTTTGGAGCAGCCTGCCACAAAATCCTATAAATTCAGAGTGAAAGAATAAAGGTAGCTAAGTCTAATTGCAATCCATATGTAGATATATCACAAAATCCAGGGGTTTTCTTCTCCCCCTGTACTGCCACCTTCACTGCCATACACTTTGTTCTGGTATTCACTCCATGAGACTCTCCAAAAACTGTATCAAGTATTAGCCTGAAGATGAGCAACACAGTAATTCAAGGGTTTTTCTGCTAACTTAGTGAACAAATTAATTCAAAAAACCTTCAGGAGAAACACAGTGACAGGCACAGAACCACACCAAGGGTGAATTTAAGGATTTTATTCTTTTCCTTTACCAGCGACATACTGTCAATCTGCTCACTGCACAGCTTCACCCACAGGTTTAAACCACTAGTTAAAATGACCTGATGATAAATCAAATCAGTACTATTTCAAGCTTAGTGTAGGGTTAGAAAAAAATATTATTTATATTCCCTGTTCATGTGTTATTGGTTTTCTCACATCTCTTAGAAATGGCTACCTTTTAAAGTGAAAACATAAGTTCAAATCCATGAATTTTTCAGCAAAGAATAAACAAGAAATTGATTCCTTAATCAAAAGCACTGTACAGACACAAAGCAAGCAGGATTTTCAATTTAGCCCATATCAGAACTTTAATCCTTCATTTCCTGGCTTCTTTCCCAATATAATTTCTATTTGGTATTCCATTTAAATGTGTCCTTTCAACTTAGATATGATAGGCATTAAATTTATGTATTTCAACTTCAGTAAACATCAAAATATTCCATTAAAACATCATCAATTAACTGATATCCTTGAAGTAGTTTCAGCAAACTTCTCTGGGCAAACAGAATTTTTTAAAAAATTAGCACAAAGTAAACAAAACAGAAGCCCACGAACAGACAAAAACCCTTGCCCAATACATTGTGCTCCTGGCTGACATAAGCACTACCTTTAATTTCACCACAGCTACCAGCATATTCTTAATATATAATGCAGTCACAGCTGTTCCAGTGACATTGGACCTTGCAGAAAAAGTAATTCTAAACCCTAGTGGCTGTGAGAAGTTGTAAATCCAAGGAACATCTGCCTCGCTTCCAGCTGAACACAGCACATTTTGGTGCAAGGTGATGTGAGCTTGCAATCTGCTTTTTGCTTCACCTGTTTATCAGGAAATAATCACCATATTAACATTATGAACTCCCAAAATATTTGCATGAAGCAAAAATTAACTTCAAGAGAGCACATGCCAGTGCATGATTGACAATTACAGGGGACCACTATGCTGCAGTGGTGGGACTGGTAGAGACTGGAAAAAAGACAGGCATGTCTAAAGATGAAGTTCATTCTTAGTAGTGGAACTAAATCCCAGATCGTACATTCAAATGCCACCTACAGTGGTGAAGGTTTTGTAATGAACTAAAAATCATTTTTCATGTAATATTTGGAATGACAGTTCTCCAGCTCCTTCAAGACTAAATGTGCTTTGCTCCTGTTTAGAAATGCCCCACAATATAGAAACCCAAGCTCTGTCTTTCTTAGAGGAAAAAGCCATAACACATTTTATTTCACTTAATCTTTAGGTGATAGAATAAAGCCAGCATCTTCAAATGGGAAAAAAAAAAAAACTATCCACAACTCTTTGAATGGTGCAATCAATAGATAGCACTCCAATCCAAGCTCAGCCCCAAAGGTAACTGTAACCTCATTTCAGTTTACAGATTGCCTCTGGGACTTGAGTCCATGCCACTGACAATGTCCAAAAATGAAGAGGCAGCTTAAAATGGTGCAATTGCAGCAAACAGAAAGCAGAGTCCTTATTCAAGTTGGTAGAAAAATAATTCTGGTTATCCTGTTATTTCATGAGGACAGCTGTTGATTTTATTAACAATCTTTACCACTAGGATGGAGTCAAGTAAATGCTCTGAGCAAACTACTTCAGCAACAAGGCTCCACTTAAGACAAGCAGTTTGAGATGCTGGCTAATTTTCATATTCAATACCCAAGGGTTTTCCTCTTAAACGCTTGACAACTTCAGCCCTTGAGAAAGCAATCACTCCAGGCAATATAATCACCACAGTTCAGGTTAGGCAAGTGGCTAGTGACAACTGGTGAAAAGGTGTGTCAGACCTCATTCAAACAGCTTATCATTGCATGTGAAATAAGCACAAGCTCAGCTGAGAGTACAGCAGAACCCAGCTCTGCCTGAAAAGAGAGAGACGACTCCAGATATTTTCAACAAGGTCCCTTGTCATGTGCTGTATCCCACCTAGCAAATGCACAGCTATCATGCTGCAAATATATAATTCCAGCCAGCTGCAAGCTCATCAAGCAGCTTGTGTCTTGCAGGAGTCAGCTTCCATAAAGCCATCAACTCAGAGACTGTCAGGTTTCAGTGATACCCACTTGCTCTCTTACCAGCCTTCTTTACAATTAGCTCAGAGATGTCACAGGTCTGCCTTCCTTAAGTATCCCTAAAATCTAATTACTTTCTCCATCAAGATTAACAGCTGTCTACGTCCTCCATCTGAAAAAAAATATCTAAAACATAAAATACTTTCACTGCTTTCTAAGGATGAGAGGAATGAAAAGTCCTTCTGCTTGCTCAAAGCAGAATCACTGCCACTGCTGTAAAGGGATTCAAGTGATATCCCACAGTAGTCTAACAAGAAGCTCTCCTTTTAGAGAGACTTGAACCAACAAAGGATTGAAATCTAGAGGGTCTTGAAACACTTAAGACTCTGAAAACCATGAAGCATGACATGTTTGAGAAGCTGAGATGAGGCACTACATCCTTTCTTCTTTTTAATTATTATTTTGATATGTTCACAAGGAGAGGAAAATGTTCATGTACAGCTCAAGTTCACCGCAGAAAGGAGAATTCAGGAAAACAGTATCTCTTTTTAGAAGTCAATAAAGAAGAATTATTTAAAAATCCAGCTGATGGTTCCAAAAGAAGAATGAACTATACTTCAATTAATAACTGATATAATTCCTTTTCAGCCCAAAGCAACAATGCCTAATGTTCCCACAAACAGGGCTGTTTTCAATAATTGGGGGAAGTCTCTTATGTCTCTATATGCCACTGTGATTTTTTCATATTCTTTTGAGGTTAAGCATGACAATTTGATTATATTTTTGCAAAAATTGCAAGAGTCAAAAATGAATGGAGCACATCCTATAAAGAGGGCACTCCAAATTACAGAACATTTGACAATAGTATCCCACAACAAGGACACAGGAAGGCAAAACTGGATGAATTGCAGGTGTCACTTTAGTTCATAAATTCAGTTCACCACCACTAAATATTCCCACCCTCCTCCAGAAGGGGAACACAGAAAACTGAGAATGCTTCTAGTTCTGAAGGATAAATGGGTACATGACAGTTCACCTTAACTTCTGATAAGCAAACAGGAAAAAAGAAAAAACACTTCTGCTTTTCTTTCCAATATCTGATCTCAGTCTTTCAAATAACTGAAACCAATACTTATATGAATGATAAAAAAAGTAAGTGTTTAATAAAAAGTGAAAATTAATCTTTCCCAGTTGCAGGGTGACCTCAGCCTACATGTAACATATGGTGGCAATGCTACTACCAAACCAGTCCTGAAAATGGGTCTGAAAACACAAGGAACTATGGCCTACTTTTGTAAATAAACATCTAATGTTTCCCCATGTCCCAGTTAAACAACTCAATAAGACACTTTTGAGCTCAGTACAGTATCAACTGAGAGGCTTCTCTAAAGTATATCCTATAATCCTGAGCAAAACATTGAAGCCAGCCAATATGGATTCTATCTTCCAAAAAGCACAGCATTTTCAAACAAATGTGAAATTTGGGGGGAAAAAAATACAAATATGGTCAAGTCCTGCAATTCAAACTTAATACAAGTTAATCCTAAAACAAAACTGATTGTGAACATACACCTATAGACATTCAATCCTAAGGTTTGCTCTGCCTAATAATATTTTGGAGAGACATAGCCAATTTGTTTCAGCATTTGGTGTTACATCACTCCACTTTCCAAGGCATTCAGAGACATTATTGACAAAAAGTAGTCAGGACTCAAGTAATTAAAGTTTTAATTGTAATGAAGAGCAATTGATAAGTATATCCATGTATCTAGAATACAAAGAAGTTTGGCCTGCATCTCACCAATAATAAATTCAGTTCTCATAATGCTACTTGAATGGTTTGGGGGTTGTTTTTTTTTCTTTTGCTGGCAGCTTTATCAGGTAAAATACTGTTTACGTGGCTTGGGCATCCCAATTTGAAGTTCAATATAGATCTCCCATTTGCAAAAACTGGTGTGAAAGGCTATTCACCCATTGTTCTAAACTACTTCCAGATCCTTCTTCAGCTGAAAATACTGTGAGATCACCTAGTAGCAATTTTTGGGCTAAGGACAGCTGCAGAATAACTATTCAGCTAGTTTTATGTAAATTGATACAAAGACTTTTCTGTGATGCACAGCCAAATCTCTTCTTGCAGAATGTCACAAAGAACAGAGCAGATATTAAAATAATACCAATAATTTTAAGAAATGGATAATCTCTAGATAGACCTACAACTCAGAGAAGCTGCACTGATCTGGGACAATACTCAACTGCAGCCAGAGATTAACATATTAAATATTTAATCCAACAAATAGCTAGCAAATCCATCTAGAAGCATATCAAAATCATGCACTCCTTATGCAAGCAAGTATTAATATAGCCTACCAATTAATTCTCATTCAATTTGAACAGGAAAACAACTGAGACACACACAGAGTAAAAGTACTGTTCTAGGGATTTTTCCTGAATTGGAACCAGGGTGGACACACGAAGTAGGTGAACAATGAAACAGTCTTGCAGTTCATCTCAAAACCAAATAAAAATTAAAACAATAAGACTCAAACTATTGTAATGGTGTTTTTTTAATAAAAATTGTCAGTTTCTGCACAGTCAGCCACAGAAGTCCTGGACAACAAGTGTATGAAATCCCTATACAGTCAAACACTGGAAACTTGACCTAATTCTGCCACCAGCCTGCTGTGACACTGTGGCTACCAAGCTCCCTACATAATTTGACAAGATTATTCCATTGCACAGGGGGCAGAAAATCAGGCAATCCCATTCTAAGCAAGGGCTATGTTAGTGCAAGAGCTTTGTAAAGTATTTCCTACATTCTCTATTCTCACATGAAGTGCTGGATCACTTGGATTTCCTAAGCAGACAACTGCTGTTTATATAGGAAGAGACCTATTTCATCCTTTAAGAGGACCTTAACACTGCTGCCCCATTTGGTGAAAAGAGCTGGAAAAGATACTAAATAATGTAAGAGCTACACATCAAGTGCTCAAATGGTTTTACCTGTCACCCTGATCACCATAATACTTCTAATAAAGAAAAATGTGCTCACACTATCAACAGTGACATCTCAATTCACCACTTTTACTGTGTCTAACCTCCACTTCCTTTTGCTTTACTGTTGTCAGCACACGACTTGTACATTTTTATACCATTTCAGACTAAAATCTCACCTTTACAGAAGACCTTATCTTGGGATACAAAAATAATAGTGAAGTGAAGAAAGTGACAGACCTTAGAGAAATTTATTTAATTCATAGCCATAAGTGAGCTAATACAGGAGAAAAGTGGGAACACTACAAGGGACTGAGAAAAAAAGTTCAGCAGAAAATAAAGCAATAAAGTGCATGGACCAGAAATAAAACGAAATCCAGCTTGAATACAAGTAGGAAAACACACCTGTGGGAATAGAGCATTAAATATAAATGTACCTGGTGAGAACTATTACTTAAAGATTATGAATAATGGCAAGAATTCAAATACAAGTATTAAATGAGCTGCCCTATTATGGAAGCTGAATGATTTGTGTGATAGGTAAGCAAGACATTTGTCACTCTTCAGGGCTGTAAGAGTACTGAAACTTTCCTTTCACGCCCCTTAAACCAGCTCTCTGCCCTAGAGAAATAATTTTCAACCATTCATATAGTGTTCCATTTTATTCCTTTTACTGCTTTCCTACTATGAAATGGGATCTTTTCACTTTGTCTCCCTCCTCACTTGTCCCCAAAATATACTATTCTTTCCTTTCTCTTAAAAGGATCATCAGCCCATCAAAGCTGAAATGGGAACTGCTTCAAAAATCATCAAGACACTCCATAAGACAAAAACAAAGGAGAAGTAAATAGAACATGAATGAATGAACTGTAGATAATTATCCAGTGACTCACAGGATGACAATCAGACAAAAAATCCAAAATCAAACAAATTTTAAAAGAAAGTGAGACAACTTCTCAAGTGTTTCAACTTCATGACCATATATATTCCTTGGGGAAAAAAAAGAAAAAAAAAAAGTCTTACAATTATAGTCAAGTTCTTTACACTGAAATACTATGGCAATTACCTGAAAACTACATCTAAAATACCCTAAGGTTTACTGAAACTTCTTTTTCATACAGCTTTTTAAATTACATTAAGAATATGTATTCACCACTTTTATGATGGATTTCAGGCTACTCTTTAAAGATCTTTTTATACTTCAAAAAATCCTAGTCTGAAAGATACTCAAAATGCAGTGACATTGGACTATAAAGTAGACTAAAATCTCCACTTTAATCATAATATCTTTAAGCATTTCTTGCCACACCAAGCAAATATACTTTCCTTTTCTAAAATCATGATTGCTAAATCAGTCCTAAGTCCTGAGGGAGCAGCACCATTCCCTCCAAAACTGAAAAATCATCAGACCCTTTGGAATATACAGCATGGAACTTGAAAAAAATCCAGTGGAAGGTAATTTACTTGTGCTAAAATATTCTTGGCACATATATAGAAGAATCCAAACATTAGGAAACAAGAAACTAAAAGGGAAAGAATGTCTTTTACTAGAAGACTCAAGTTTTGCAATTCTCATTTACCAAAAGATTTCTGCATTCAAAGTATTAATTGATGAGGAGGATTGTTCCAGCAGCTGGTACAGTTCACTGTACAGTTCCAAAAACTTCAAATTCCTGGTGCTGTGCCACTGCTGTCACATTGTAATAATACAAGAACCAGTCTTGCAGTAAGTATCACTTAAAAGATCATAAAGCCTTTGAAAACTACAAATGCTTAGGAGGTGTGACTGCAGATAAACAAATATTCTAGAAATCTTCACTTTTTTAAGATGGTATCTCTTGCCCCAGCCCCAGGTTTCAATTTTATGTAACTGAAATGAAGCCCATTAAAAAGCTTCACAGCTACTTTGAGAAAAAAACTAAGGAATAAATTTCAAGATGATGATTTCAAATCTTCCCTGATGCCTCTAATTCTGGGAAATCTGCCTTTCTGCTTCTTTGTTTAAATGCATTGACTGCACTCCCATACAGTTCTGGTACAGTTAAAAATAGGAAACTAAACTTTCACTTTTCACGTTTTTCATGAAGGTAGCATTTAGAGAGAAAAACAAGCAAAATCAAAAGAAAATTACTTTCAACACTTCTATAATGACCTGTTCAAAAATATAGGTTTAGACCACACTTGTTTGAGAATACAAATTATTTCTGTTGTACATTAAAAACTGTATTTATAGAGCTACACTGCTTATAAACCCAATGAGAAATAAACCCCATGATAATATGAGAGACCAGGTCTACTAGGCTGAATTATGCACTGGCATTGAGATTTGGAAATGCTTTAAAAATTAAAAACAAAAAAGCCAGCCAATCAACAACATGCACAAAACAAAAACCAAAAACAAACACCAAGAGGGTACATTAAGAAGAAAAAAATTTTAATGTATACTGAGAAATTGATGGCTTATATTCCAGGCTTTTCAGCTGCCAGCTCCAACTCTGTGGGTCAATTGGGTCCCTTGCAATTCATCAGTGACTCAGGACTCACACTAAGAAAAAAATCCATTTCACAGACCCAATTTTGGATGAAGCCACAACCTGCACATCCAGTAGAAACCACTGATACAACACAAATTCATATTTTGCTGTAAAAATTCTTGTAGGAAGGATACAGAAAGAACAGATAATCTTATAATACTGTTAGCTACTCTGCACTTTACAATCCTAAAACAATTTTCTTCCTTTTCAGTTATTGTAAAAGCATTAGAGTCCCTTTTTACCAAAGGCTTCTGCTGTGTTGTATAAAAGTCTAAGGGTTGAAACAAATCCAGTAGTTTTCCTTTTCCAAGGCTATGGAAAAGGAAACCTTTTCCACCCTATCAAGTCCTCCACCTGAGTAAGTTACCTGTAACATTATTAGCTCCCTTATTACAGGGTTACCCTCAACCCTGTCCAGTGAGACACCAGCAGTGTGTGCATCTTCCCAGCTGTGCAATGCTGAGCAAGCCAATTTGAAGGTAAAAATCTTGATAAAGTCAGAATCAAAGTAAGTCCGTTGTTGCTTGGTATTTTCCACAAACAGTCTCTGGTTTCTGTCCCTCTATGGCAGCCACGCGGGTCCTCATACCCCCTCGGAAGGGTTGTGATGTCCAGCTTTACCCATGAAGACAAAATCATTATCCAATTAGATTTATATATAGAGCCATTAAATACAAAAGATTTTCATTTTCCTCCTATAGTCCACTAAAATAGCATTGGTCTCTCAGACAAAAACAGGAAGAGTTTTCCTGAGCATAAAAAGAGCATTTCCTAAGCATAAAAAAATAGTTTAAAACACAGAAAACAGTCAAAAAAGCAAATTGAATTGAAGCTTGGCCCAACAAGATTTCTGTCACTGTATGAGTTAAGCATCTCTAAAAGAAAAATTTTTAAAAAACAGTTCCTATGCAGGCTGTCTCTTCTTTAGGAAGCCCTGGATTTAAAATTATATTTATGGACTGGAAGCAAGCAGTAATTCCTGTAGGGTTTGAACAGTGGCTTTGACAATATTTACATAATTTAGACTCCATTTGGCTATGACTTCAATCTAAATAGAACACTTCAGAAATGTGACAATAGAGTGCAGTACTAAGCACCACCATAATAAAAATAATATTTATTTCATAATAAATGATCTTGCTTTAGAGGACGCTTTTTGCCTGTGCTGTTAGAGGTCTTCCTTGGCTTTGGGATTTTTTAGAGAAATTTTTAAAAGTCACTACCATAAGATTTCAAGACCAGATTTCCATACAGTTTTTCATTAGGAGTGCTATAGTGGAAGTCTTAAATAGATCTGGAACACCCAAGCCTCTTTAAAAATAGTAGCCAAATCCAAAAGGCTCTCTTACTTGCTTGCCTTAATAAAAAGTTTCCATTCCAAGATCTAAGCTTCAACATTAATGAAAGAATTTGAGCAACCCTGTCTCTGCATGCTGTTTCCAGTCTCCATTGCTTTTCCTGTGTCCAGTTCTGAATAGCACATTGGGGCCCAGCTTTAATTACCACATCCAAAAGAGAGCAGCAAGCAAGTGTAAAATACAATTCCTTGCAGTACTTCCATGGCATCTGGGTAAAGAGCATATGAAGTTGGAAATCTATTCCCACTCTTTTGCATAAGAATACTCTACCACCTCATCCATGTATGCTCACCTAATGCAGTCTTGATCTAATGGTTTTGTCTTTCTGAATAACTTGTCCTTATTTAAAGAACCTCTCTCACTCTTTCACATATATAAACAAGAATAGTTTTTCATTACTAAACAGCTGGCCTGCACTTCCATATGCATTCAATAACCACTTTAATCATCTCATCATAGGAATTTTTAATTCACATAATTGTAAATTTTATGGCCATTTTACCTTCATTACTTATATTATGGTCAACAAAAACTCCATAAGCCATCCAAGACAAGTTACCAGCAAAATTGAAAACTCCTGTAAGCTAAGCATTTCCATTCTAAAACCTAAGCAAATAAATACCACAAAAAATGATTTTTCTTTTCATGTCAAGATTTTAACATTGATGCATCTCAAAGGACATACTAGATCAGTGTGAGATGTTGCCACCAAAGCAGAGGAATCTGCAATCTAAGCAGAATGAATCTAGAGCGTCAGGAAAACAACTTTCCAAAGCATGCAATGGTTCTGACCCCACTGCATTTCAAAGGCCACCATGCCACTTAAACTCACCAACATCACTCAGCTGCTGCCTCTATGGAAGCAGACAAGCAGAACACTGGAGTCACTGCCAAATGAACGGGTTATTGACCAGTATTGGCTCCTTCCAATCAGCGAGGTGCTCGTGCACCATTTCACAGTGAACTTGATGTCACACGGAGAGAAAAAGGACATTTATCTCACCTCTTCTGCCACTGCTTCTAATGATTTAATCTCACACTTGATTACCTCATGTGAAGTCTGACCTTAAGAACTGCCTGGTGACAGAGGACAGTGGAGGAAGATCTCATCTCAGCCAATGGCCACAATTTCTGCCCGAGTTTCTGCTTCTCATTAGCTCACCATCTCTGAAAAGTCAAATAAAACTATTGAACAAGTTTTGCCTGCACAGCTGGCAGGGCAAGGATTCAAGAACATGGCTGGTGTGTCCAACAATTTAAATTTTGCATATTTATTGCACAAGTTAAGCTTTTTCTGCCTCACCACATTCAGTTCTGGAGCTTCCTCTACATGGATACTGCAGCCTCCCTGTGAATCCCAACAGGCTGACACTTGGAGATTTGCTCAAAATGGAGCAGACACAGAGACAACAGTTAACTTTGCCAGCAAAAAAACTTAAGAGTTTTTAACACTGTCCTGTCTGAAGGTGTCATACTTGAAAGCAAAAATACCAGGAGAACAAAAAGACCTGAAATAGCAGCTTTGCTGCAGCTAAAACCCTGAAAAACCAGCAGTAATATCCTTATAACCATTTGTTGTACAAAAAAAAAAAAAAAAGTTACATGGAATTTGGCATTACTCCACAATTAAATAATTTAAATTTCTTGCTTCACTTAGAGTATTATACTCCTACTGTGCTTAATGAATGAAAATTCACATCAGCAGTGACTGCCTGTCTGTATTTTAAAGCTCTCAGACAGCTGAAATCTTCTTTCTAGTCATCTGTTTTGTAGCTTTGATCTGGGGAGTAACACAATCATAACATAAGTGCAGCTCTGTAGACTCCAAAAGCATTCTTTAATAACAGTCTCAGTCATCTGGTATGTGTTTCCTAAGAGCTTTTGGGATTTTTAAAATAGATTTTTTAATAAGCAAAATTGACATTATCAAGCACTTTATGTTTTGCTCTCTTCTGTACAACAATTGTACTTTTCATTTCTGTTATTTAATTTCATAATTTTCAACTGTTGCAGAAAGCTGAAATAGCAAGCATCAGTGTCTGGCATCAGGGACAGGCAGTCACATCCAGATTCCTAAAACCAATACAGCAGATACATTAGACAACCATGCATTTATTCAGCCAACAGGTTGAAAACAGATCAAGTCTCAGTATGCAATCCCACCTGAAAACTAATTTGTGCTTTTGGACTCTGCACTAACAGAGGTAGAAAGAAAAACAAAACATTTCTTTAAAATGGAAATACGTACATAAACTAATAGTGAGAAATTCATCACTTCTGAAAGAAATCTCTAATTTACAACACTTAACATGACAGATGTGAATGCTACTCTGATCCAGGTCAGAAAAATTAAACAGAATAAGAACTACAGAATCATTTAGGTTGGAAAAGACCTTTAAGAACATTCAGTCCAACCATTAACCCGGCACTGCCAAGCCCACTGCTAAACCACGTCCCTGAGTGCCACATCTACACATCCTTTAAATCCCTCCAGGGATGGTGACTCAACCACTCTTGGTGAATAAATTTTTCCTACTATCTCATCTAAACCACCCTGGTACAACTTGAGACTCTCCTCTTGGCCTCACCCTTGTTGTCACGGAGGAGAGACTGACATCCTCCCTTCCAGGTGGTTGTGAAGACCTTACTTACTCTAATTGTTCCCCATTTTGAAAGGCCATCAAGGACAAGACAGAACATATTATTTTGGGACTGCATACAGCAAAAAAGTATTTCCACATTCGCAGAAGTTATAAAAAATGAACGAAAGCTCATTTGTTTCACTTGGATTCCCCTTGAGACTCAGCGCTGCTGCATGCAACAAAACTTTCCATACAGAGGAAAACACAAAAGGTATACTAGCCTGAAGCAGATTTTCTTTTGGCCATGGCCACCCTTCCCTATTCTAGAGACAGACTTTTCTGATGAGGTACTTCTTCAAATAGTTGAAGAAAAACTATTTTTCAAAAAGTTGGGCTAGCCTGAATTTTTAATTAATTGCTCTAGTTAAATAAATTGATCCAGGTTTCCATTTGCTAGTTCCAAGACCAACCTTATCCTAAATGAGAATTAATAATAAAGTACCATAAGAATATGGTAGTGATTTTACAAGGAAACATTATAAATACCCTAAAAAGAGCCTACAGAGCTTGCACTTTTATTACAATTATTTTCACTAATCTTAAAGGAGAAAACCCAATATTCCTCCCTTGCATTAACTTGGAACAGAGCTCATACACTGTTTGAAAAGCAACATTTTTCTCTTAGAATACAGTTTCCTTTCTACTCAAATTATTTACTCTCTCACTTTAGCAGAGGTTTAATTAAAGTAATAGAAGAAAGGGATATTTAGGTGGTTTTGGGGACCTAAAATTGTCAAGTACATAATAGTAAAAATGTTCTTAATTGTAATATATATTGCATATTAAGCCTACTGCACATTTTCATTACATTTAGAATTATTAGCCTTATTTATCTGCACAAGGAAGACAAGGGGCACAGCTCAGTTGAATGCCACAGGGGCAGGCTGCAGGAAGCAAGGACAGACTGCAATTACATGGGGGCATATATTTGAGCAGAAGTCTTTTCACTGCACCAGGTTTCACTGGTTTTTTATTAAAACTGAAAGAAATGGCTCTGGGATCAGCAATTCATTCCTATGTTCCAGGGTATTATTTGATCTGTATATGTAGATTTCCAGAAGTGATTTCTCAGCTATTGTCAAGGCCATTAGAAACCATCTTTCTTCACTACAATGTAGGTCTACAGTATAGCAATATTCTTATGAATTCATGTAGAGAGCTGATTCCTAAAGACAGCTATATTATTTCTATTATCCTTTTACAAAGAAAAATTATCTTTTTGTATTAGTATACAAATATATAATCTCAGACTGCTAATAGTAACTACTCAGACTATTCTCTATTTCTTTTTAATTTATCCATCCATTCTCCAGATGCAAAGCCAACAGACATAATTAGCGAACATCCTTTTTAAGGTATCCTGAAGCAAACAAGTCTGCTTGCACACTGAGAGCATGAGTGTAACAACTCAAAGTAAACCACCCCCATTTTAATTTTCTGCTGTTATCTAAATGTTGAGAGAATAATTCCTACAAGAATAGATTGGGATAACTAATCTGTGGCTGGGCAACTGCTGCCATTTCTACCTGAAAATTTTTAGAATCTCATTGTAACTCTACAAGACATTTAATCCAGGAGAAGCAAGAAGGCGAAAAAACACTAAAAAAACCCACAAACAAACAAAAAACAACAAAAAACCCCACACTTCTGAAGGTAAAATACACCAGGAGGGGTTCAGACAAGTGAGCTACTTCATATCCATGAAGGTTTTCCTCAGTGCAAGGGAAATATCACCTGTTGATACACAGCTAAAACTCAAGTGTCCTCTAGCACAAGGCAAAGCACAATAAGGACTACACATTATTACAAGCAATGAACAAGCCTACACCTTTGGAATTTAACATGACCCACAGATACTTGGCAAAGAAAAATACTTCAGATAGTTTATATGACAAAACATTCTTGTTAAATATGTAGCAATTTAAATTTCTTCTAAGAACTGGCAATTAACTGAAAGTAGCAGGATAACTATTCATGTTAAAGAAATTAACTCTGTCAGTAAAAATGAAGGTGGTTTAAGAAATAAGGCAATCTGAAGATGCTTTAAAAAATTTTAGAGAGGGTGAAAAACAAAAAAATTTTCCCCCCAAACCTGCTCTTAGTAAATTTACAAAGAAAAGAACTTTCATAAAATTGACTCTAAGCAGCATTTTCCATCAGTATTTTAAATGTCTCAGCAGAACACAGAATCCTTTACTTCATGATGCCCTGGGAACTACAATGACTGTAGTTTACCTGCACAACACCTTGAGGGACACACAAACAAACTGAAAAATTCCTATTGGAGCACAGAAGCACTTAGAACATGCCAACAGCCTTGACCTTAAATAGATTCTTTTTAGCAATTTATGAACTTGGAGTAAAGAAAAAGTCAATTTAGCTTTTTTAGAGCGTATTTTGAAAAACAGTAAAGACTGGCAGCATAAGATGAGCCATGTGCTGGGCTAGTGCCCTTTCCTGGATCCCAGAAATGGGGAACTGTGGCATTTCCTCACATGCTAAAGAGAGGAACAGAAACACTTATTGCTATGTAATACACACTCTATATTCTTTTCCTGTAGCAGCAATTCTGGCAGTTTGAACATGCAGTCTGCAGTGCCTGCTCAAGTGTTTATCACTGCTTCCCTTGCCTTCTCCTTTCAGGTACACAACTGTGCTTGCACATGTAAACACATAAATTCAAATATCTGACTAAAAAGGCAACACACTGAGATGCCACATTTATTTTTCCAGGCAACCATTTAGCACATAAAGGGAAAGCAGTGTGCTGCATGCTTACAAAACCTCATGGACTAGCTGATCTAGGGCAAATCATCTCAAATCACTTTGAGCAAAGATAATGATTGTCTCTCTAATGCAATCAGCATGCTGCTTAGAGCGCAAATTTGCTGGGGTGCTTGCCAGCAGAACAAACCTCATCCACTGAAGTATATATCCAAATCAGTATTTCAATTTAAAACAAAGATTTCTCCAAAGAAAATGACTGAGTTCAGACAAGAATTTTCAAATAGCTTTGTTCAGATTTTTAGAACATTTAAAACCAATTTTTCCACTTCTAAAATCCAGTTACCATGAAGATTAAACTTATTATGCCTTCATCTCCTACTTCTAAATATAATATATCTAGAGATTTTCTGTTTTCCCTCACTACATCCTGCTTCTTTGCTGATGAAGCAGTGCTTTGTGCAATGGAGCAGATAGGAAAGTTTCAGTCCAAAGACCAGGGGATCTAGAGCAGCCTTTGGGGGCCACAAATTGCAAAGTACAACACCACAGAACAGAGACAGTGAGAAATTGTAAAGTTAGTTGGACTTGCTCATGATACTAAGGATACTACAACTGAAAATAAAAAAAAATAGCCCCACCTCTGTCCTATGCAGAACATTTTTAAACCAGATTTTAAGACTATCAGCTCAAACATTACTCAAATTAACCTCCCCCATCCCCGGAGAGTCTGTTCCAGTGTCGAACCACTCCTGAGTGAAGAACCTCTTCCTGATATCCAACCTCAATGTCTCCTGACACAACAAAGCCATTCCCTTTGTCCTGTCACTGGTCACTACTGAGATGATTTCAGTGCCTGCCCCTCTGCTTCCCGCACAAGGGAAGTATGGAACTGTAATTTGCAATAAGGTCTCCTCTCAGTCTCAGTCTCCTCCAGGCTGGACAAACCAAGTGTCCCCAGCCTCTCCTC
>VRYO01000180.1:324479-334488 GCA_009812075.1 Sialia sialis | reverse complement strand
AAAATAAAATAATAAAACTAAAACCCAAACCAATAAAGCCCAAGATACAAGATTAGTCTTTTTAATCCATAGCAAAATAAATAAATCAATTTTTTGACCCTACTATCACTAGTCAAAGTGTCTCCTGCCTGAGCACAGAATTTTTCACCTGGTGTAGCTGTTGACCTTCAAGAAAAACACCACCTGTCAATATCAATGTAGGTGTGCCAAGCCTGCTGTTAAATCCTCCAACTGAACAAAATACTGCTGGCAATCCAGGGATCGACCTTTTGCTTTAATCCTTCACTATTATTTCTTATGTGGAATACTTTAGATAGATGCAGTTTTCCATTCTAAATTTTTTTTTACTTCATGTAAAGATTTTTTTTTCTGTGTCCAAAAACAACAGTACATGTTTTTTATTGGCTTTTCCTAGCACATTCTTTCACATCATAAGCTACATACTAATAATTAAAGAGTGGTTTATTTAGGAGTTACAATGTTATTACATAATATCTACTTATTCATAGCAAGATTAGAGCATAAATGTGGCCTTCCACAGAATATTTCCAAATCAAAATACATCAAATTTAGATAGCAGAATCAAAAAAAGTACAGTTGAAGAGACCTAAATCTACAAAATTATTCCTGAGAGCAGCTGCCCAATTTCTGTATTGCCAACAACTAATGCTTCTGTCCTAGATGGTTCAAAGACAAAATACAGAAAGGGGCTTTTAAAAAACAAAACCAGAACAACCCAACCAAACACAGAAGGAGCAGTTGAGTAATAGACAGGCAGCAGCATTTCTTCATTCATTAAATGTGCACACAATTCCTCAGAAAAATTGTTGACAGGAAATTGCTTTGTTTTTCCTGGAGTTTCATCTCATCTATGAAGGCTGCAGCCTGTTACTCTCCTAGCCATCCATGGCCACACACTACCTGTTATTTCCCAAATCAGATCAATTTATTGATCCATGTTTTTGTGAGCAGTTTCAATGGTTTTTTAGCCAACTGACTCTTTGGACTGGTGTTCACATGACAACAGATTTTTATCATGATATTTGTAATGGTTAGCTGAAAATAAAATTTTATTTCCTGTATTGTTTTTCCAGAGTGAACTGATCAAGGCAAGAAAACCCATGCTCCAACCCCACAGATGATCTCAGAGAGAAGTTCTGCCTTTCCCCCAGAGAGCAAAAGCCAAGCAATACTCCTCCTGCACTGCCTGCTTGGATTGATCTTAGTGCAAAGACCTTCTTTGGATAACATCTGTGGCACTTTAAATTGTGGAACTAATAGAATAAGATGGATAAGCCTAATCCTGTATCTATCTTTAAATTTTTGGGCTAGGGAGCCACAGGGAGAGAAAAAAAAAAAAAAAAAGGAAAACTGCAAAAACCCTACATTATTTCTCTGCAAGACTCACTTTCTGGTCATGAGCAAAGCATAATTCTAACCTTTCTCTGAGATTCTCACCCAGCCTCTATATTATATTTATATTACAGTAATTTCACAATTATAAGCTGCACCTGATTATAAGCCGCACCTTCTGGTAGCCGGGTAGAGCATGGGATTTGTCCATATATAAGCCACACCTGAATATAAGCCGCACTGTTTTTTGGGTTTTCTTCCCCCTAAAGCGAGGATCCATGTGTAACAAAGTAATGAATTAGTAACAGAACCACTGCCAGTGGGGTTTGGTGTCAGGTGCTCAAGTTGCAAACAGTTTTCATAGACCAGCGAAGCCTTTGAAAGCAGCCCCAGGCGCCCTCCCTGGCCGGCTCTCACTTCCAGGTTGGCATTTCACTGGGATTTGTCCATAGATAAGCCGCATCTGAATTAAAGTTGCACTACTGGGGTAGGCTGGATTCTTCAATGAAAAAGGTGCGGCTTATAATTGTGAAATTACTGTATATTATATATAATACACATATATTACATTTATATTGTATTCACGTAACACAGGACAAGCAGAAGTCAATTGCATTTATACTGCAGAAAATTCCAGCTCCCCGAATTTTGTGGCAAATACAAGTAGAATTTTAAAACACTTTGTTTTGAAATAGCAATAGCTTCAAATTTCTGAACCCCTTTTCTTTCTTAAAAATTAAACTGGGAATCCACTAAGCTTGAGGTCTATCAGATTTACAGTTATTAGTAAAAAGAGCAGATTTATTTCCATGCCCTGTATTTAAAGTGAAGGAAACTTAAGACCTTGCTACCAATCAGTCAACACAATCCATACATATTCTAGCAACAACATCACTATCAAGCACACAATTATGTACAACCAATTTGCATTCCATAAGCAGCAAGAAAAACTACAGTAGTTTTGCAACTGTAAGCCAAAAACAACCCTCAATTACGAGTATTGAGAAATCCTTTAAATGTAAAAATTGTCTGAAACTATAAGATAAGCTACTGATTTTGCTGGTTTACTGGAAAATCATTAGGCTCAAAAGGTTAAATGGGTGTTGAATTAGGAACAGATTGTTAAAATTTGATTTAGGAGGCACAGTATTTCTTATTGCATGGTGAACAATGAGTGGGTATAAAAGTTATTCAATCTCTTGAACAACCAGGCTCTTCAGTAGATGGAAAAAGCAATCTCAGTTTGTTAACGGAACCATTTTAATGTTTTGCACCCTTACAACATCGTTTCTAACATACATAAAATATTTCCCACATAAAGTAAATAATAACTTACTTTAATAATGTGGCAAGGAATTAGCTCATTATATTAGTTACTAGTCTTTCTGTCTTGATTAATAGTTAGGGTTAATTAGAGCATACAAGAGTAGGAGTCACAAAATATGTCAGATTTAATAGCTTCTTGAAAATGCGACATAATATTGATATGCCTGGTAACACTGAAATTATGTAGCCTCTAAAACATGCATCACCATGAAAGACAAGAAATAACACCACTATCAAATGATAAATTATTACTGCTAATGCAGGAAAGGCAGTGGGATGAAAATGGAAATACTGGGGAAAAATACAAAGACAAAAATCTAAAGGGAAAAATAAAACTAGGAGGCAGATGGAAAACTGGGGGTTTCATACAAAGCTGGAAGAAAGAACTCTCTCTCCCTCAAGAAAAGGAGAAAGAAAACTAACAGATTAAAAGACTTAAACTGGGAGAAAGACTTGACTAAGCCAATCTACCTTAAAACCAAGATCAGGCAACTAGACTAAAAACAGCTGAAACATATCGCTGCAACAATTTGACAAAAAAAGGGCTAAATAATTTATGTACCAAGGTACAGAAATCAGGTTTTGAGTGTTCAGGAAACACTCAACCCTGGTATCTGAGAAAAAGGATCATCAGTCCAGTGTTGCATATACTGCCAAGTGCTTTACACATAGAATGCACATTCCCTTTGGAATTCTTCAGGCACCTTGGACACAGGAGTCTGCCATGGTGACACTTCATAAGCATCTCTTCCTCATTTAATCAAAGCAACTGCACGCAGGGCAAACTGTATTTCCAGCTCTCACTTGCAGAAATCAGGAAGAAATTGAGACAACAAAATATCTTACCTGCCCTAATTCCAATTTTTTTTTTTTTTTTTTAAAGACTGGCCTAAATGAACACTACAAAGAAGTGACTGCTCTGAAGCTCTGAATATCAGACTGTGGACAGTATAAACAAACAAAGGTACAGAGAATATGAATCTTTCACCAAATCAGACCCGACCCAGCTGCAATCTCTGCAGTTTCTGAAGTAGAAAAGGTCACTCACTTTTCCTGAGAGAAGTCAGTATGCAGGAGGCAATGCTATTACAAGAGACAGCAGGTGCCAGTGAGGGAAAAGAGCCATGGAAGGTACAGCACATGATGTACAATTTGAAAAAGCACCCTTTGAGACATAATTGCAAATACTCCAATTTCACCTTCAGCAAGTAAAGAATCTATAAAAATAATTTAGATGTTTTCTTTCATGTTCACCACCTTTCAAACTGCTGTTTTCTCTAGGCACTTTTTTTTTCCTGACCCTTACTGATGCCTCTTGCCCTATGTCTTACATTAACCAGCACTATTCCATGTGTGTTCCTACCAACAAAACAAAATATTTTTTAGGTATCCAGTAGCCACGAATGCTGTTAGAGCATGATTTAGCAGTATATTCTGCACACATTTGGGAATCTCTGCTGCTGAAGGAGCACTTCCATCAACTGTTGCTACTGTGCCGGATAATGTCTTCATAGATTCCTATGAAAAGCATGGAAAAGGGGTGAATATTAGCCTTCAGTTCCTAGAAAACAAACCTATTCTGTTGTTTCACTCTCAGTCAGTTCAGCAGCAGAGCAGAAGCACACACAGCACAACTGAGTCTATTATTAATACACGAGAACAAAGTGACTTCAAGACCTGCAATGGCTCAGTCAATCCGCTGCCTCCCTGAGGTCTCCGGGGATAAAACCAGACTTATTAAAGAACAGTGTGTATCACATTCCAGTGCTGTGCTAATCCTTAATTAATCCACAACCTCTTCCTGCTGAAATAAGTATCTGAAATAATGCTTTCATTAGTCTTGTTGTAATCGTCATAATTATGCACTTTTAAGGTAGCTCTGTTCTATTTCACACTCGTTTCTTCTCCTGAAGGATGTTTCTCTACCTTGTCCTTGGTAGACCACAATGAAAGACCTCTTTCAAGTTAATGAGATCAAGAAATAGGATATTCAATGCTTTAGAATGTTTTCCCCTCAAAAAAAACCCAAACAAACCAAAGACTCCACAAAACAATAAAAACTAAAAAAACCAAACAAACAACCAAAAACTAACAAAAAACTTAATCCCACAACCAAAAAACCCACAAAGAATACAAGTGAACTTATCCCTAATAAGCCTAAAAACCTATCATGAAAATCTATCAATAGTCCAGCAAAATATTCCTAACCTTTCCAGGCAAAGAGATAAGGTTCCTAGCTCAACACAAAACTGTCTTTTCAATAACTTCAACATTCATGTTCTTCTTGGCTTATTTTAGTTAGCCATCTCTCTCATTTATCCTCAATACATTTGATGTAATAAAACACGTTGCATTTTATCTCCAAGTACAAATTTTTCATCACCATAAATATATTCAGCACATACTTTATTTTCCATTTTCTTTTGCTTTACCAATCAGTCTTATCCTTGACAAAATAACCTCAATTCTATTTTTTTTTCAGTTTCATGACATCTGAAAACAAGTGTTTTAATTATGTGAAAAAACTGTCTTTCATTCACTTAGTTCTCTAATTTTAACATGTTTTAGACTCTTTGGATGCTTTTCCCACTGATGAGAATATTTAATATAATTAGTTTACATTCAGTGTGTGCACACTTCACTCATCTACAAAGTCAGCGTAACACAGCAATGCTGAGTTTGAATTTGAGTTCTCATCTCAAATATGTCCTATACTAAGGGCACAACCTTAAAAAACCTTTATTTCACAGCACTCTCAGTGAAGTCACAGTGAATGGCATCTGGGAACAGTTTGGGAAGCCTTATAACTTTTGTGCCTCCCAGCTACTCTAACCTATACTACTGGTAGGCAAATACAAATTACACACAAAGTGTAAGCTGATGCATTGCCGACATGAAGCTATTAAATAAAAATAAACAAATTCTTTGGCATAAAATCTTCACTAAAAGCAGAGAGACCTGAACTACAAAACTTTCATCTTAAATAAAAATACAAGCAAACATAGCTGCAATTTAATATGCATCTCAACCACAAAATCCCATGTCTCCAATAAGGACAAAAAATGACAAGATAGCCGTGTCATTCAGTAACTGGTATCAATAGGAAGGAATATTACTTTTGGCACCATGCACTCATCCAAATAGAGTTCACAGTAAAGTCAATGGGCTACATTTGCTGAACTTGGCTCTTGTTAAGCTCTATAATTTGAAAGAATTTCACTAGTATTCACCATTCCTCCTAAAATTTTCAAAGGGTAAAGTTATATTGGCACTGATTTCAAGATAAAGTTGCCTAAATTATGCCTTTGAGAGCTTTGCTTAAACACAAACATTTGCTTCATAGAGTTCAACTAAACTAAACTTGGAAAACCCTAAATTTGAAAACTTTATATGTTGTAATAGACCTCTTTGCCTACCAAAACAGGCAGCATTATAGAATTCCTAAAACGTACTCAATCTTTTAAAAATAAATAAAAACTGAATTTTTTATTTAAGATATGACTTACCTGGAGTACAAATGACACTTTTTGAATTAAGCAATGCTGAGGTAATACAGAAAAATGTATTTTCTTTATACGTATGGACTTTTGAATCTCACCTCACCAAGTCTGAGAATATCAAAGTTTCACTTATAATGAAAAGTTTCTAAACATTGTTCTGAGCCAGCTTTTAGAGGCATTCTGAACAACAGGGTAAAAAAATCCCAAATTGATTATTGAATTCAAAGGATGTGCCATGAGGACCTGAAGGCATTTAAGCAAATTTACTGAGCTACTTACATGGGTAGCTAGAGCTTGACAAGTAATACCCCATTTAAAGACTTTTCACTGAGACCTTTTTCTTTTCTATTTTTAATTAATGGAGGAATCAGAGGCAGAAGTTGTCACCGTGATGGCAAATTATGTAGAACTGTTGCGAGAGTAGTTGAGAGAACAGTCTTGACCTTTCTTCCAATTCCTAATCAATGTTTGCATTGATGCACACAAATGAACAGTGGAGTGCCCATCATGCTGCTCACTTCATCAACTGTGTGGAAGAGTTGGAATTGTTAGGAATCAGCTCACCTTAATCTCCTCCTAGAAGCATGAGTGTGTTACACTTCAACGGAGCTAATCAGAATTTAGGTTCTCGTACAACCTGCTCATCTGGAGAATGTAAAACACTACATTAAGGTGGTCTGGCAAGCCCTAGCTGGAAGCCAAGGGCTCCATGGCTCCTGAAAGGTGGCCAGGTCCAAAGACAGCTCTATCTCCTCTCTTCTGATCTCACATTCCAAGAAACAGGCAAAAAGAGCCACCCAAGACAAAAAGCAAACGAAAGAACCCAAAACACACCACAAGCACTACCTATGTATGCATACACCTTTCAAGAAAAATGAAATTTTATCTGATTTTTTTGTTTTGTTACTGTTCAATTGAAACTATTGCATTTAGTCCAGTTTTATGGAACAGCTCACTCTCAATTTCTACTTCTCCCATTTGTAAATGTTTGATTGCTTACTGAACTTAAAGATGTTCCTGTTTCAGAGTGGAAGAAGAAAATAAGAAAAAGCTTTGCCTGTAATTTGTCTTTTTCTTTTTAATTTCATTTGAAAAGGTCATTTACTACAAAAAATACTGGGGATATATTAATGCAAGGGAATGAATCAAAATGGAAACACCTGACTCTGAACATTTCTAAAGTTTAATTTATTTTAAACCATTGCCAAAAAGTAACATTTTTTCCCTTGACATTATTCTTCAATTCACACTTAAGTATGTCTTTTATAATTCTGAAAGGAATAACAGCCAGCAATACATCAAAATGAAAGCTGCAGTTTCACATATTCCATTTTCCCATTTTACAAGCCACAACAATATTACTTAATAGGCAAGAGCTGGCTTCCTTCAGCAGTTCTCTATCCACTTTGGATCAGAAAATACATCTTCCTGTACAAGTAGAACATTTGAGTATTTACAACTTTGGAACTCCTGCAAGACTGGAAAGAAAGGAGAAGGAGCCAGCAACATTTAAGAGCAATACTTCGTTGAGGAAATATTTCACACAGTTCCATATTTCACTGGTTGGTCTAAAAAATTCAGAAATTCCCCTTGGGGACAACTTAAAGCAATAAACTAAAAAAATCACATACAAGATTCAATACAAGGCCTTTTTTTTTTTTTAGTTACACAATTCTAAAAGTCACTTCTGACTTTAACAGTATGGTCTGCTAATTTTAAATAGGAAAAGTCTTAATATATCTGAGAAGTGGACAGCAATATTTTAGTTTTCCCATACAAATGGCAAGAGGTACAGAAAGTCTAATTTAGAGATCTTAAGGTGACATCAGCAAGATTCCATCATTCCAGTGAAAGGGTCTTCTGACCTTGACGTGAAGTTCCAGTGCAAATTTTCAGGACTGCCCTAGAAGACAGGTAGGTGTAGCACCAGGGGGAAAAAAAAACCCTATCATCTTTTTTCAGGGATGAGAACTCCTTTCTGAAAAGGAGGGCAGATACAGGAATAGGAACATTAAAGTGCTGGAAGGAAGAATTCAGTGCAGAGTCTCCAGTGAACTTTTCCATAAAGCAGGGAGACAGAAGAGGCACACGAAGCAATGAATCTGTTAGAGCAAGATCACCCAAAAAATCCTTACTCATGATAACCAGAGAATGATGAAGATCATGCCAGCACAGTTCCTATCTTCTCAACCAGAATTTCTAGCATGCATAAGCACACTTCTGTTGATTAGGGGTTTTAGCCTGGAATGTTTACATACAAATTATGCTGCTTCCTTTGTAGGAGCAAGACCTTTGCTTTCAAGGTTATGTTTCTCTACCAAGTGAGCAGTGAACAATGTTTTAAAATGTGCAACTACAAACACTTGGCTTATGAATACATCTGAGCATTGAAATGATCCTTATAAAGACGCTTTCAATTTTGAGCTTTGCACTCAAAAATTATCACCTTCTAAAAGGAAGGGGGAGAATAGGGCATATAATTAAAAAATAACTGAGTATGCAATTAAGAAATCAAATAACAAATTAATTATAGTTCTACCTCATGCTTAATTTAACTACTTTATAGAAATTAAATCATGTACTCAAAACTGCTTTTGAAAAACAGAACATTCCTTCATTCAACAAAAAAGCACATTTAAAACACTGTAAAATAGAGCTGAAAACATTCAAATTAGCTTGCACATATGCAAAAAAATATTTTAATTTCTTGTTATTCATGTAGCAGCTAAAGAGACATCTTGGAAGAATATTTCCAGTTCCTTTCAAGTTTTGGAAGAGGAAAAAAATCATTAGTAGGTCAGACATTCATCCAACTTATTTCTACCACCAAGCAGAAACAAACTGGAAACATTTCCCCACAAATTAAATTAAGTCAGAATTGAATTTTGAAATGTGAAAATAGTGACATGAGCATAAGCTGTTCACAGATTAGACAAAAAAATATTTGTGTCAGCTACAGAACTGGGGCATGAGAGTACAGACATTGAAAAATCAGACTCTCCATGAATAAAATAAAATTTAAAAGGCAAACAACACATTCCTGTCAATAACACTGTTGATCCTGGTCTCATGTCACTTTTAGAGTTCATTCAACCTGGTTGAACACCAAAATAACGTATCACTGAATAAAAAAAGGACAGAATAATGAATAAGGTATGAAAGTTCATCCTACGCTTTGGTTTGCAATTTTATCAGGAGCAAGAAGGGGCAGGCACGAGGGAACATGATCTGTTGCTTCACACAATAAAAAGACCTGTTAGTCCCAAGAGAGACATTCAGAACATTTCAGACACAGATATACTTCAAAGTGGATTCACACCAGCATGTGACCTCTTGTAATGAAAAAGTAGTCAGACTAAACCTACCAATACAGAGAGAAATACAATATACCAGTGGATCAGAATGGCCTGCCTGCACATCTTTTAGATTTATCACATGCAAGCTCTCTGAAGTTCAGCATTAGATCAATACATGTAATAGTCTAAAGCAAGCAAGCAGGTTGGTAACTACCTGTATAATCAGAACGAGCAAACTTTTTCAGGTGAAATACAAAGCTTTTGTGTCCATCTTCAACAACCACATTTAAGTCATTTCAGAGCAGACAAGGAAGGAACAGAAATTCTTAACTCACAGTGCTTTTTTTAAACCATAGAATTCCAGGTTGCAAGGGATCCTTGGATCATTAGGTCCAACCTTTCTTGGCAGTGG
This sequence comes from Sialia sialis, assembly GCA_009812075.1. Taxonomy (NCBI): domain Eukaryota; kingdom Metazoa; phylum Chordata; class Aves; order Passeriformes; family Turdidae; genus Sialia; species Sialia sialis. Next base: position 324,601 of record VRYO01000180.1, on the reverse strand, counting down.
AACACTTAACTAAAATCCTAATTTCTTTAAGATTAAAGTTAGAAGAAACTGAGCTTGAGATAGTTACCTGAAACTTAAATAACTGATTGCCTGTCAAGTTATGTTTGCTTAGCTGTGCTTGC
>VRYO01000180.1:303824-323479 GCA_009812075.1 Sialia sialis | reverse complement strand
CTGTCACAGTTGAGTATTGGTGTTAGACCAATACTCATATTTTGGTAAATCAGCAGAAGCACCATCTAGACTGGATGGTTCAGCAACCCACCCAGCTGAATTTTAAGTTTTCAGATTTGGAGAATCTACCACTTCTCAGGGAGATTATTCCAACTAACTGATGTCATTGTGAAAATTCTGCTCTTGTGCTTAGTAGCAATGTCCCCAGGAGTAACTTCTATCCAGTAGTTTTCTTCTTTTCCATGTGACTCCATGAAAAAAAAGGGTCTCCATCTTCTCTGCAGCCACATACTGGAATATGGTGACAGCCTGCACTAAGCACACCACTAAAACCTGTCCTAAACACCACATCTACACAACTTCTAAATGTCTCCAGGGATGGTAGCTCCACCACTTCCCTGGGCAGCCTGTTCCAGTTCTGAACAACCTTTTGAGTAAGTTTTCCCTAATATCCCATCTAAACCTCCCCTGGCACAACTTAAGGCCTTTTCTCTTATACTACCACTCTCCACATGCAATTTTCTTCAATCTAGTGTACTAAGCATTTAAAATAATTCTTCAAATATTTTAGTGGTAATGTATATGAAAGCATTATTTTCAATTCATATCTTTATAAGTATGCTAAACGTCTAAGACTTAATAGTGACTGTTCAACTGTTAATTATTTTTATGCCACAGGAATTCTTTGTGTCTTAGTTTCCCAGCACAGTTCTCAAACATCAAATTATTTCAAAACATTAATTTTATAACTTAGAGAATAGAGGTGATATTTTCCCCACATGTAAGTTAAATGAAACTGAAGTAAGTGAAGCATAATTTGTTTCAAACAGCACCAGAAAAAGCTTAAGATCCCCCCTTTTCAACACAACCATACTGTCATCACTGGTGACCACAGAAAGATTCCAAGACAAAACACAGCAAGCACCAGTATTTTACAGCTATTTTGTAAACTTGAAGATGGGTCTTTAAAGTGTTCAGGGGGATTGACAGGGTCAATGTTGGCACCATGGATCAGAAAAGAATGATGGATAGAGACAAACACAAAACTTGGGGAACAGAGAAGTACTTCCCACACACCTGACCAAAGCTCTTGTGCTCATTAAAGACAAGTGCAGAGGAATTTAAGAGTACCCTAAACAATAATTTGAATTCTGGTAGATGCCATGTGTCCAGCATTCCAGGCACTCCTTAAAATCTATATAAAGCTTCCTAAATAAAAGTATTGTTAATACATATGAAAAGAGGAAGGATGAATTCAGAAAGATCTACACCACCCTAATGCTTCTTCCCATCTTCTTGTTTCTCTTCATCTATTTTAATTTGTTTAAGATTACATTTCCTTGTTACTGTATGTATCCCAAAGAATTCATGAGTTTATTAATTGGCATTGCTCAAGATGGTCACACATAGCATTAAAACCATGTTCAGCAAAGTGGAAACCATAAAAGCTTTGATAAAACTCAGACTAAGTACCACTGATTACCAGACTATTTATCAGAAACTCCTCCTCAAACACAGAAACCCTCATCAAATTGATGATACACTCTATTTCTCTAAAATGCCAAACAGGTTGGCCTCACTGAATCCCATTATTATCTTGGCCTACACTAACATTAATCCTCAAAATGTCCCATTACATTTAAAGTGTTTATTTAAGCTTTTCTATGTACCTAGGACATATCCATAAAAATCAAAGACTGTGTCAGCTAAAAGCAGTTCCACCAACTGACTTTGAAACAGTGGCGTGTTCCTGGCTATTCACATTTTTATTTATTTTATTATTTTCTCCTTCTACATCAACAAACCCACATCATTCAAATAGCTCTTGGAAAAAAAAATAGAACTGCTACATTCCATGATCTGCACTCCAATGAAATCAAACCACCTGTGGTGAGTAGGACATAGGAGCTTGTCACTCACATGCTATGGTGCACTGGTATCTGCAATGCACTCAACAGAAATAGAATTAATTGCAACTCTCTATAGAGCTGATCCATTAGCACTTGTGTATAAGGCTGTGAGAAAAAGGAGACATCAGGGCTAATGCTCAGCTTAATCTTCTCTCATAGGAATACTTCAGAATTTTTTTTATATTAGGAAGGCTTTTATATCCTTCTGAAATAGTACATACTCCTTTTTTTGTTTCAGGAGCTTTTGAGTTACACATTTGTTCTAGTCTCATAAATATTACTCTACAGAAAAGGTCAATGGCAAAAGTCTACAGATATATTCAATAACAGGCAGACATTTCAAACAATGAGTGGAGCCAAGTCTAAAAACTTAAGTAAGCCTAAAAGCCAAATGCATGTGATTAAAAAAAAAAAAGAAAAAACCAACATCAAACCAACATATACACAAAAACAGTGACTAAAATCCACACAAAACAAAACCCATTACCTAAAAAACCCACTAAGATGTTAACAGTAAATAAAAAAAAATGGCTAAAAAAAAATAAAATAAAATCACCCACACGACCACATAACCAAACTCTCCCAAACCAAGCAATTGCCTTAATGTGTAAAATCTGCCATTCTCTCCTCCTTTCTACAAAGGAAAATAGAACATGTATGATTTCAGCTACTTATGGTTTTCCCAATCTTTCACTTCTTCTGAACTTCTAATAGATAGCTACAAAAATGCTCTAAGTATGTCAGGTTTTGATTGACTTACTAACAAATTCAGTGTCAAAAAATTACCTTACCCTAAAAAGCTAAAGTTTGGTTAATATCCTGGTCAATCCTTGTCTGTGGCTAGTGGTACTAATCTTCTACAAATAGTCATATAACAGCAGACTTCAAATCTTCTAATGAAGAACTCCACTGTGGCAGACTAATGGGTGGAAATTATATTACAGTGTAAAATAAGAGGATTTTATAAAAATAAAATAGTAGGACAGTAAAGAAGTAAGAGGTGTTGTAGAAGTCACAGGTCACAAACTTGGCAGAATAATCAGAAGCACTGGTGCAGCATTTTTAAACTTTCTTTTAAAACATGTTTACAAACTCCTTGGCAAATTGCTTGGAAAAATTACACTGCAAAGGCATAAAAGGCAAATATCTTCTATTAATAGATGCCCAGGTGCAAGTGTGCATAGCAAGGTGATACCTAAGGCAGAGCTAAAGGCTCTCAGCATGCCCACCAAGTGATCAAATATTAAATGAAATTCAGTGCTGTAAGTACATTGGTCAAAGCACAGCCACTTTTATAACAGTGTACTTAAAACTAGCTCTTACCACTCAGAAAATAAGTTCTGGTGGCACTGTGAAGAATTCGGTTCCCTTCTCAGGGCTGGTCAGAAGAAGAATGGGAATAGTAAATAGTTCTCAGTGAAGATATTGAACAAGAGGGGCACCATTTTGCTCTTACCAGTCAATAGCTCCTGACATCCCAAATGTGAGGGTATGATTGCACTACAGCCATTCCTGTAAATCAGAGGTATTCAACTTCTTTGGGGGGAAAATGAAAATATCATTTCAGAGTGAGAGATGGGTAAAAAAACCCAACCTTTTTCTTCTTGGCACAACCAGACGCCTGAAGCATGGCTGTTCTTCACTGCTGATCTGTGTTCCATGACAAACCTGTGATGGTGCCAAGATGGCTTGAAGCTGTTATCCTTCATCCCTAGATCAGCCAGAGCATGGCATCTGTGTTACAGCTGGGCTCTTGAGAGGAGTAAGACAGCCCCTCCCTAAGGCACCTTCTGGCAACCACAGAACTCATCCCATGTCAACCCCATCAGAAAAGGGTATGGACAGGCAAAACAACCCTTTACCCTTTATGTTTCACTTTCTGAAAGGGCAAAGGGTATGGTGGGCTGGACCCCCTGTCCCTTGAGATCAGCCTGCTCTCACACTTGGGAGTTTCTGCAGTGCAAGCAGTAGAACAGGTGAGGACCGCTGATAAAACAAAGAGCAGATCCCTGAAATGCACGTGTGTGTACAACATAGCCCTCTCCCCCTTGTGCTAAACACAACGTGCACTCCTGAGTACATGGTGAGGAAAGCAGCTTGGCCACAGAATCTTGAATGGTCCATTGGGCTCCATCCACGAGTTCCTTGGGCTGGCTGCCATCAATCAATCACTTTTTTACTGCAAGATGTCCCTAGCTGTACACAGATGCCTTTGGCATCCCTTCCTCGCTCATGAAAGTCTGAACCAAGGTTAATCAGCAGCCCCTGGCTTCAAAATCCTGCTTTAGACCAAGAATAAACGTGAGTTTTGCCTGCACTGAATTACTTCAGTAGAGTATTTTTCCTTAGGATTAGTTAACATTAGTGTAAGATGTTCATTTGGCTGGTAACCTGAAACTATTATGTGAGGAGATTGCTGCTGCCATCTACTGACAGCTTCCCTTAAAAACAAAATTTAAAGCAACTTCAACCGAGGTTAGAGTCTAAAGCAAGAAAAACTGGTGCTATAGAAAAGCCCAGCATGAACACACTTACAGCCAGGCTACACTATCCATACAACAGAATAATGAAACATGGATAATCCTTCATATCCGCCCCAGATCACTGTCAGTGAGGAAAGAATTTAGCAGAAGTATCCTCACAGACTAGTTTACTGCCTTAAGAAGAAAAAACCTGATGTAAGCCATAAGTGTTTTTATGTGGCTTATATTCTTTGTTAGATTTTAAACAAAACTGGAAATAAAATGTGGGAGGTTCTTTCTTGATTACTAATCACTCAGCAATAAAGAAATTTAGGTATACTACTGCCAAGATCAATGTCTAACTCTTTCACAGTGTATTCTTAGTGTAACATCCAGTTCAGACCAACATCATCAAAAGGGCCAGTTCTGTGTTTGGTTTGATATGGTTTTGTTTTCTTAAGAGGTCCTTCACTGGCACACATTGTGAAGTGAATGTTTCAGCGGCTGAGAAGCTCTTCCTGCTACAGTCAATACCAACTTCAAAATACAAACTAGAACATTTCCATGATTCCCTTCAGTGCAGATTGAGGGGCTGCAGCAGTCATCTCTCAATGCAGCCTGTTCACACACTGGTATTATTAGCCTTCCTCCACACCCCTAGGTTTCTTTCATGTGTTAAAAGCTAATATTTAATGAAAAACATCAAGGATTTCTCTTGCCATCTACTCAATTATAGACTGCTACACTATGGAACTCGTGCACAGCATTTCAAAGCCTTTCTTGCCTCCAGTATAGCTATCAGGTCTTCTCTAAACCAAACCAGACAGGTATTAGAGTCCTCTCTAAAAACCATAGCTTGCATTTCAACAACTGCCAACCAAGTCCCCCAAAACAGCACAGTATGGAAGCTAATCGAGTCCTGATCTTGGAAATTTATCTCAAATACTGAATGCACACTCATTCCCAGGACCCTCTGCAGTCATGTCAGAAGCTGTTCAACAAAAATATCTGACAGAGGAGAAACTCTGAGAAACACCACAGAGCAGCACCAAACCCAGTAAGAGCCACTGAACTGAGACAGAACCACTTGGTAACCTTTTGTTAAATATAGTTATCTACACAATTATCTAATACAAATGAGACAAATACTTAATTATCATCAATTACATAATTGTAACACATACAATTCTATCTGTTACACAATTGTAATACACCAGTTGCTGCAGGGATAGCAGAGAATACAACAAATTTTTAAAAATTAAACTGAGTTAATTCTATTAGATAACTCTCACAAATTGAGGGATTTGCTCAGATTAAAAGTTTATATTTATCACCCAAGGGTTTATGAATACAGGCCAGGGATCACAAGACCCTATATTATTAACCACTGACAGATACAGAGCACATGAGAAACAAGAAACCTGGAGAATTTATATACCACAGACATGCAAACCTACATCAGTCTACAGGAGAGCCAATAAACATTAAACAGAAATATATAGTGAATTTCTGGATGTAAGAGGATGTGTAAAGGCAGAAGTTTGGGGAAAATAATGAGATCACATTTTTTATTAAGTGTTTTGTTTTGGTAAATCCTTGCTGGTTTGACAGAATTATGAACACATTTGTTGTGTGCTGGACACAGCTCAGAATCAGAATTTTAAAGAAAACTTCAGGAAAGAACAAGAAGGGTACTGGAGACTCAGAAAAACCTTCACAGCCAAAGTAAAAAGCTTACAAAAGAAAGGACACAACCATCTGATACAAAGGGAAGAGTGATTGTCAATAAAGATAAAAACTGAGGAAAATTGTTTTTGCAAGAGGTCTAATGGATATAACCAAATCCCTCTTCACCAAGAACAGTAGAAAGATATTTCAGTAAATGAAAATACAAAATTAGATTATCCCAGTCCAGACTTCTGCATGATAGAGTGGGGAAAAGTAGTCTAATCTTAAAAATAATCTGTAAAACACAAAGACAGCCAGAACACAAATACTTAGATAGGCATTCCTTTAGAAAGCAATGCTAAAAATTATGACCAGCAGGAAGAGAAGTGATGTTTGCTTTAGCCATCAAAAGCAACGGGAGAAAGAATTTGACAGAAAAGATTAAGCAGCTCTTTGATTTGCACTGAAATTGAATTTATGGCTAAATGCACAGGAAGAGGTCTCTGAAAGGCAAGATGAAAGCACAGTTTGGACAAACAGGTGTTAAGGCAGGTCTAGATGCAACTTTGTACTGAAGAATACTCAGTTTAAAGCTACATTTTCTCATATATGCTTTGACTCTAGGTACACAGCATTAATCCCTCAAAAGAAATAAATCAGTGGAAGAAGCTGAGAATGTGTGCTGCTTTGAACACCAGCTCACCCTCTGACTGTGGCTCCTTTTTCCCCTAGTCAGTCACACGAACAAGAGATGCTCCTTAGCTCTCATTTAGGAGAGTTTATTCAGTGATTAGTAAAAGACTGTTCTGTGGAGTGCAAGGAACAGCAATAGGTCCAGGGAGGATTCTGGGATGGAAATGCAGTGGAGGACACTGTAAACAAAGCAACGCTTCAGATAGAAAACCAAATAGTGGGCACAGCTGGGGAAGCAGGCAGGTCAAGAACAAGTAGGCAGAAAAGAGGAAGGAGTAAAGCCTGCTTACACCATGAAAAAGCTAAAGGAAGGGAAGGCATGGAACATGTTCAGCAAGAGATGAAAGATAGGAAAACCAGGAGACAGAATGGATTATCTAGTGAGAACACATTACAAGAAAGGTCTGTCTCCAACAGCAGCGGAAGGGAGTGGAGAACAAGTCATATCTAGAGAGGGGAAGGAGAAGCAGCAATAAAATGGAGGGAATCAGATGGCAAAAGGGCACTAGGGTTTGCCAGATCCTGTTAAGAAGGGAAATCAAAGATGTAAAGTCTTTCAGTTCATAGTAAAAATAGAAGCAATTGATTATTCTCATTCCTCAGTGGTTATAAACTGAATTTTCGAGTATTGTTGGAAAGCAGATTGCAGCAAGTCAGCACACAGACCTTAGTGATCCTGCACAGATCCCTGGGAACAAAATCCCTGTGTGCCCTTGCTACCCCAAGGAGAGCTGGCCTTCTGCTGTCACAGGATTTTGCATTGGCATCATGTACATCATGCTCAGCAGGGTTCTAAGGCTACACTTTAGAGCATCCATCTAGCACAGAGCTCTCTGCACAGCACTCTCCCAATCCAAAATGGCTAAAACCATCATGAAACCCTGACCAAAAAAACCACATTTTAAACAAGGCATGCAAAAATAGAAGTGTTCTAAAATGCCTTCACAATATAACATAAGGAGGAGAAAAACTAATCCCTTAAAAGAAGCCAAATATAAGTAAGGGACTTGAAACATATAAGATCTCTCACTGACCTGAATGCATGACTAAAGTAACAGGAAAATACCTAACACTAAGGCAGATGCAAAGTCCACATAGCAATATCTCTCAACACAACCAAATTTGAGTTCCTCACTAAACATTGACTGGATATTTCTGGATAGCTATTAACTTATATGCCTGTGTCTATTGTTACATACCTAACATTCCAACAGTCAGAGGACAACTCACATCCCAGTTATTTGCAGGCAGAAGCACAGGCAACACTGGGGCTGAGAACACTCAAACTCACAGAGACTTCTGAACCATGAAGGGGTGATAAGGTTTTCAGACCCACCTGTACTACAGTTCTGTAATTTCTCCACTCTTCTCCATCTAGCACACTTCCTATTGCAAATCAAAAATCTTACCAAAACAGCAACAGCTTATTTCACTGAAACTTACAGACACTGATTCACTTACCTGCTCCTCAGCTTGCAGAACATGCTCATAACTAATATCATACATGCAGTTTATAGCCAGAGAAAAAAAACCACATTGAGCAATGATATTCAATACTGAAGCGATGCTACATTGTGCAGTAGCCCTTATTCAGCTGCTCAGTCTTTAAACTGACACAGAGCATGCTCTAGAAAATTAAAATCACTGCTGAAAAATGGTTTATAATAAGTACATCCTTAGCCAGAAGAGACATTTTTATTTCAAGATGCCCTGGAGAGATCACTGACTTACAGAATGCTAAACCACACACACACACACACAGAAACTTCATATTCTGGCAGATCAGAAAAGACTCTGCAGCTTCAATACACATAAAGCAATCTTATTCTGTAAGAATATTTTTAAAATATCAAATTAGAGAGAAACCAAAAACTCTACAGCTATGAAATGGTGACAATTGTGTGTGGCTCCCTGATGCAGATAAGATTCTATGACACAGTCACACATTTTTATGGCAGAACTCACATACAACTACAGCATGAAAAGCTGAATAACATTTTCACAGCTGCATTACAACGTAATTCACATCTGAAATTCAGGACTATATCATTATTCTATTATTTCTACCTTGCATATGGTTCTGTGGTTATTAATTTATGAGTCAATCTGAAATCTTACTTTCAGGCTTTTTTTTGCAAACTGTTAAGAACACATTACACCTGTGATAAATGCTGTATCAACATAATTTATGTTAAACTTCTACATATATTACAGGAAAGCTTGTTTTTATTGACAGCATAACCATTCAGACTTGCTCTTTGAACTCATCCACAAAATCTCAAACCCGACAATGCACTTGGTTTAACAAAAGTTAACTCATTACAAGAGGAGTCTCCAAATACTCACCACCTTTTCCATAATTCCCTCTGACATTAGGTGTATTATAGCACTAATTTACATCTGTGTAGTTAAATCCATGGATTGGCTCCGGCCAGGGTAAGTCCCTTGGTTCTAGGGGACCAGGAAACAAGCATTTAGATTTAACTACAGTATGAATGTGCCATACAAGTTGGCTACCACAGCATTGTTTAGATTACAGGAAAAAGCTTGTTTAAAATTTTGTGCAAAATATGACTTCTAATGCAAGATAATTTCAGCACCCATAACAACTTTATTTTCATTTTCAATACCATTATCCGTAAACTAAACTTTTTTCTTCCTACCTGATAATTTTTAACAATCAATACATCACAAAAACCTTAAAAAACTATTTCCCTGCACAAAAGCAGAATGAGTTTATTGAGCTGGTGCATGGACAAACTGGCCTGACAGACTGGAATGGTTACCTCCACAGGATCATTAAACCACAAGCTATGCAAGATTTACACAACAGACACTAATGATTCTTCCTCCTAGAGAGCTCACTACAGACCATTGATCAATAATCCATTTTTAAATAAATTTCAAAATACGTATTCAAAAATAAGCAGCAATGTCAACATGCTCACTCAATAGAACATAATGAGCCCTCTGGAACTATTACGGAGATGGAAAAACATAATTGTACTTTTTAGTGCATCTTTTGCAAAGTAATTCACAAATCTGCTTAAGTCTCAACACCACTATTTGGGAATATTAGGATATGGGGAAATGAACCATAGATGGGTGAGGTAGCTCCTTTCTTTACATTACTAGTAATGACTCCAAACTCTCACATAGATGGCAAATAACATTTAGGCTGCAATCCATCCCTGAATTGGCATAAGTATTAAGCAACTGCAAAAATAAAGTTATGTTTATTCCTTTAGTAGAAAGAAAAATACAAAATTACTCTGTAGAAGTTATGAAGGGAAAACAAAAAGGAAGTGAAATGACATGACAAAAAATGCTCTATTCTCTTGCTTTTTTTGGTTTATGTTGAGGTGTTTTCCTCAAGAAAACCATTACTACAAATTATGATCTGCAATTAAAACAAAAATTTGTACAATATTGCAATCCTCAGAGATCCAAATTTTCTAACCAAAAGTCCCTTCCTAAACTAATGAAAAAAGAGACAAAAATCTAATACTTATTATACATATTAGGAACTGTGTATGATAGTAACTAGCAATATTCTCCCACTATCCCACTCAAGTTCTGAAAGAAAGCACCTCCCAGGCTGGAATTGGTATATAACCCACTAGTCAGATACTTTAGTGAGTCATAAAAGTTGCCAAGTTCTACATTAAATATTTTGGACTGGGATGCATAAGAACTGGCCCAAGACTAATATAATATCAAACTTTTCTCTGGAAGCCCTGTCATGCACCAGGTTCCCCAGCCCAGTTACTCTGCTAGCCACAGCTTTATGGAGCCCCATCCCCAGCCCTGCCTTCAAAAGCAACTTAGCCTGAGTGTGTTCATAGGATGCAAAGCCACACCTGTCACTTCCTGGGAAGTGGACACAAAGCACACACAAACTCAAGGTTTGAGCACTTCACACACAAAGGCATTAGCAAAATATGCTTCTCACAGGGGATTGTATCTATGGTTGGTCAGGCTGCCACCCACCCATCTGCTCTATGATTGCCTCTTCTTAGCAGGACCCCAGGTGAGAAAATAAAATTTAAACACTAATGGTTAAGATGAAGACAGAGAGGTTACTTGCCAATAACCCATCACCAGTAAAACAGGTTCACCCCAGGGATAATGAATTTAAGTTTATAACAATTAAAATAGACCTGGACAATAAGAAACAAAGACAAGAACTGAAACAGCTTCCTCCAATCCCCTTCTTCCCAAGGTGCAGCTTGACATCCTTCATCCCCAACAACTTAACCTCCTTGTCCACACCTCTTAAGTGGCACAAGAGAGGTAGGGAATAGGTTATAGTCAGCCCATAACAGTTCCCCTCTGCCACTCCTTCCTCCTCATGCTGTTCCCCTGCTTCAGCATGGAGTCCCTTCTAAGGCATGCAGGTATCAAAGATGTGCTCCAGTGTGGGTCCTCTCCACAGGCTACAGCTCATTTTTCAAAAGAGCCAGCTCCAACATGGACTGGCCATGGGCTACACATCACTCAGTATATCCACGTTCACCTGCATGGTCTACTCCACCAGGAGCAGATGCTCTCCTCTGACTTTGCAGAGCTATTTCTCACACTTCCCTTTCCTAAAGACATGCCTAATACATTTCCTAAATACATCTTCCTAATACATCTCTGCTATTACTCAGCTATCTGTAACCAATGCAATATGGTAGGGAACACATTGGGGGGCAAAAAAAACCAAAACACCTACCTACCCACACCCCACAAAACCACACTGAAGTCTACATAGGAAAAAAGTTACACCAACACCAGTAAATGCTGGGTTGTGCCTCATTTCAAAATAATTAACTACGCTACTGGACCAAAGAAAATAAATGTCCTTAAAATGCTTAATGGTTTATTGTCCTGTATCTAAATATGAAAAAGTGGAAGAATTAACCACATTTTCTCCCTACACTGAAAATTTATTCCCACACTACTTAAGATTTACAGCACAGATAAGTTGGAAGGCATTCTTTGCAATTTCATAGAGAAGATTCTTCTTATACAAGTAGCATAATTTATGAGCATCTGAACTAAAATCAGAGTCTGACATTAAACTGTAAATATTTGTATACAGACATACATGCATGTGCCCCTGAGAGCAGCTAACAAATAGTAGCTAATCAGTCTCTGCTACTTCCAGAGTTAATCATTCAGCATTCAGATGATCTTCCAAAATATTCAAGTTAGTTCTCTTCCATGTCAAGTCATAAGCCAAGTCAGATTTCAACAAGAAAAATATGAACATGTCTTCATTAGGGCTGTTTGGGACATATCTTTCACACACTGCATAAGCAGCCTACTGAAACCTTTGCTAATTCAAGCAAAGAGCAGAAAACTGGCAGCCATGCTTATTAAAATGCTTAATATATTTCATTTTTTGGTTTTATACTGGCAAACTAGCTCTCAAAATTTAAACTATGATTTCATATGTCAACAATCTGTTTTAGATGGGAAGCATTCATTTCTAGGATGATATAAGAAGAAAAAATATACAGGGTACACTCCCTTCTGTCCTCATAGGACACAAATTGCTTTGGTTTTACTCAGTATGCCTATAAATTACATCTTTTGAAACATGGTTATGAGATTCCAGAGAGATTTGTCTTTGTCAAAGAAGCTATCCTTTACAGTACCCAATAGATGAAGCCTCTGAAAGTGACTGTTTTACAAATTCCTGGGATATAAGCTGACTAGGAAGTGCTCTATCATTTAGTTTGATCCATCGTAAGACATTGCCCTTTAATCACTCAGCAGTCTCTGTACTGAGTCTGGTACCTTGTGACATTTTAAAACCAAGCACCTGTTATATCTAACCGCACTTGAACTTCACTGCCCAGTCATTCTGTGAACAGATTCATTTGTCTGGCTTCCAGTTCCAAGTTTCTCTCTTATTGTGATCTCCCTAATTAAAGAAAGTACCTGATAAAATCACCTTCTGAAAACACTGACATTAATCATGTCACCAGTCTTTTTATAAGCTAAAATTTGTCAAATCTCATAGCTCCTTCCATAACTTCTGGAAATTTTGAAAACTTGTTTAAACAAAGAAACCAGATTAAGTTACAGTTATCTAGCACTGACCTGGATGTAGAGTGAAAATCACTCACCTATTTTACCAGTTTCATCAAACAGCAGCATTTCAAGGGGAATTCATTTGTTTCCTGCAAGCCTAAATCACTTCAGCAACAAGCCATTAATTTGTGTCACACTCTCCAAGTTTTTAAAATGCAGCTTTGAATTTCTAAGTGGACCTAGCAGTTGATTTTCACAAAACTAACCCACTCCTTTCTTCACTGTTGCAAAGTTGAGCAAAGCACTTCTTTAAACTGTTTCACAAAATTCTAAGGCTCCCATGAAAACAGGACACAGGAATGTGGAGTAAAAAAGCAGTTTCACATTTAAAGTCCTTCACATTTCTTCAAGTCAGACAGCAGAATGACAATGCATGAAGGTGTGACAAAGGGGTGGCCATGAACTTGCTGTCACCTACATTAAACTTGTCAGACCATTTGCCATGCAGGGGAATGCAGCTGGGTGAAACTCAAGCCAGAGAACCCCCTGCATCCTACTGTCTCCTTTTGTTTGCAAATATACAGAAATCTCACAGGCTCCTGAACAGTGCTTTGAAAGCAAACACTGCTTTAAAAATGTACCATATGTGCACATTCATCACTATATTAAGATAAGTCACTATATCGCATGGAAAAATCTTTCCAACAAAATACACAATCATTTCCTTCCAAGTGCTGGTCCATACAGTGCAGAAATATCCTGGAAGCCAATTATAAACTACTTACTGTTAACAGGTCAGAGTCTCAAGCATCACATTATCCCCAATTCTTTGCAATCCAGGGCCATTTTCAGGGAACTATGGAAGCATGTCCGTAATATCAGACAGAAAAGGTAGGAAAAAGGGCAGTTCTACACTTAGTGCTTGTTCATTCCAGAAGATGAGTGGCCTCCACTCCTAATAAAGCCAATGATAGATGAGGGCACTCAGTAGCTTGTGCAAGGCTTTCCACTGCATGTCAGGGTCAGAGCCAATTTGAACAGGCCCTTTATATTAGGTATGTAATTGCCTTTTACTACAAAGGAAAATATTCTTTATAACAGATTTAACTATAAAAATCAAACAAAAAACTGCAGTCAGGGTCTGAAATTGCGTCTTGAACGTTGCCACAATGCCTCATTCAGCTGCAAGATTTCATTTTCGTTATTCCAGTGGATTTGGTGGAGAGATTCTGGATTTATACCTGTGTATGTTATGAGCAGACCCTAGGCATAGGCTATTTATGATTCAGCTAAGGGATGTTGGTATCATGAAGAACAACCAGTGTTACAGACAGCAAACAATAGATTTTTTCATTTCTACTCTTCTAATAATAGTGATTTATATTTTTGTCCCTAAAAGCACAATGCCAATATAGCTATCATTAAAAACGATTACTCAAGTTCTCGCGTTAGACTAGCACATCCAGAAAAGCAGTAGGAAAATGAATTACCTTATTTTTCATTAGAAAAAGCAGAATTCCTTTTAGTCAGCACCATCTCTCCCTTGGTTCTGCACGCAAAGAGGTAAGAGATTAATAAAAACAACCTTTAGTCTTCACGTTTTGCTTCTCAAAAAGGTGAATTAGTTATAAAGGTCAGAAAAGAAAATCATTATCAACCAAAACAAGACACTTAACTCAGTGGCTGCCTATGTTAGATGTGAAGTAACTTCCCAGAAGCTTTCTTCCACTCTGCAGCTGGTACAGCTGGTGACTGCAGCACACCCTCAGCACTGTTTTCTCAGCTTTTCTCCCTCTTCCTCCCATGGGAACACCTTTTGCTCCCATCATTATCAGGAGATCAAAACTACAGTAATTTCACAATTATAAGCCGCACATCTGGGTAGCTGGGTAGAGCACGGGATTTGTCCATATATAAGCCACACCCGAATATAAGCCGCAATTTTTTTTTATTTTTTTTTTAAAGCAAGGATCCATGTGCAACAAAGTAATGAATTAGTAACAGAATCGCAGCAGCGTGGGGTTTGGTGTCAGGTGCTCAAGTCGCAAACAGTTTTCATAGACCAGTGAAGCCTTTAAAGGCAGCCCCAGGCACCCTCCCTGCCGGCTCTCACTTCCAGGTTGGCATTTCACTGGGATTTGTCCATAGATAAGCCGCACCTGAATATAAGCCGCACTACTGGGGTAGGCTGGATTCTTCAATGAAAAAGGTGCGGCTTATAATCGTGAAATTACTGTAATCCATGTTAAAACAGAAAAACAGTCACTATTACACTTGCATTAGAACATGCAAATCTGAATTCACAATTTTCAGAACACAAAAAGCAGAGTAAAATGAGGCCTAAATATTTACAGGCACTTTGCTATTTTGCTACACTTTTTAAAAGTGTTTAACCAGTGGGAATAACATCTTTTTGTTTATTTATGTGTCTATATCTTTATAGACACATTCAGGCATGCAAAAAACCTTTTGAGAATGGGGAATGTTTCACAACTTCACGGTCAGTGAGTGGGTCAAAGAACTTTGAAAGATGATTTTAAATATTGCATTATTTTTCTTTTTAAAAACACACTTGTAGGTATATGAGTAAATACATATAGATACATAACATACACAGACAGCAATCTCACAGACAAGTGTGATCTCTTAAGAGATCACTTCTTAAAATATGAAGAAATATTTTACACAAAATGTATTCTTTTGCATTTTTGAGGGGACACATGAAACCGTGTACCTCCAGACTGGGGCCACCCCAGAATTGCTAGGGAGCTGGAAGAACAGCTGTACCTTAAGGTCATGTCATTCTACAGCTGCCTCTGATGAACTTTTGTACTTCCCTAAGATAGCCACCACTAAAATCATTACAGTGAACAGAAGGATGTCTTGTTGTAGTAAATAAATAAATAATGTTCTCTTTTTCTCTTGATAATTTCAATTATGATACTTCAATAGACAACATTTGAAAAAACAGAGTACCTCTTTCCCCACAAGAAAGTGGGAGGTTTACACTTAGAGGCATTGGGACTTAAAATAACTGTGTTCAGTAATAACCTGGGGAGTTTTCTTAGAAAAGGAATGGAAGTTCCTGCATCTTTTCAAGCCTACTAGTGCAAGGACAACACAGAAAATAATGTAATATAAATTGATACACATCCACCTGCTAAAAACTTAAAGTTATCAGGTCCAAATATGTAGCTTTAGAGTACAAGTACAGGATGCTGCTAAGACTAAATTCTATCTCTTAGAACCCTGTGGGGCACCAGAAGGAAGAAATCACTTTCATACCACAGCTTTTTCAGAAAAAAATACATTTTTCTATAGGATTGGGAAAGCCATTATTTTGTATGTGTGAAGAATAAGCAAGTCTAAAGATTAGTCAGACTAAAATTGACAAACCTGTCAATGAACATGACACAGTGATCAACATGCCCTGACAGAAAGAACCCCTCCTCTCAAGGGAGTATAATAATTCTTAGTCATAATCTTCAAAATGTGATTGCTGGGAGCCACAAGGATTTACCAGGCAATAGGAACATCAGGCACAGCTCCTTAAACACTTTCCTAGAATCTACCACTGACCATGGCATAGATAGCCCACAAGATTGAGCAATAGAAATATTTGGGATCTCGCCAGTAAATGTAAGATTTTTAACAGTATTACAGTAATAACATTCAACATGATCCTAAGTAATGTAAAATTCAAAAACATCCTCAAAACATCAGATATCAACCAGGCAGGGCTCAATATGGTGCCTACACTGAGTACACAAGGTTAGTAAACCTGGTGAGGAACCTGAAGGCAGACAGAAGTGAGTGCTTCCTAAAGCCTCCTGCCTAGGAAGTTTGCTGCACACTCCACAGGAAATTGTGGCTAGTTATCATTAGAAAATGCATGTTGTGGTTTTACCAGGGCGTGTATAAAATATTCTGAAAATGTGGCACAGAACTTGCTCAGCCCCTTGTAACTGAGTCTGTGCTGAGTTTCAGCTTGTTTGGTTTTTCTTCTAATAGAATAAAAGTAAATTCAATCACAATGAAGATCAACTGGGACAAGTGAAGATAAAACATTTGCTGTTGCTGAAATTATTGTGTTAGGACTGATTTTACCACTAAACATGAGCTATTTTCTAACAGCTACTGTGGGAATAGACATTTATTCAAGCTTACTGGAAATTGAAAGACATTTAGAATATGGTCATAAAAGCCTGAAGAAACCTGCAAAGGAGGTGCAAAGTGAGTCATGGAAAATCTATACTGATAACACAGTCTTTAGAGATGGGAGGGGTAAATTCTGAGGAACTAGATATCTAATTTTTAAAACATGACAGCCAGTGACTGGGGATTAGCAGTTACTAGCAGAGAAAAAACAAGTCTTTGTTTACAGGAAAAAAATATTATGTTAAGGATTTAGTACTCTTTCTCAGGTATATGACAAAGGAAACTTGAGCAAACTAGTTTCATTATTTAGGAAGGTATTTAGTGCCAATCAAGCCAGTAATGAAGAAAACAAAAAAGTGAGGTGTATGTGATTAGTGAAACCAAGCTAACAACTGCATAAAGCCTGCACAGCAACCAGCAGTAGTTTTCAGTGCAAGTCATTTTTACCTAATCTCTCATCCTTGACCACTCTGCAAATCTTCATTTTTTCCTTCCTTGTCAAAACAATCTGATGGGCACCTGGCCAGTAATGCCAGATCTTTGGCATTGAACCTCATGGAGTTGCCAGGGAAGAGGATGATGAGTAAAAGATGGAGGGGAACAATGATGGTGCTACTTAATCTGTTGAAGCTGAGCAAAATCTATAGAGCAGATGTGAAGGTCAACTGAAACGTTAAAAAACTCAAAAAGATGCCATTGTTTATTGTGGTTTCCATTCTACTGGATGGACTTCAAACACTACTTTTCATAATATGTGAACAGTGTAAGTAGCAGGGGAAAAACCCAAGGTCACTGAGGTTACCTCTCACATTTCTTGAGAATGAAAAATTTAATTTCTTTTCAGCCACTTTAGGATCTCATGCAGAAGCTATAATTTTATGCAGCATTTCCACAGTTAATACCACTAAAAATATATTTTGGCTCTAGTCATATAAATCACTAGAAAGCTCAAACATGCAGTAAGGGGTCAAGGGGAAGGGAGCAGATTGCCTTTTATTTCTATTTCTATCTCCTTTTCAGGAGCAATAGCTCTAACAAAATAGCATTAACAAAAGCATTTACTACACAAGTCTACTATTCTAACAGTTTTCAGGTCTTTTGGAACATTTTCTTCTGTGGTTTCAGGGAATGGGTTGTGTGTTTCTTCTCCACCCCCGGCCCCCCACCCAAAAAAAACCAAAAAACAAACACAAACAAAACAAAACAAAAAACCCAAAACAAACAACCACACAAAAGAAACCCCAAAATAAAAAAAAAAATTAAAACTACCCCAAATAACCCAACTCAATAGCTTTTTATTTCTTGGAACTACATACACTGAACTTAATGAACAAATTACACTTGGCACATATAAGACATCTTTGTTTCTTTCCTAAAACCTCTCCTTTGTTTATTGGAAATTATTTTTACATTAAGTTCCATAGGATTTTTGGCCACTGGCTATTTGAAAACAAATATTTTTCCCCGAATTGCAGTTAACACAGCACCATTTCATACTACTGCAAGGATAAGAAAATGAGGCCAGAAAAGTAGTTGTAGACATCTTCCTTTTAATTCCCACAATATTCTATGCTTTTTAAATATCCAAAGTTTATGTAAATGCCTTTCTCATAAAAAAAAATTCTTAGTATGATTCTTATGCAAGTAGTAAGTGAAACCTGTCAGATGGATTTTAATACACCTATGCAGTCTAAGGAAAAAAAAACAAAAAAAAAACCAAAGCTGCCCAATCCTCAGTACATAGGCTTCAGAAGCCAGTTTAAGTCTCTAAATCAGGAGTCTTTATTCTTCAGAGAGCAAAACTGACATCTTTTTCTGGTGAAGAACTACAGCTCTTAACAACTCCTGATCCAGTTCCTCTCAATTGTGTAGCTGTAGGAGAAGCTACATCTTCTGCACTGTATCTTTCTGTGGGCCCTTGCATTCCTACTTTTACCTTTACATTCACTTTCTTTTTGAGTTCATCTCTCAAGCAATGGTCACTGCTTATAATTTCCAACAGCCATACCACAGCCAGTTCCAACAGCTCTACGTCAGTGAAGAGAAACCAAACTTAACTATTACTTTGTACAAGTGAAAAATAGCCGAGT
Organism: Sialia sialis; assembly: GCA_009812075.1. Taxonomy (NCBI): domain Eukaryota; kingdom Metazoa; phylum Chordata; class Aves; order Passeriformes; family Turdidae; genus Sialia; species Sialia sialis. The sequence goes on along the minus strand of VRYO01000180.1, from coordinate 304,474 downwards.
CAAAAATACCATGTTCTGAAGACAAAAGTCCAAGCAATATTTTCCTCTTAGGAAGGTTCAACAGAACTGGCACAGAGCTGAAAGCTCTTTAGTTTCCCTCCCATTATCAAATACCTTAGCAAGCAAGGAAGAAAATATGTGCAACCAGTCCCACCATGTATCTAAGTAGAAGAAGATACAGCTCCATTTTTGCCATTCATTTCCACACATAAACCTTCTTTCATGTTCCCCTTTGAGCATCAGCAGCTATGCTTCTTTTACCCCACCTTCATAATCTTCTTGAAATAACCTCATAACATGACAGTCATCTCAAAACCTGACTTACAGTTTCCAGCACAAGGATGCTGTTGTTCCCAAAATGAGCTACCAGAGGCTGCACCATGCAGGTGCAGCTGACTGTCAATGTTTTGTAAATTGATAGACTACAGCTGTGCAAAGATGACTCATAAAGCACTCGCAAGTAGGATATTTATCATACACTGTAATCCTATACTGTGAGCATTTTCAGCATTGAAGACCAAATCCATCCAAAGATGCTGGTTGGGCCACATGACACAAAATCCAGCCACAACAGACCCTGGCAAAAGGAACTTTGGAACCAGCAGTGCATACATTCCTGCCAGTCTCCATATGCTGAATGGAATTACAGT
>VRYO01000180.1:290889-302824 GCA_009812075.1 Sialia sialis | reverse complement strand
TGAAATTACTGTATTTCTTCATTTCACTTTACAGCAGCAGACTATTTTTAAAAACAGAGAACACAGTCTTTGCAATAGGCCTATTTGCTTTTCAAGACAAACAATGAAGTTTGGCAAGCTAAACAAATTCTGCTGCCTCCAACTGTGCACTCTTTTGGTTTGGCTGGTTCCCTCTTACAGAGATCTCTTGCACACCTTTCACACAGCTCATTGGTACCCTTCCTGCTTTAGAGAAAAATGTTCTAGAAATCCAACACCAACCAACCTCCTTATGGGTTTGTTAACCAGTCAGTTCCAGTCCTTTTTATAAACACCTTATAAATCTATCCTGAATAGCATCTTCGTCTACTTACAGTTATTCTTAACTGCTTCAATCTCTTTCAGTAGCATAAGGAAAATCAGAACTTATGAGTCTAGTCCCAGATAAGAAAGTCTTAAAAACTGCCAATAACTAAATAAAACCTGATTTATCAAAGCATATAAAGGTTACTGGCTAAAATAATTACGCTTAAATGTATAATTATAATGCACAGGCAGCTGTACTCCCACATAGCACTGCAAAACACAGAAGGTCAGGAGACGAGACATTTGCTTTATAGCAAAGGAAAAACAATGCCAGGTAAACAGAACACACCAGGCTTCTGGCAAGGCTATTAAAAGGAATAAAGAAGTTCCAGGAGGAGATGTGCATATTGATTTTGTTATTTTCTCTTCCAGGGTAGATGGCACATATCTTGCACTCATCAGTAACGTAGTAAGAGCCTAGAATTCCTCCTATCTTATCTGTGCACCACTTGCTCTGCACAGGAGCAAGTAAATCATGGGGACCAGTAAGAGCAGGACACAGCAGTAAAACCTTTGAGACAGCACACTTTGGTACATAGCAGCCAGTACCTGATGGAAATGCAAGGCAGCAGGGCCAGCAGTTCCACAGCAATAATAATCAAGGTGCCTGTTCCCTGGAAGATTGCCAGAGCAGCTAAACCAATCTGACAGTGTCTGAATAGTATTCAGACCTAAAACATGTAGAGATCCTGGGATTCAAACTTGGATTTAACTTAGAGACTTGGTGACCATCCAAAGGATATCACAACAATAAAATTAAAGGAAAACAATCCCAAAGGACATGTCTGTCTGCAGCTGCAGCACTGGGTCTCCTTGAAGGACCAAAAACACTTTCTGGCTCAATAATCCACTTCCCTTTTGTCTCCATTTCAGACTAAAGCTGTCAGTCAGGGAAACTACTTAGTCATACAGTGCCTTTAAATGTTTGTCCTAGATAATTTCTTTCCTAGCAGGAACTCAGATAGAAAAGATTATCTTCAGTTATTTAACACCAGTGGTTCAAGAGACAGGCATTATTTAATGCTCATGGAAAGAGACAGAGGCATGCTGAGAGCAAAGTCCTTCTCAACATTCTTCTGCACACAATCACCACAGACATAATTTATAAACAAACTGGACCAGTCAATTACTTTGTGAATGGCCAGCAGAGAAAGAGATGGAGGAGTCTATGTCCTTGGAAGCAATAATTTTAGAACAGATGACCATTTTGACAGCTCATAGACCACAAAATTTATCAAGTTCTCTGCTGGATGTCCCCTGTCTCTCTGCATTTGAAGTTATAGTTTTCATGATCACTTTCCATAGAAGGGTAAATGTGATATATGTGACACAGAAAAAAAACTGCAACACACAGCAACTGTAAGCACCAGCCTTGAAGTTGCACATCTCTGATTAGCAAAAACAAAAAAAACACATTTTAGATCACTTGAAGAGATGCAAACACACCTCTTACCCTAACACAAAAATGAGACTTTAAAAAACTCAACAGCACATTCAAGTAAATTCTTAAAATACAAAGAATTTTTATCATGTAAAACCTGCACAAAATTGACTTCAGCACTTCTAGGCTAGCATGAATAACAGCTACCCATTGAAAATCTCTTTCACCCTGCCGAACAGCTACTAAAGCATATTTTATTAGTTTTGGACAACAACCACACTGTACCTGTCCAAAGCAGGAATTGCAGAAGGTCACTCCTGCAGGAACTAAAGGGAGAGAGCACCTTCATGGCTTTGTGCACTACCCTGAAACAACACTTCCAGCACAGTCTCTTAGCTTCCAACTTTTCTTAAAGCCCAGATCAACATCAAATCAGTGCAGAATACCTTGCAGCTTTCATTAGTACTGCATATAACTCTAGATATCTTGGTAAAGTGTTAAAATATAAGCTTTTTAATACTGCAATCTTGTAAACCTCTGAAGCAAAGTCAATAAAATTGACTGCCCAATTTCACTAGTTTAGCTATTTCAAAAAGAAAAACACCAGAACTCACACCTTCAAGTCCTCAGAGACTCAACCAAATACATTCTTAACTCCCATTCTCTTCCTTTGAAAAGGTACAATATTTTTAGTTCACATCATTTTGCATTAAGAACTTCTTTAATCTTTGCAAAACACAGCACAGGAAACAGCCTTCAAAAGGAATGCTACAAAATTTTGTCTTCAAAAATGATATTCTTTTTAAGCAAAGAGATATTGCTAATTCCTCATACTGTCTCTTTATTAGGTCATAAAAGATAAATAACACATTATGCTCCCCAATTAAAACTCCCATTCTATCCCTGATCCCTGCACATTGAAACAAAACTCTAGGTTTTCTGCCTTGGACTGAGGAAATAAGAGTACAAGGCAGAGTCAGCAAAAAGAATTAATACATGGCAGGAGCTCCAAATAGACAGATATACAGCTGTATTGAAGTAAAAATTTCAAAAATCTATATTGAGTTTAACCTTAAAAATCATTAACAGCTGACCAGCAGGGAAGAAAACTCTTGGCTGACATATATTCAGAGATTGCATTCCAAACGAGGTTTCAGAGATATGCAAAGGCAACCTTAATATCAAGGGGGAAAACAGTAGAAAGAAGTAGAAAAATATACATTGCAAAAAAAAAGAAATCTTCTCATTAGGTTTGGATTTTTCTTTTTTCCTCACTGAAGAAAGACAGGCAAGACCTATATACCAAGTATCACTAAGTACCAGGCGATCTACAGAAGATATCTATTGGCATTACAAAGTTATTCATGCCCTCCTATATGAAGTTAAAGATGCATATCAGCTGGCTGCATGCAGTCAAGCTAACTGATTATACCCAGGGAAAATTTCAATTTCTTTCTAGCTGCTCCATCTCCTCACTTTGTCTCCTGGCTGTTTAATTTCCTTCCAGCAAGGTCAAAGCTAGGGCTGATCAAATGGTTTTAGTTCTCACTTATACTTTGGTAGGCTGAAAGTACTGTAGCAATCTATTTGAACAGATTATCATCATTAACTAGTTCAAATGTTTCTTCCTACAGTTTATCAGCCTTTATGCCTTTCAAAAGCAATTAGAATCAAAAAATTACAGGTCTGCAATATTCAGCAAGTTAGTAAATCATGTCATTTCCTAGGTCACCCTTTACTGAGCAGTTAAAACAATTTTGAATTGCTTTTTGTTTGCACAGAAGAAAGGTAACAGAAATATTAAATAAGTATCCATTTTCACAATAATACCAGTGGTTATTTCAGTTGTATTTAGCTCTGAAACACACCATACTGTAATAATTTTATCCTCTAAGTTTGCAGTTCAGTCACCCTTACCTCACTGTGCCCTGAAAAGATTATAGGAGTTCCAGCTGACATGGCAATCCCTAACCAGAACCAGACTTCTTCTAAGGGATGCACGACCTAGCAATGGTGTAATTGTGCACCACATAAACCAACCAGTACCCTCATCTGCTACCACTGCTGCTTGCAAGTCCCTTTTCAAAAGTCTTAAGCCAAAAAAGACCTTAAAAGCAAAGTACCTGCTCAAAAAAGGCACTTACGGGTGAGCTGTTCTATTTGGAGACAGATAATGAAAAATTAAATGCTGGCTTGCCTTGAAGGTATTCCCTTCAGCTGAAAAAAGTAGCAACCATGCAGAACAGCTCCGTCTTCCCTTCAGCTGACAGATTTCCCAGTCAAGCAAACTCCTAAATGATTCATGTGGTTTCCCAGCATTCATTCCCAGATCACATTTAGACGTGATCTTTCTGGGGAAGATGGGGAGAAAAAAATCCTGCCTTTTATTGTCTCAAAAAGAAATAATACAAATAAGCATAACAGCTATCACCTGACACGCCCACTGAACAATGTACTTCCAGCTACTGATATTGATCCAGCTGAAAACCTGTGCTGTGAGAAGGAAATCACTTATCTCTTGTGGGAGTTGTCCCATGTGGTTTTAATGCACCGCACTAGGCAGAGACTGAGCAAGGATTTCCTGCTTTGCTCGGCACAGCCAGGGCACCGTGACACAGAGTGTTCCAAGGGCAGCTTCCCTGGGGCTGCACCTGAACAACCACTGACCCAACACGGGTTCAGCTCGTGGGAAAGGAGCCTCTCCTTCCCCACAGCAGCACCAGTGCTGATGGAGCCACAAAGCTCAAGAGACTGACCTCGATAAAAACCTCACCAAGCTGCTCCCTGATCTACCCAGCTACACAAATGCCAGTGCCAGCCCAACACAGAAGGCAAAAGTGTGTCTGAGGTGTATCAGCCTTACAACAATTCCCATATGAAGGGCCTCAAGCATAGTCCTCACTCAAGAAGATTCATGGCAAATTCAAATTAATCCATGATCTTGATCAAATTTCCAACTACACTTTCAAGCAATGTAGTAATTATGTCGAGACAGACATAACTGGCACCAACAGAAGTCTTTTATTAAAAAGTTTTCATGCCCTCTCTCAGGCAACTCTGACTCCTCTCCTCACAGGCAGCTCCACACAGCACTGACTCCTTCTCTCCACTCTGCAAGTTTCCTTCTTCCTTCTGCATGACTGGCTAACTCCAAGCTGTCCCTTACCCGGCCACTTCATCCTGTGTGTCCCTCACACAGCATCTTCTCACCTTATCTGTCCCTTGCACGACCGCATGTCCCTTCCTCCTCACAGCACAGCCAGACTCCATCCCAAACTGCAGCAGACTGTGAGTCTCAAGCTCCAACTTTAACTTGTGGCCAGCTGCCCTATTCTTTTATAACCCCCATCCTCACTGGGCAGGCAAGGCTGTCTCCACTTCTCTGCCATCAGTACACCTGTAATTCACTGAGGAAAATTGCCTTCTGCTATACTATCTACTACTATTCCACTATCCTTCCAACTATCTTCCCACAAAATTCAAATGAATCCATGAAATTTGCTCAAATTTCCAAGAATACTTTCAAGCAACACTGCCTATTTCCTCCTTCTCCCATGTCAGCTCAGCCACAGACATGCTGTAGCACTGGCTATAACTCTCTTGAGCCAGCCATAAAATATGTTATGAACATTACCTTCTAGAGCACTTGAAAACAAATATTAGACGATTAAGTCAGTCTTTCAAAACCCTATTCATAAAGAGACTGCACAAACTAATGTTTCAAGGCATCACTACATGCAAACAACTGTGAAGACAAGTCCAGCCACTACTGTGACCCCATGGCTTGAGAGCAAGTGGAGCTCAGCTAAATATTAGCATTTCAGTCACTACTTACTTACAAATTTATTTACACAGCAGATTTCTTTCTCTAATCTCCGGGAATGAAAATACACTTAACTGTAAGCTACCATTTCAAACAAAACAAAAATCCCAAGTAAATGAGTGTGGCACAGCTCAATTCACCAGGAGCTCCTATACTCAAGCCAGCAGTAAAATCAGGTGGTTTGCAGGGAACATGGATCCCTTAAAGAAAGGAATGAAGGTAGGACACAATAACCAGCCTCAAAAAATATTGCACTATATTGCTTCATTCTGTAAGATACAGTTTCTGAGTGGCAATAACTGGAACTTTTTCCTCTACAAGATTTATTTCCTCTCTCTTCCAATATGTATAAACATGCGAAAGATAGTAGCAAACTTAAAATACAAAATTGCTGTACCATTAGTTTCAGTGGTCACTACTATAACAGATAAATTACTCTATTAAGACTGCAGCTTTTACTCTAAGATACAGGATTTTATCTTAAGTTTGCAGTCCCCAACACCTTTGAATTTCTCAACCATTTTGGTTTGCATCATATCCTAGAACTAAAGAACTTCAGTCTTAACACCTATATATATATATATTAAAAAAACACATTTCTGAGAAAACAGTTTCTCTCTACTTCTCCCTTCCCCTAAACTTACATCTGAGGAATGTCTAAACTATACATATTAAAACATTTTAACTGCATATTTGAGACATTTGGGGGTTATTTGAGCTCCAAAACATTATAGCTAAAACGTGACTGAATCAAGTCACCCACAAAACACAATACAGCATAATATCTTTTGAGATTAAAGAGATGAAGCACTTGGAAAAAAATCCCTTTGCTTAGTTCCAGACAGTTCTAGAATTCACCATTATTTTTCTTTTGGTAATAACAGGAAGGAGGAACTCCTTCTGATCTCTTTAATAGCACTAATTCTCCTGTAGTCATTCTTTCTCCATACAACCTTCATGAAAATAACTAGTGTTTTTCCTTCAGAACTGTTACAGAAACGAACTCACCTGTGAAGACCCAGCAGACCCAGCTTTGATTTTACTATTCCATATTTAGGGGGAAACCGTGTGAGCTGGGGCAGAGTTAATTTTACTCACAGTGGCTGCTATGGAGGTGTGTTTTGGATTTATGCTGAACTCAGGGTTGATAATACAGAGATGTTTTTGTTATTGCTGAGCAGAGCTTACACAAAGCCAAGACCTTTTCTGGTTTTTGTGCTGCCACACTGGGGAGGAAGATGAGGATGCCTGGGAAGGTGGGAAGAGACACAGCCCTGACAGGTGACCCCAGCTGATCAAAGAGAAATTCCAGAGCATGTGACATCATGCTCAGTATATAAAGTGAAGGGAAGAAGGAAAGGGGGCCCATTAGGAGTGATGGTGTTTGTCTTCACAAGTCACTGCTACCCATGATGGGGCACTGCTCTCCTGGAGATGGCTGAACAGCTGCCTGCCCATGGGAAAGCAGGAAATTCATTCCCAGTTTTGCTTTGCTTGTGTGTGTGGCTTCTGCTTTCCCTATTAAACTGTCTTTATCCCAGCCCAAAGGCGCCTGGCTTATACTTTATACCCTGATGCTGCTGGTGGGGAAGGCAGAGAGGTGGTGCCTGAGGCTTGGTGGCTGCCTGGAGTTCAACCATGACATCATGAGGTCTCCTGCTCCTCCACCTTCCATGGGAAGGAGATTATTTGGTTTCCCTCGTTTACCTCTAAACTGACAACAGGAAAGCATGGAAAAGTAAGGCAGTTAATATACATTGCTCCTGAAAGTTCATAACTATCTGGTTTTTGACATTTCTAATTAAAAACAGTATCACTTAAGTATATTTGTTGAACAAATAAATAAAGGAAATGCTGACTTCGAGTTGTTATGCTAAGAAAGAAAAAAAAGTCATTTTACCTGTGTCTCAATAATAATGACTCAGTTTCTATGTGAAACAGAAGTCTCAGTTACAAAGAAATTATTATTTCAACTGGGGAAGGGAATATTCAGGAACAGATGAAACAAAATACAGGGAAAAAGAGCAACAAAGCTCATGAATCATGAAGACTACTAAGAATGACTTGCTATTGCTGTCTCAAAGTAGAAATATTCATTAACCAGTTGCCTTAAATTGAACAGTAGATCCTCTTTTATAAGATAAGAATAGAGTTTATGTATTTTAAAGGATAAATAAGATCTATCAAACTTCACAATCTTTTAAAACTAAGCTTCTGCTATGTCTCTGAAGACATCCAAAGTTAAAAATGGTTTAGAGGAAACCAAGAGGTGATACCTTTAACCACAGCTTGAACCCCAGGTCAATGGATGATCCAGAAGAGGATCAAACTCTCCCCAAATACCTGTTCCCATTCAGATTAGGACAGCTCAAACTGCACACATGCACATACTGAAGCTCTCCAGAGCAGCCTATGTGTCTGCTGGTTTTGTGGCTGCAGAATTCCTTGCTAATATAACCTGTAAGCAACACAGACACCATCTGTTGGGAGTCAAAACTTACTAACACCTTTCCATGCAGGCAGGCATTGGGAAGTGTAACACTTCTCTCAAGTAAACCTGAATTTCCTGTTCATGCATATCCATTACTACGCTACCTGTTTTCACCAATATGCAGCTTTCACTAGCTAGAAGCAGTGAGGAAATACAAAAAATCCTGAGAAATAAGTTATTAAGTTATTAGTTAGGCAATAGAGACAAACACTTAGCTGGATTTCTGTGTACAGTTATCAACTCTATTGCAGAATATTCCTGCTCTCTCTGGCTAAAAGGGTCATGGGCAAATGTTTTTAAATTTATTTTTTTTTTTAAAAACAGTCTAGGAAGTCAAAACTGATAAATAGCCCAGCTACATAAAAATTCCTAAAAGTACATGCTTTGCAGATTAAACCCCCATGCAAAGAAAAAAACTCACAACAATAACTTGATAAATATAAGACTATTGCAATTATACACTATAAGCAAAATTCAAGAGTTGATTTCATAAGCTATTCATGCTGCTCGGGTACAGACTTACTCGGGTAAAAAGGACATGACTGCAGTGGTACAATGCAATTATTACAAAACAGGTATGTCTGAATTAAACGAATGGCTTTATATTAAACATGAAACATAACTGTGATTTTTACTAGAGGCAGTCCAGGGCTGAATGTTTCTGTGATGAAAACTGAAGGTGCACAGTAGTACAAGCCAAGTCCCTTGACACAGAAACTGAGCTTGCCTCAGGATGTGAATGGCTGGCAACAGCCTCTTTTTAATCTGTAGTAAAATTTCATCTGATTGCCCAGCTCAACATCTAGCTGAGGGATTATCACCTACATTTTAATCAGACCTACATGCTTTGAAGGAGTCTCATCTTCTAAAAGACCCTCTGGGCATGAATTAACGGGGAAACCAGCCTGAAGCTGAATCAGAGCTGAGAAGGGGACCAACAAACCCAAGGCACCAAAAGATCTGGCTCTAAAAAGGCTGAAAAGGAGAATATCCCTCAGAACTTCAGCTTGCAAAGCTCTGCAGTGATGGCTACAAAACCTTAGTCATACTTGTGTTCTTTGCTTTCCTGTCATCCCACCACAGTGGTAAAGCAGAGCACCTACAGCCTGGTCAGAGCATAGAGCAAGCTTCTGTCACCAGCTAGGTATCACTAAGTCTCTGATATATTTACAGTAGGCAAAAATGGAGCAGTAAGATCTCACAGCCCACAGGCAGGTGCTTCACAGTCTGAGGAGGAGCCCTCCAAATAAAAATAGTGGCTGGACTAAACTCCATCCCAGTCAGCACTGGAACAATTATTAATGTTACTAATGACATAGAGCCAGACAGTGGAGAATAACATACCCATACAGACAGAGTGACTATGTAACAGTGCCATTAATTCAGCACAAAAATAAATTTGAATAATACCATCAAGAACTATCTCCTCCTCCTCCTCCTCACTGCATCATTCCATTACAATGTCATTGCACCTCAGCAGACATGCAGTTATTTTGATCTTAACTACATTTGCATACATTAAAAGATGTGAATCTCTTAAGATCTAAATCTTTCAGAATGAATGCTTTCTTGTGTATTGAATAATCAGGAATATTACCTAATATGAAACGAAAATGTTTCTCAAGAAAGCATTTTCTAAAGAAATACAGTTCCAGGACATAATTCTCAGTCAGCAGCAGGACTGCAGACTTTGTGGAAAGAGCCACCAGAGAGTCAATTGAAATAGGACACCACAAAAAGAAGGAAAGTTTGGGGACAGAAAGGAAAGGACTGAATATAGCAACACACTTTAGAGATGAGGGACAGACATAACTATAACAAATAGCAACTGAGCATGGCCTGGGCAGAGTCATTAGAGTTGTTGGGAAGATGAAGTAGAGAACTTATGGGGAGGATTGTGGAAAGAGTCCTCTGTGGGAGCTGCTAGCAGGCCTATAGGAAAAATGAGAGGTAAAAAGGTAGCACACTAAAATTTCGAGGTCCAAGTCAGAAGGGAGTCAGTTTTTAAGACTCATGCACTGCTTCTTCCATCTCTCTAAACAAGCCCAGCTAAGGTAGCTGCCTCTGGGGACCAATAGCTCTTCTACAGCTGGGAGAGGGGCACACTTGCTGCAGCTGATGTATAACAGCCTTAAAACCCTAATCCCAAACAGATCATCATTGGCTACAGGATTTTTTCCCCTCCTGTTCTTGAATTTTCAGATGTTAGCCAAAACAATTTTACCCATCTTCAAGGCAAAAAAGCAACTTGTCCAAGAGTTTAGACAAAAAAGTTTAAGGAACGTAAATTCTCTTGGTAAGTAGCTTTTGCATTCTTCCTGAGAACATCTTCAAATTTACAAACTGCCAGCACACATGTGCCTACAAGTAGTATTTTATAGAGTTTTATCCACTGCAAGTTGTTGTGGTTACCCACCCCTTCCTTAATTCTCTATGGCTATTAGCACCTTACAAGGGTGAACCAAAAAGAAAATAATAAATTACTCAAAAAATGATTTCTTGATTACCATAAAGCTATTGGGAAATTAGGAATGTTAGCTAGAAGATACAACCAAAGAAACTTGTCACTGTGCAGTTTCTCAGACTTAGCTCTCCTTCCTTTTCCAGCATTTATAAAATATTTTAAATAAATTTTTTGAATCAAAATTTTTAAAATAAATAAATCAACAGAAGGAAGACTGACATTTTGCTTGAAATGCCACTAAGTTGGCACCTCCTAGCAGTAACACAGACCCACACAACTTCTTTAATTATCTGCTTATTGTTTATTTTCTTCCTCAAACCCAACTTTGCCATATTTAATTAGTCTATGGATGTATCATCTGATTTCCCCTGCTCTACCAAATTAAGAAGATTTAACCTTTGTTTTACTCCAGCAGAAGAGTCTAACTTTCATTTAAGAGTGACTTTGTATGGAGGTGCATAGACAACTCCCTTGCCATTAGCACAAGTGTCAAGACCGTCAGGTCAGACTCTTTCTGCAGGTGGATGGAAGAGGTGTGAAATCTGAATGGGTGACAGGTGAAGGAAGGGAATTGTCACCTTGTTTTACTGTGCTGCTGCTTTTGAAATGTGTGAGAATGAAAGACTGTTCCTATGATTACCTTTCAAGCACAAAAAAAAATTACCAAGGGTCAGAAACCAGTCAGCTACAGCATTGTCTGTTTTAAACACTTGAAGTCCTTTAAACCTCACATTCAGTACTTTCTCTTAATGTGAAAATGAAAGGTTATGGGCAATTTTTTTGTGTGTGTTGCAGGGACATTTCAACTTAATTGGATGTAATTCTCAGAAGAAACTGTTAACACAAAGTTACTCCTGTAAAGCCTGGACTATCTCAGCAAAGAAAAAGACAAACTGACTTCAACCAAATTGAACCAGAAATCAAATTATGGGGACAGGCTTAGTCCAACTACATTAAAAAACACCAAACAGAAAGAGTCCTCTGAGTTATCAGACCTATTACAACTTGAAACATCAAAATCTAATATTTTCCACAACATATTATTTAGCTCAAGTCTAAAAGCAGCTAGAAAGCTTTGTCTCTATATCCCTAGAGGAATGTTGTACCAGAGGCTGACTGGTTTGAAGTCAAGAACTGTCTGTAATTTTCAAAGTAAATGTCTTAATGTCCAAATTATCCACATTATTATGCCAACAGTGACCTTTATCTTACATGTATGTTCTCTTTTCTTCCATTACTGGAAGTGATAAAGGAAGTCAAGTTTGTCTTCATTCCTTCATTCAAGCCCTATAGGAAATGCATTCCAGTTCTTATAATCCTTCCCTGAGCCCATCTCTTAGGAAAACATGTACAGTAATTTCAAAATTATAAGCTGCACCTGATCATAAGCCACACATCCGGGTAGACCACGGAAATTGTCCATAAATAAGC
>VRYO01000180.1:255028-272644 GCA_009812075.1 Sialia sialis | reverse complement strand
TGACTCAGTCGGTGACTGTTCACATTCTGCTTTTGTCAGGGATATGCTGTCAGGTTCCCACACATCTTTAGATCAATCTTCAGCTGCAAACTGTAGGACAACTCCTATAAACATTAATGTGGGCATGCACAAGCCTTCTTCTTTGATAAATTGCTGCTTAGCATGCTTTTACTTTTCTGCAAGATTACCACAGCTTGCCATTCAATTAACACCAGTCAAAACAAGTAAACAAAAATAGCTGTGAATGCTGAACCAAAACAATCCAAACTGAGACAAGGTATCTCAATTTACAGTTGGAGTTCAAGCAAAGACTAAGATTCAGAGCTGCCAATGAGAATTTATGCCAGGTTTCCTTTGCTGAAACTCTGAATGATGAAAGTTAAGGCCGAATTTTCCAAAGACTACATGAACATAGAGGGTTACCACTTTCAGTGCCCTTCCAGGACCCATACAGGAACTCAGCAAGTCTGCAAGCACAGGTTTACTTGACTATCTACATGTTCTGCTGGTAAATCTTTTATATTATCTTGAAAATTCTGATATGACATAGCAGTGGTACTGAACATTTTCTTCTGTGAAAAGCATAATAGTATGAACAAAAAGTAAGGAGGGGAAGTGTTTCCTCACTAAATACTCCCACTGCTTCATAGAACTTTTGTGTCTTCTGCTTAAAAGGAGCCATTATCAAAAGTTGGGATTTTATAAAATGTTCATTCTTCAAACAATATTCAGCATATCCTGATTTACACCTCATGTATGTAGTGTCTTCTACATTTAGCATCAGATTAATTACTGATCAGTTTTAGTGCAAGGTACTAAATATATCACCATGCATATTTTGACAGCCTAAATTCATTTAATAACCTTACCATGCGGACAGCTTGGCTTTTTGCAGTACACAGCTCCAAAGAAGCTATTGTGACCAGGCTTTTCATTTTTTTGTCAGAGAGAGAAAATCCAATTTATAAAAACGTAAAGCTTTCATGGTGTTACATCAAACTGCTTTCTCATTTCACTTGCAAATACATAACAAAGCAGTTCAGGAACTGCACACAGCCTTTACAGGCTGGATCCTCTGATCCCTCTTGCTTTTCATGCTTTTGTAGGGAAATCTATGTCTAAGTTACTGCATCTTGATGGTACAGAAGCTGATTTAAAAGTTTCTGTAAATGTTATTTTCTCCACCCTGTTCAGAATTTTTGTATCAGGAGACATTGCTGAAGGAAAACTTTGAAATTATTCCAAACTTTACTGACAAAGGATGTACTTTACTCACAGACAACTGTCCTAACTCTGCCTGTCAGTTAAACTCCCTTGCAATGCTTGAAGAACATTAAGATGCATTTGAGCTTTTTAAGACACACATCCTACCATTTTTTAAAAGATATATATAAAGTTCACACACATGCACTCTCTAAGCGAAAGACAGTAAACTTCAACAGTACATGCAATATATGCATACCAGATCATCCTAGATAAATTATAAATGGCTATAATACAGCTATAAAATGTTAAAATGAAGTCTCACCCATCACTGTTTCAGCAGTTGACAGCTTCTATCCCACAGTTAGAAATATACATCTCACATAACATCTTCAATAATGTGTGGTTTTCCTAACCAATAACTAACTACAAACACAAGCCAGCTACACAATAAAAGTGTAAACTGAATTTTCAGTATACCAGCTACCTTACAGTAAGTGCTCAAACATATTCCCTGACTCAAACAATGTAAAGTCAAGAAAAATTAAGATCGTGAAAAATAAGTGACCTCATATCTAAGAGGAGACTATGCAGCAAAAATACTCTTGTCTACAAAATGAGCCATAAATGTGGCAGCTTCTATTGGCTTCATAAACAATTCCAAATGTTTTTAGGCTTCTTCATATTTTACACTGCCACCTAGTGTAGGCTGTATCAATACATTCCAAGCTTCCAACTATTGCCATCTGTGGTACCCAAAACCAAAACAACTTCCATAAAAACAGCAGCCATCACTTTTGTTCATCTGACCTGGAAACTAGTAGAAAATGTTGATCCTAGCCAGCTGAAACAAAATAGCAGAACTCAAAGTAATCTGACACTGATAGCAGAAAGCAAAAAAAAAAAATTCCTAGAGTTAAAAATATATAATTTGTAATTGTTGTAACTCTCTGGCTAAATAATTATCAAACGTGAATCATTTGGAAAAATGTTTAATGTAGATTCACAGAGTGAAAATTAATGCAAGTTAAGCATCTGTGCTTGTATAGAAATTACAGAACAAATTGAACAATATTTCTCATTTGCAGGTCTAAAGCGAGAACATTTAATGTTCTCGCATTAAATGACATTTCAACTCCAATGTTTACTCTTCCTTTTTTCACCAGGTGTTTCTTCTTCATTGACATCCTCTTGTCTTTATTGCAAGGTTCAATGGCTGGGCCACCATCTGATGATCCTGGTCACAGTGCTCTTGAGGAAAGAGCTGCTGTGCAGGCCTGCAGAGGAGTTTGCTTTACAACCCACTTTCCTCACAGAGGCAACATTGTGGAATTCTCTCTTCCAGCTAACCCAGAGAGGCTACATCCCATGGCCATTCTACAAAAGCCACCCAAGTTCTGTGTCATGACAGAAATTCCAGACGCAGCGGAACTCTATAGCTGCCTTTTGAAGGGGGGAAAAAAAATTACCCAACCCACACTCTTACTTGGCTAAAGTATAACAGCACTTCTAAGATGCTACAAACGTCTAGATTCTAGATTATTAATTTGAAAAATTAAGGATCTTCTCATCAATTGAAAGTATATTTTTAAAACTATAAAAATAGCAGACTGACGTTATTGTGAACATCAAATGCAGTCTCTCCTACTCTGTGTACCAAACCCTGTTCTCATTTACAGAATAACATGGAATAACCCAATAAAGATATTATCCCAAAATTACATTTCTATACCAGAGAGAGTTATTTCATCTTTGAAAACTTGGTTTTACTGACAGCTGTTTTCTTTAGCTACTTACACAAACACAAAGCAAACAGGACCTGTTACTGCTGCTACAGAAACACCATACAACACCCGAGCTGCTGCATTCTGCTCAATGCTCCATTTGCACAAATGCACAAGACAGCAAGCTACATTTAACACCCAGATTTTACACCCAATGTTTCTGAGCCATTTTCATAAAAGAAATATGGTCCCTAGGTTTAGTGCATCTTACTAGCATTGCTATAATACACTAAGACCCCACTTGATAACTCAACAGACAATATGCAAACTTGATGGTACATGAACAGCTGTCAAAATACAATAAAAGCTTATTCCTCACAAGAATGTCTTCCTTTTAATTGTCCATTACATATCCACCTCTTACAGCCATGCTAAAAAACAGGGTCTTTGTAGTGCCTCATATTAAGAGACTTAACTCTTTTTGCCAAAAATAGCGGGTTTTGCAGCAAGAAACTCCAATTGGCAAGAGTACATACAACACAATGAAAGAAATTGATGCAAAGGAAGGTGGTTTAGTTCTTTATATATGCTAAGTTTAAGAGAAAGTTCTCCCCAGACTGACTTTACTGCCATACTCAGGATAAATTTTCACTGGGGTCACAGGGTGAATTTCACAGAAATGGGATACAAAACAAAACAAAAGACATCCATCAAAAAAGCACAGATGGATTTGATTTTTAATGCTATGACACCCAGTAACAGAGCACAAACTCAGCCTGCCAAAGTGACCTTGATAAACAGCACCACATTTAACACTTTGACATGGTACTATGTCAAATAAGCACCTTTAGCTTGAGTTTTCCTTATGTATTTTCATTAAATAGAGCCTGGTTCAACATTTTAAAACCATCTAAAGCAACCTATGGGGCAAATTCACTGGCAAATAGGAAGAAGCTTAGTTTGCCAGACTGAAACAAAAAGGCTTTTAACATCTAAACCAAATTTTAAACCTCCTGTGCAGAGACAGAGCTGAAGCAACTGTAAACAGAATGTTCCTGCCCAGTCCCTTGAGATGATGAAGGGTGGCAAGTTCTTTAGACCTTGGATCTATAGCACCTGAGAAGCAGAAATAACCCTTAAAAGTCACACCAACCATATTGACATCAAACAATTCAAAATCCATTACTGAAACACCTATGCAAACTTTATCATTGTCAACTTGAAAAACCTACAGAATAAGCAGATACAGTTTGTTCTATTCACTCCCTCTCAAGACAAATTAATAATCATACCGTGTCCACTTTTCAGTATGTTATTTCAGCATACCTTGCCAAAAAGGTACACAAGACTTGGAAGACAAACAATGTATTCTGTCTCCTAACAGCAATTTTCATAGTACAATGGATTGCTTAAATCTGATTTGCTCTTTGAGATTCTGAGATTCATATTTAGTTAATTTATGATGACAGAAAAAACAGGGGAAGATCTTCCCCAAAAAGATCTGCTACTGACCTGGCCAAATCAACTGAATCTTCCTTTGCAGATTACGGGGAAAATGGACTAGAGAATTCTACATCAGTAATTTATATGGTTTTGCTCTCTTCTAGCAAGCAGTAAAAGCATGGCTCTTCAAACAGCAGGAAACTGAAATCCACACACCTCAAGCCCTCTTTAGAATTTTCAGCACTTTTTTGTATGAAGACAAGCAAGTCTTTTTCATTAAAATCCTGTATCACTGTGAAAACATCTCTGAGCTGAAGTCCAGCATCACACTCAAATATTGTGCAATCCAACTGGCCTTTCACAGTTTGCCTCAGGTTTTCTGTAGCACATCAACTATCCAGAATAGAGAAGCTAACTGACCAGATCCTTACCCAGATGAGGTAATGAGGCATTCCCTTAAAAAACAAACAAAAAAACCCAAAAAAAACCAACAAAAAAAAAAACCAAAAAAAAACCCAAAAAAAACCTAAAAGACAACAAGAATGAAATCAGCAGTGGCTGCTGCCAGATGGAAAGACTGAGAGGACAAATTTACAGTGAGATTATCAGGTTTGTAGGTGAAATCAGGAAGTGTTGGGGGAGGGGGGGCCTAAAGCCAGGGTAAGTAGTAGACAAGATCCGAGGCTTGATGAAGCCAGGACTGCCAACTCATCCCAAATAACATTTCAGCCTTCCATCCAGCTCATGTTTTGACCCTCAAAGTGGGATTTACAAGTAAATTTAAAAATTCAGGGAAAAGTATTTCATGGCATTTGAGTTTCATCAGCCCAGATTACTTCAGAGAAAGAATTCTTTCTTTAAAGTGTAATAAATAGCATTCACAATTCATCAATAATAGCAATAAAATATTAGTGTAATACAAGATATTTAATAAGCCAAGCAAAACTAGCCCTTCCTAAAAATTTCCATCAGTCAGAACATTTGACATACAGGAAGGGCTATGAAAATATAAGTTAGGGAGAAACACGTAGCTAACTGCCCAAGCCATCAGAAGTTTTGAAGAAATTTTAGTGTCGGGAGTAACTGTCCACCTTTGGATGTGTCTCAGTAAACTATCTTACTTCTGTAAATCTGTTACACAAATTCAAAAAGTATTGTTTTCATATTTCTCTGCAGAAGTCATGTGCTAAAAATATATATCCATAAGAAGCTAAATAATTCAGCATACCTATCAATCCCACTACTTTGCCTCCAATAATTCACAGTGAATTAAGGCCTAGGTCTATTCAAACAATTACTTCACCTGCAGACTCTCTCACAGGCTTCACTCATTTCTGTCAGCCAGCAGCACTGTCCTCTACAGGCTGATTTCGATGCTCCAGGCAGGTCTTCAACTCCTGTGCTTTATGTAGGGGTTTTGGGGAGGGGGGTTGTCATCTTACAATACAGTAGACATCCAGGCACTAAAGCAGAGTATTAATCTTGCATTTTTGGCTCACAAAACCTTCACCTAATGTGAAATCTTTCAGTCAGATCAGAAGATAAGGAGACTATAGATCATAAAGGAGGATCTGTAAGAGGCACCTGGATACACCTGCTCAAACTGATATACCTTAGGCTGAGGAAGACAGAATTCTTTGATCACAAAAACTAAAGCAGCCTCACGGATAAGTGTCTCCAGAGAAAGAGAAACCCAAGCAAAAGAAGGATCAGCCACATTTGCAAGGTTTGAGGAACCCTTGGAGAACTGGAACTTGAAGCTTCAGTCAGTCCAACAAAGCCAGTAAAAAAAAAAGATGTATTTTAAATAAAGATTTAATCTTATCTTTGCTGTAGAAACCGTCAGAAAGTGGAAGGGGGTGGGGGGGAAGCAAAAATAGGGCTCTGAGTAGTAACACTGCCACATGCTGCCACTAATGCCATCAGGGCTATAAAAATCTCACAGGACTAATTGCTGCTCACATTAATCTTGTGATTTGTAGCCTAATTTTGGTGGAATTATCAATATGTGAAGTAAACAGCGTTCAGTCCTGCATGGATAGGTACAGTAATGAGGGCTTACATACAAAAACACCATCCAGTATACAGGTTCACAGAACAAAAAATCTGAGATACTGCAGGGCTTTAAAGCTAGCTCAAATTGAATCAAATAAAAATAAAACCCACATTGAAAATAATCAAGTGACTAGGAAACTGCCTTTTTAAAAACTACTATCACACTTGCAAATACTTATCCAAACAGAAGTTTTGTTAGTAACCAGTTATTTGGATACTTTTTCTTTGATACAGACCGAGAATTCTTGCTATGTAGGCATCATTTACATACAGAGAGCGCTGTAAACCAGTAAAGACTGAAAATATTCTCATCTTTGAGATCGAAAGTCAGATTTAAATGGCATACGTATGGCCTGATTTTAGTACATCTCTTTTTACACATCATTAATGGGTAAATAAACAAGTAAATTTCTTCTGGCAAGGAAGATAAATGGAAACATAATTAGGCATCAGATGCAAACACAGCTCCACAAAGACTTGATCCTATTATTTCTATTTTGGATAAGATACCAGGATAGTTTTGGGGACCAAGCTAGGAGTCCCAAGCTCTGCCATCCACGCTTCAAAATCTCTGTGTCATTTCAGAAAAAGAAAACAGAGCTCTGCTCGATTGTAGATGAGAAATTGAACATCATCCCCCACCCCCTTTTCTGGCTGATACAATTCCAAGTTACAACTCTGGTCAACTTAATTATCTGTAATACCTTTCTGTGGTTTCCATTACATCTCGGCAGACGCTGCTCTTTGCAAGATGGGGATGGGGATCCTATAGCTCGGTTCCTCCACCGAATTAACCCTTAGCGTCGCCCACAGAAGTCGCTACCCTCACCCAAGTATCCCCAACTTTCCAACGCCACACAAAACCTTTGGAGATGAGCCCTCGAGACCCCCGATACCCTTCAGCAGGGCCAGGGCCACACTGCAGGGGGGCCAAGGCGGCATCAAAGCTCCCGGCGGGCAACGCCGCCGTCGGGAGAAAGCGGGGGAGATCCCGGCGCGAACTGGCTGGAAGATGCCCTGGCAGCTCGGGTCCCTCCGCACTCCCGGTGATCCCCGGAGGGCGGCAGCGGCCCGGGGTCTGTGGGGCGCCCGGGCCACCTTCCTTTCCCCAGCGCCGGCCCTAAGGGGGCTGGAGAGCGGCAGCCGCTCTCGGCGCAGCCCGGCCGGGATCGCCCCTCGCCCGGCGGCCGCCGCTCCCGGCGAACGCGCCTTCCCCCGCTGCCAGGGCTGCGCGCCCGCCGGGCTGGAACCTCAAGAAACTTGATAAGGGAATAAAAGGGAGGGACTTTGCCGGAGCCGATTCTCGGCTTCTAATCTCTCCTGACGCGCCGGAGCCGGCGGGGAAAACAAGGAAACAAAACCCTGGCCAGCGGCAAGAGCCCCCCGCAGCCCTCCCGAGCGGCGCTACCTGTCCGGCGGCGGGGTGGCCGGCGCGGCACTTTCCGCCGGTGCGTGCGGGAGGCGCTCGGCGGCGGGCGAGCTGCTATTTTTAGTCCGGAGCCTCCAGCAGCGCGACGGACGGCGAGAGGAAATGAAGAGCTGCGCGCCTGGGCAGCCGGAGCCGAGCCCGCCCGCCGCCCCGCTCCCCGCCGCCGGGAGGGCGAGGTGCGGCTGGCTCCGGGCACGGGCGCTCCTGTCCCCCGCGCCACCCTCGGGAGTCCCCTCCCAATGTCACCGCGGGCGGCGGGGGGAGCCGCCAGCCGCCTCTCCGGCAGCCCCGCGGCCAGCAGGCAGCGCGGCTCGGCTCGGCTCAGCCGCGCAGAGGTGACCCGCTACTGCTGCTGCTGGAGGAGGCGAGACCGACACTGGGGTGTGGGAGGGAGATGCCGGCGCTTGCCATTCACCTCCTGCCGCCCAGAGGGAGCCCGGCCTCCGCGGCCGCCTCTGCCGGCTGCCGGGGGCTGGGAGGCGGTGGCAGGAGCTCGCCCGGCCCGAGGGGACGGTCGGAACGGGCTGCGATCGCTGCCTGGAGCTCGGCGCCAGCTCGGCCCGGGGCTGACAAGCTCCACATCAGCATCTCCCGGGGCACCGTGGCTCAGGGGAAAGCAGCTGGATCGGTGGGAAACGCTAATCCCTTTCCAGTCCCGGAGCTGGAAACCGAATCTCTCTAAAAGAGAACCAAGCGGCTTCTCGGAGCCGCCGGGCTGGCTGCCTTCGAGCCTGAAAACTTTGGGGGGTGGGCGATGAGGGATGCCCGGTCCTGTCAGGGAGGAAGATGGGAGCGCTGCACCTCGCCTCCGGCCGGTGCTGCGGCTCTAGAAAGTACTAATGGCATCATACCCCCGGCCTTTGATGCACGGCATCTAAAAACTCGGTTTGTATGTATGGCAACAGAGGAATTAAGACAAATAATTTCTAAAGCATTTTACTCAGTTGATAATAATCTTCTCTTAATCCAGTTTTGGTTTTTTTCTACTTCTTTTGTAGTTAGATAAATTCTGGCATTTGAAGCTTCAATCAGTCCTTTTGAGACTACTTGTGCATTATTGCAGGACACCGTCTGGGATTTGAGCAGCATAACTCACTCCTACACCATCATTCTCCAAGCAGCTGAAGTTAATACAGATTAGATAGCTACATTAGCCTACTCAATATCATTTGTTTCAGGGTGGATTTAGTGTTTCCTGTGTTGTAATAACTGCAGTCATCTACAAGGTACCAGAACAAAGCCTAACAATGATCTGTGCAAAGCAAGACTGATTCAGCTTCAAGAGCTTGAAATCAAAACAGAGATACAGAGACACAAAGATGGGAGCTAAATAAATAGCTTTATAAGCTACACAAAACTGAAAGGAAAACCCTGAGAAGGCACAGGAGGTATCTGACCTTGTCCAAACACCTAAACAAAGTAATACACAAAAATCTGGCGTGATGGAGCTACCCACTTACATAAAGCTACTCATGCATAAATGTTTGCAGAATAAGTCTAGTATTGAACAAATCATCAGAATGAAGTTGAACTACCTTTTCAATTCAGAGATTAGTCTTTGAGCATCTCTCATGAACAATATTTTTCTTCTCACAACAGGAGTTTCTCCACAATCTTCCTTGTTAAATTTTTAATGTTCCATAGTGTAGCACATAGCAGGAAAGACAGCACAGAAATTGGTAACAGTCGACTCAGGTTGCCAGCAATGACAATCTAGATGGTGAACAGGGAACTTGCAAAACTTGGCTATGTCCAATTCAATTGCATAGATTGTTCCTTTCTCTGTGCTCCCTTAAGAACCAAATACTATGGAGGTTTAGTCTGTGGTTGCTTCCCAAATGAAAGCAATTCCAAATTCCTATATAAGTTCAGAACTGAGTACTGAGTCTGTGAAATTTATGTTCTGTTAGATTTGGAAGGAAATGCAATGACAGACCTTGCTTCCATTTTTTCAGTAATAAAACCTGGACTATGTATTAGCACTGAGCTTTCTTAAGAGCAGTTGTCAAAAATATTATTTTGAAGAAGTCTTTTTCTTGGGCAAGACTTTCTTGTACAGCCAGTCATACTGCAGACCACAGGAAGGAAAAAGGCTGATTTTTAGATCAGTCTTATGTTAAGACTCAAGATGCTCCTGGAAAATGGCTGTTCAGAAATCTGCCCTATGTCAGAATGGAAAAAAATACATTAGATTGTAAGAGTTTCATCTGGCTCTGAAATGTTTTAAAATTAATATATAGTCTAAAGCTCTCTTTTCTCATATAGTCAAAATTTTCAGAGCTTGAAAATACGCTTAAGCATAAAAAAAGGTATCTAATGCTTAAAAATACTGAGCTAAAAATGATTTCAAATGTGTTTCTATGCTCCCTACCTCTGAAAATCACATTTCCTAAAGTGCCTAGATATGGATTTAGGGTGTCTAACTGCATCCACTCAGGCTTAAAAATTTTAGCCTACCTCTACCTGTGCTTCATAATAAATGTATCAGAAAGCTTCAGGCAAGCTATAAAAGTATTCTCAAAAAAGCAATGCAGACTTGAGCCATTAGAAGACAAGAAACCAACCATAATAAAATACTTGACTGTATAATTCAGCTCATTCTGGTATATGGAAAGTAGCATCTGAAGCCCAGTTTTTAACAGACATCTGTAGTAGAAGGAGAAAAATTAAAATGAAACATCTCCATATTATGGCAGTTTTATTATGAATATATTTCCAGTATTCCCCAACATTTTCCAAATCAATGTGCTTATTGGACTTCAGACCTCTCTGCTATCTCCCCAACTCCTATGTATAACATCCTATATTCCACATTATAAATATGAAATCTTTATCAGGATTCTCAAACTTATTGGGAAATGGTAAGGATAAGGAGATGAGGGGGAAGAAAAAAAGAAATGAAATAGTGACAGCCTTAAGACTTCCTAAGGGGACAACGAGTGGAGCTATTGGAGAATATTCTTGCTCTGCTAGCCAGATTCAATCTAATCAGATGCAATCTGGCTATCAAGATTTGCTATAGCCAAGCCAAGGCCTGGGATCAAAGAGAACAATAAATCATTGAAGAACTTCAGGAGGAGGAAAAAAAGTAGGATTTAAAGGCCTGTCAGCAGCTGCAGTAGAACTTCTCTGCTGGAGAAGCTCTAACTAACAACCAAAGTCTCCCAATGCACAGGGGGAAATAAAAAGGTTAAAAGGAATTTACTAAATCTTCAAGGAGAGGCAAAGGTCTAAGCAAGAAGAAATGCAAATATTTACTGTTGTAGGCCTTTGCTCAGAGTACATTTTGATGGATAGAAAGGGTTTGTTTTCAAGAAGCTCTTTTTGTGTTCTCTTCGATTGGCATTCAGTATAACAGTTTACCAAGGAAAAGGACTGAATGTACACCAAACGCAATTGGGGCTGTCATGCTAACCTTGTTAGGGAGCAGGGCTGTGTCAGACAGAGAAGTTAAATTTAGGCTCAGAATCAGAGGGACTGAAGAGGATCTAAAGCATTCTGTATTCCCCAGCAATGAAATATATTTGAAGGCAGAGCTAGGGTAAAAATTGAAGGCTGCTTATTCTCTGGACAGTTGGTATGAATAACTGCATGGGATAATCGCATTGCTTCTTCATACAATACAGCAAAGATTGTTGAATTTATACCAGCTTTTTAACTGCAAAGAAGTAGGGAATCAAAAATTAAATCCTAATGAGAGCATAAACATTTCCTCCATCAGTGCAGGACTACTCCTACCCTTTAAAGTCATCTCCTGTTGGAACCAGCAACCCTGCCTGAAACCCATGCTTCTGACACTGAAAATAAACCTAAAGCGTTAAATGAAAATCAGCAAAAACCACATCCTAGCAGGACTGAACTTGACTGGTAGGGCTTCCTGCATAACAGTGTCACTGTAGATTACTGCACAAAATTGAAATCCTTGCACTATGTCAGGCTCTCGACAGAATTGGTGACCGTAAACTTCAGTTTAACTCTCAGCACCTCACACCTTGTTACTTCTGCTGATAGTGGACATGTGCCAAAAAGCAACCCTGCTAACCTAAATATTTACAGCAAACCAATGCAGCTACAGAATGACTGCAGAAGAAGCAAGAAGACGACGACCTAGGTTCTGCAGGGGAGCTGCAAACCATGACTTACTGAACAAATGGAAGCCTTGGCTTTGCAGGTTGTTCTGTGTGAGCAATAGATTGTACAGTGGCTCCAGTGTGGCCACTGCACGCCGGTGTCAACATCAAACAGCTTGCAGGATCAACACACACCAGAGGAAGATCTGGGTGGCTAATAGCATTGAGGTGAAACGGAAACTGAGACAAATACCATCCTACCAGATACAGAAGAAAGCAATGTCAAAGGAAAGCACTTCCTTAGCTGTCTGAAATGATTGCAGGCTTTTCATCAAAAGATATGGAAGAAAACCAATACAGAATTTCTGGAGAAAGCACTGCAGAATGAGTATCACACTGTGTACTGAATGAAAGAGGGGGTAGTGCAAATAACAAAAAATCCCAAACCAAAATGATGTCTTATGCTACCTCCTGCTGAAAGGCAGATAGATCTGCCTTCTTTACATTTTGGCAATATTTACTGTGCTGGTTGTATAAGTAGGGAATGATTGTAACAAAGTAACTCTAATGTTTTTCCGAGCATTGGAAAAAACATGCAACTATTTATCATCCATCTGAACAATAACTTCACTTCTTGCCCCACTGCCAGGAAAAAGGCAGTTGTAGAAATCCCAGACAAAGCACTATTACACTGCTATTGTTCTTTTTTTCAATAGCATTTTCTCTCAGTTTCAACATTTGTTGCTGTGCAAAGTTTTGTGTAAAGCCAAGGGACAAGAAGCAAAGTTCCAAAGGATGGAAAATGTGATTTTTATCACTAATATGAACTTGAAAATATTGAATTCATATGACACAAAATGCTGAACAGCATAAGCCTTCTCTCTTGTTCAAAAAATTGTATTGGAGAGACTTTATTGAAGCCTCCCTGTGAGGTATCATCTCTTAGAGATTGTATAACCACTGCATCACGTTCTCTGGCCACTTTGACAATAGTGCAGCTGTGTGCCCAGACCAAATCTAGATCAGATTTGCCAGGCAAGACAGATATGTGCAGATCTTGTACTAAATACTGTGGGGCTGCTGCTTAAAAAAAAACAAAACCAAAAAAAACCCAAAAAACTTGCCAAAACAAACCAAAAACCAACCAACCAATCAAACAAAAAAAAAACCCAGAGAAATGGAGTTTTAGTTTCATTTTCTGCTCACTTTGTACCAGTATAAATGACTAGATAGCATGTAAGGCTGAAAAGAGTCAAGATAAATGGTTAAATTATTGCACCAGCTCCATTAGTACAAACTCTGTAGACTTCAGGGGTCTTTGACTGACCTATGTTCAGGGCAGAAGCCATAGTTTTTATTAGGTCTACTAGCACTAGATGCCATTTTTCAGGCCAAACACCCTGTTACTTGATGTTGGACACTTAACCTCTGCCAAAAAATCACACTGCTCGATTTTATCTCACAAGGCAAAAACACTTCAATATCTTTCGGCAATACTTGTTTGGGACAGAAGGTGAAAGGGCATGCCAGTGGTTAGTTTACTGTCTAAAACAATAAAGTCATCACACAGGCTGAAGTGGAAGCAATACATGGTTCCCTTCTTGCTGACAAGATTTCACCATCAATTTTTTCACATTTTCTGTGTAGGCTGAATTTCAAGGAAGGTTTGTACATGCCAGAACAAACCTGTTTTAAAGCATTTTGTTGCTCTCCACCACACAAAAAACCCCAAACTCCTCCCCACCCCCAAAAAACCTCTAATAAAACTAAAACATCTGTCAAGAAAATTCCTTTTAAAAAAAATCTCCAACTCTCAAATTCCAAAATCCAATCTCATTCCTATAGCTTTGAAAGCAATTTCATGGCAGTTTTTATTTCCCTATAACCACCCACTTAAATTATAGTTCAGACTTCTAGTTTCATTCTCAGAAGTTAGAACTGTAACTATTACCTACCTACAAAAAAGAATATTATTGATCTTGTCCCTTTATAAGTCTGCCACAAACTCAAGAGAATCTGACTTTGTCCTAAACTTAATCCCTCGTTCCCTTTGCCTCAGCATTCAGAGACAAAACTGTCCTCTGGGATAGCAGAGCCTACAAAAAAGAATGTCCCTGCCAATGGCCAGCTGTTCCCAGTTCTCTCATTTTTCAAAGGGACAAATTTTCAGAAAGCAGCCAAGTTCACATTTGCATTGCCCTCCACTGGTGTAATTATTTATAGCATATTATATTGAAAACAACTTTCAAACCATGATGGCTTTTTTGTTTTTTTTTAAATTTGCATGGTGAAAATTAAAAGATTTGACGCAATGGAATATGAGGCCCTTAGAGCTTTCCAGTGCTTTTGTTGGAGTAGTTCACACAGTAATTCACACTCTCCTTTGAAATAGATTTTGGCTCCACTTGTGGCAGCTGGTTGAAGATGAGCAACATCTAAAAACCTGAAAATTCACAAATGCCTGCCAGATTGATGTAGCAAGATGATAGGATACCTTGTCATTGGTAGCTTGATAGAATGGTTATGAGAACTCCATTCTTATTTAATATGTATCTGCCTTTACAGCTGCATAAATATCCTTTAATGTATACCCTGTGAATTCACAGGAAGACGAGCCCAAGAGGATCCCACATTTGTCTGAGGAAAAGTAAACACTTGAAAATGAAAGAAAATAATTTAAGCTGAAGATTTAACAGAGACTCTCTTCCACGTAAAAACAGGGGTTTAGAGCTTGAGTAGAATTTTCAGAAATAAGGTGTGACTGAAAATAGAAAAATAACCTTTGGAATTTGCATCCTTTTCTGTTTGCAGACTATCCCCTCTTGCCTTGGAAGGGGGTCCAGGTATCAGAAAGGTGCAGCTGACAACTGATGGAATGCTTTGTGCAAGTGTATTACTGTGCTGAGCAGCATTTTTTGCCTTTAACTTGGATCCTGACAATTTTTCCAGGGCATGGTTCATGTAAAAAAAGCATAGAATATTAAATTTCACAGTTCCTAGGTGGATTCCTGACGTGGGTGCTAACAAAAACCTTAAAGCTGGGGGCAAACCTGGTGCCCTGTGCCATGACACTCCTAACCTCTCACATCCATGCAGGGCAACCACTGGGGAACTCCTTCAGAGAAATGAACATAAAGCTTCCAGCACACGTTTTTCTCTCACCATATGTCATCCATATATCAAGAGGATGTCACTGACAACACAAGTAGATTAACCACATCAAATACTGACTGGCAAAATCAAGGACTCATGAGGAAGTGCTCGAGTCAGCAAGCAGGCAGGTTTGAATAGCAGGTAGAGGGATCTTGCAGGTATTGCAGGATGTTGTATCCCAAGGGAGACATCTGAGCAAAGGGCTGGCTCACTGGTACCAGGAGCAGCAGAAGCACAGAGCCCTGCCTGCCTGCCACAGAGGTAAGACACCACTGCTCAGCTAATTAGCAACATCTCATCTCTCGAAGAGAAAAATCACTCTTGCTCTTGCTGAGCTTCTGCTAAGCTCCTGCTGTCACCCTTTTATTCTAATTTGAAAAAGAAAACTACAGTTCTGACAGCCCTTGTTTGAAAATTGCTAGCCCCTGTTCTAATCAGACAAAACTTTAAATCACAGCCACCTGGATTTCAGAAAAGTTTAACTAGTAGGAGAACTTTCTATCACCATTTAGTATTGGCTTATTCATGTAACTGTAATGTACAGCCCTACCCTGGACAATGATTCTCCTTCTGTTTCCTACACGTTGGCAGACCACATGCAGGCTCTCACCCCTCATCATTTTATACTGGTCACAGCAGGACTTTAAAGAGGATATATTTTACTACACAGATGAGCAATCACTTTCAAACCCCTTTGCAGTATTTTTCTACCCACTGTGCTTCAATTCACAATTTGATGCCATTCAAAAATAGCAGTCTCTTGTCTGTGTATGATATTGCAGCCTGTCTTAGGGTAAATGCTTAATGTGAAATCACCACCACTTAATGGTGTATCCTTTTCCCTGCACTGCAATTTAAAAGAGTGACACAAAGAACATTTTGGAGAGCTTAGTATATGCCTAGCTGATTATGTCCCTCACTTCTCATTTCCTGATCTTTAATATATTTTGGATTTTGACCCTGTCTGTCCTGTAAAAATTTGAGTGCAACATGATTCAACTACCTAAGGCTAATGATGTTCACTACTTAAAGTAGGCTGTCCATTCTGCTGGCTGAGGTCTGTTTTTTCCACTGTGTTCAAAAATATTTTCTGCCTTGCACTGTAAAGCAAATGAAACAAATGGAAGTAATAACTATGTGGTGATTGATGATGAGGACAGTGGGGTTAGTTTCATCTTTGTCACTGACCTTTTACTTAATTTTGAGAGTTTCACTTAACTTAAATGAATCTGACCCACTTGTAAAATAGCTATAATACCCCTCACCGATGTCACAAGGTAAGTTAAATTTGGGCTCTGGCTATAATTGTCCTTTCGATATTTTGTGTGCCTTTCAGGGTATAAAAAAAGATTTTTGTCCTATGTGCCTTATTTTGACCAAAGAAAATTAATTAAGTCTGGGTAAGTGTCAAGGGAAACTCTCCTTTGTGTACCATTGCGCAGTCGATTACCTCAAAGAGCTTGGGAGAATGCAGAATCATATGACATTGCTGGCTTGTAAAGGATCAGGAAGGAACCATATTTCCTTTGAGTCTTTTTCAGGCTTCTGCCTCTCTCTCTCCATGTCTAGAACAGTCTGGCCTTTAATTGAGTGGTTAGGACGAGTTAAAATCCTCAACCAACAGGCTCTAGACAAGAGTAAAGTGTTATTATTCATTTTAAGAGGAACACATTTAATATAATTTAAGACATGTTTAAGGTCGTATGAGAAGTCAAGCCCATTTTTATCAGGGAATTAATATCTGTCACTTTCTCTGGTTAGCAGAAGGTTGATTTCAAGA
Organism: Sialia sialis; assembly: GCA_009812075.1. Lineage (NCBI taxonomy): Eukaryota > Metazoa > Chordata > Aves > Passeriformes > Turdidae > Sialia > Sialia sialis. Next base: position 255,787 of record VRYO01000180.1, on the reverse strand, counting down.
ACTATACCCTGCTTCTCCCTGACTTTTATCTAGGTCATCTTGATACATGCAAATATTCCACTGAATTTAATGCAGTTACTCTCATGTAGCTCTAGGACTTCTTTCTGCAGCTTGACAGTAAGAATATTTCGCTCTATGCTTTATGTATTTGTCCACAGCATTCTAATATTTTGCTGCTATCATGAAAAAAATCAAGGATTTTGTATCCTGGAGAAGAACCACAGAGAGAAGATAGCTAGAGTGATAGAGCACATCTGGTTAGAGAGAAACATTTGTTCTTGATCCTTCTCAAAAAAATATGTATTTGGTAGGCATATAACAGTATTCTAGAGGGTGTTAATTTGCTTGGCCCACTGCCTATAGATAAATGTCTTCAGAATAAATACTACTTCAGCAGTTTCAGGGTAATTTGACCTATGTGACTGGCACTATTTTTGTAAAGTCCACTTAATAAAAGGTAATTTCCACAGGTAAAGGATAAAATGATTACAATATAATGTTTGCATTATGAGCTTGGGGGCTTTTTTTGTTCGGGGGAGGATCTCTTTAGCTAGCTAGCTGGCATTAGTTGCTAAGTGGTTAACTTCAGTGTTATAAAAACATTTTAGCAAATGTGGATGGTGTTAATAACTCTTTAACCACTTCCTGTTATTTTTAGGGACACTATAGGGTCAAGTGGTTTACACATATATTACTTGTAACTCAAGCAGGAAAAAAACCAAAAGAATGGCTTCTTGCAGAAGAATTACAGTAATTTCA